>CM053589.1:101450192-101472694 GCA_028646515.1 Pseudochirops corinnae
ATAAACTCTAAACTGGGTATCTTGCCACACTGGAGAGTAGGGAGAATGGGGATGAGAGGTGGGATGATGGAGAGGAGGGCAAGGTGGGGAGGAGGGTTGATGGAAGTACACACTTCTGTAAAGGGACAGGGACAGGGTAGAGAACAGAACAAGGGGCAGCAGGATAGGAAGGAGGGACATATAATCAGTTTCTCACAATATGCCCACTGTGGAGAGGTTTTGCGTAATTACACATGTACAGCCTGTATTTAATTGCTTATCTTTCCAGTGCAGATGACAAGGGAGGAAGAGAAAGAATCTAGAATCTGAAGTTCTATAATCAAATGTTAAATATATATATATTTAAGATAGACTTAAGATAGACAGGCATTGTGGTAGGGAGATCCATCCTGTCCTACCGGAAAGTCAGAGGGGTGATGGGGGAAGACATAGGAGAGAATAGATTGGGGGAGGTGTTATACAATGGGATGGCTGTTTTGGGGTGGTGGGTAGGGGAAAGATGGGGAAAAAATTTGTAACTCAAAATCTTGTGGAAATGGATGACATAAACTAAAATTAATAGAAAATAAAAATAAAAATAAATTTAAAAATTATTTCCTATTTATCCTCTCAATAGCTTACTTTGTATATATTTGTCTGTATGTTGTCTCTCTCATTAGACTGTAAGCTACTTAAGGTTATGGACTGTCTTTTGCCTCTTTCTGTAACCCCAGTGTTTAAGCACAAGTCCTTGAAAAACAGCAGGCACTTAATAAATATTCATTGTTTGATTATGCTACTCACACTCTTATACAAATCTGTCAATGGCCACCATTTTAAAAAATTAGTTCTGTGCAGTAATAACCTAGAAACCTGAGAGTTAAATTAGATTCTTTCAGGAATATTCCAACCAAGGATTAATTTATTCCCTAGGATGATTTGTGATTATTCATGTCTATAGAATTAATATCAGCTATTTAAATGAAGCTGCTATGCTTTAATTAGCTTTCAGGAAATTCAACTGTTCAATATGAATGACAAATAGGAACATAATTAACTTCACATTGAACCTTTGGACAAAGTCGTTAATGATGCCAAAATAACATACTTCCATCCTAGTTTTATGTACTAATTTTAAGTGGCTACCTTATCTTAGAGAAAGTAAAATATATTTTAAAATGCTGCCATTTTTCAACCACATTGAACTTCAATATCACTTATTATATCATAAAATTATTTCCAAACCAATGGAGGAAAATAAACTGTAACATAAGAACTATTACATGTACAGTATATATACGTCTATATATGATAACGGTAGGGTGAGGAAGAACCTTAATCTTATTTTTAAAGTAATTAAACCCTTAGTTATAAACCTGAAAAAAAGCAGCAAAATTGTGCAGAAAAAATAGGAAAATAACAAAAATTCATTTGGAGGAAAAAAGGTCTAGAATCTCAAGGGAAAAAAGAGGGAAAAGAGGGGGAAGGGAGAGTATAAACAACTAGGTAGGCCTAGTAGTACCAGATATCAAACTGTACTATAAAGCAAATCAAAACTATGTGCTATCTACAGGAATAGGAAAAGAAAAGAAATGGAATAAACAAGACCCAAAAGCAATCAAACATTGTATTTTGTGTTTAATAAACCCCAAAATGCAAAACAGTAAGGAAAGGACTTCTAATTCAATAAAAGATACTAGGAAAAACAGAAAACAATATTGCAGAAATTTCATTTAGACCAGCATGTTATGCCATATACTACAATAAGCTCTAAATAGAAATATGATATTGCCCTACAGGAGAGTAGGGGGGAAGAGGATGAGAGGGGGGATGATGTAGGGGAGGCCAGTTAAAAACACACACTTCTGTACAAAATAGAGAACAGAACAAGTGGGAAGCGGGATAGGTGGAAGGGAAATATAGTCAGTCTTTCACAATATGTCCATTGTGGAGATGTTCTGCATAACTACACATATATGGCCTGTATTGAATTGCCTGTCTTTCCAGTGGGGGTAGGTGACGAGAGAGGAAGGGAAAGAATCTAGAATTTAAAGTTCTAAAATCAAATGTTAAAATATACATATATGTGTGTGTGTATTATCATTATTATTGTTATTATTATTTACATGCAACTGGGAAAAAGATATACAGGCACTGGGGTAGGGAAACCCATCTTGCCCTACTGGAAAGTCAGAGAAGGGGTGGGGGAGGATATAGGAGAGAGCAGATTGGGGGATGGGGTTTACAGTGGGACTGCTGTTTTGGGGTGGTGGGTAGGGGAAAGATAGGGAGAAAATTTATAACTCAAAATCTCGTGGAAATGAATGATATAAACTAAAAAAATAAACAAAAGTTTAAAAAAATAGAAATATAATAGAAATATAAAAGGTCACATCATAAATTTTTTCAAATGATAAGAGAAAAACTTTCTTAACTATGGTTGTAGGGAAGGGGAAGGAACAGAATTCTCAACCAAACAAGGAATAAAATAATTTCATTTACAATAAAACTAAGAAATTTCAGAGCCATATAATATAGTCCAACCCCTTCACTTTTAAAGATGAGGAAAATGAGGCTTAGAGATGTTTAGCAAGTTATCATCATAAATTACTAGATATCAAAGCAGAAATATGACCCAAGTTCTTCCTGACTCCAACTCCATCACCATCCACGTCATGATGAAAACAACTTGCATTTATGTAAGCAAAGCTATCAAACTATTTCTGTTATTTATCCCAGAAACACCAAGACCACCAAAGAAGAAGGAAAATTTCCCAAAATAGACATGGCAGTACTTTTTTATGACAGCAAGAATTGGGGAATGAGTGAACAAACTATGGCATATGGCTATAACAGAAAATTACAGTACTGTAAGACACAATGTTAAAGGCAAAAATAGAGAGCTAGGCTTGTGTGATGGTAATATAATTTGAATTTGAATATCCCTTTGTGTTGGCAAAGGTAGCAGGTAATTAGCAGTTAGTAAGTGATCAAGCCTCAGTTGGGGAAACAGAAGGTATGAACTCCTGTCTCTTGTTGCTGACATAACAGGAAGGGGTTGGCTGAAACAGGGACCTAATGCTGTGTGTATATAAGAAAAACCCCAGAGAGAGAGAGTGAGATTATCGTGGAGCAGGCGTGGAGGCTGAAGAGGAGCGCCCCTCCCAGGTTTGAGAGAATGATTTTGATCTTGAAAACCTGGATGGAGTGATTTTGATTTTGGGAACCAGCTGAAGCTTCTGATGAGTCCGAGTGATGAGGTGTTTCTGTATCATTTTGGTGGCGCTTTTGTACCCCAGTTTGCAAAATTCTCACTTGTGGTTGGGTAACTATGTATGTCACATCAGTTTGTAACAAGCCTATGCCATTAAGCTGTAAAAGTCACACTTTCCTTCAGCCATAAAGGTATTCACTTCGCTTCTCCCCGTGCCCCCAGCCTCAAAGTCTTTTCCCAAAGTCTGCTAGATAGTTTCCCATGAATCAATCACTCAAGTATTCTTAGAGAAAATACATAACGCCTTTGTTCTTAGGCCAGCTGAGCTTTAGAAATCTTGAGCAACTTTATCAAGGAGATAACTCCCTCCTGAGATGGTCTCTAATGAGTCTAGCTTCCAAACTTGGCACCTCCTGAAACAATCAAGCCTATACTCCCAGCAGCTATGTTGGACCTATGTCATTCATCCTTGACCAAAAAGTTACCTAGTGACATGTCAAGGCAAAAACTACACCTCTCCTTCCACCTCCCATTGGATCTTTCCCAGTGAATTATGGGCAATTCGCCTGTGCAGTTGATATTAAAAATGTATGGCCCTTTAAGCACTTAACCACTCCCAGACTCCTCCCTAATCCTACTTTTACCCACCTAGTTAGTATAATGAGCCTCTGACTGACAGTTTTATGCCTTTAAAACGGCACCTCTGTTCCCCAGCACCTTGCAGGTCTTTTTCTATCTCTCTCCCCCTCCTTCTGCCCCTGCCCGCTGAAAAGTGTAACTTTATAACTCTGCCTTAAATCCCTTTCAGCTTGCAGGCCTTGCTCAATGTATCAATAAACTTTTATGACTCTACCAAAGGACAGCTGGGTCCTGTAAATTATTTTTCTGACAACGAACCTAGAAAGGATTTCATTAGAAATCCCACACCCCTTCTCCCTCATCACGAGGGCCAGCCAGAGTAGCTAAGGATTTCCAATAGCCAGTAAGAGCCAAGGGCCAGCTGGAGCTGAGGCAGTTGAAGATTTCCGAGGGCCAGCCAGAGCTTCCAAAGACTGAGGAAGCATCACTATGATGCTGGTACTTTGCCTCATATTGTTTGTGGCTTTGGTAAGCCTTAACTTCCTGGGAATGGAGACTGGGAAGGATTTGAGGACTGAACACTGTGAGCTCCAACGTGGAGCAGGAACTGCACAGAGAGCTGGACAAGGAACTGGGAGCTGTCTGCCTTTGAACCCAGGTGACAGTCTGGTGAATCCAGGTAGGATCTGGGACCATGGAAGGGGATCCAAGAGACCACCCCAAGTCGAGCTGAAAGAAGACTTTACTTGGATACTATGTACTGACAGAGAAAGTGTAAATTTACCAGTGACCTAGGGGTAGAGGGTCTATGTAGTTTCTAATGACTGAATAGTGAATACTGAAGGATGATCGATTGACTAAATGATTGTACTTAGTGACTGATGACTGAACCAGTAATTGATTTGTAACCTAGTATGCCCCATGAGTAGAAAACTGACTATTATACTTTGTGACTGAATTAAGAATTTTGTGAATGCTTGAGTTAAATGATTGTTCTTTGTTCAAAACTTTGTGACCACTGTAGTGGAAACTATGTGGCCATTTTCTGTGATAAGTTGTTGTGAATGCTATATTTTTATTTTCTGTGATAAGCTGTAATATTGTGAATGTGAATACTGTGTAATCAGAACCTTAAAAGCTATTCCCAGTAGCATTCTTCTGAAAAGGTGCTAGTGTTTGGCTTTACAGCTTGAAGTCAGAAAGACCTGGTGTTTAAATCTGTCCTCTGACATGCCATGGAAGTATGCTAGGTTCCTGGAGAACAATTCACTTAACGTTTTACTGCTCCAGGTAATTCTAAGGCTCTAAGGCACAAAGAAGATGAGAGACTTACATTGATGAAGGTGTTTTTCTCTTTGGGAGTCCCCTATATCAATCAAATCACATGGAACCATGACCACAAGGAATTCAGAGATACCTAGAAAGGCTTGTATGAAATTATTCTAAGTGAAGAATGAAAAACCAAGAAAATTATATACACAATAACCACAAAATGAAGAAAAATCAGAATTGAGATTCATGTAATTACTGATCCAGATTTCAGAAATCTGGTGATAAAAAATGCTCCCTTTCAGTGGAGCAGTTGTACACTACAAGACAATGAGTGATGAATATGCTATCGGCACAATCAATGAGTTTGTTTTAATTTAATTCAGCTTTGTTCTAATTATTCCTACAAGTGAAGCTTAGGGAGAGTATTTAATTAAGTGAAAGTGATTTTTAAAAACCATCAACAACAAATCATTTTTAAAAGATAATTCATGAAAGGTTGACTGGAAATAGCAAGGGGAAAATTATTAAATATATTGCATTCTAGACAATCCCTATTAATTTTCCTTTGAACATTATCTCTCTTACATACGGTCTGGTTTCAAGGAGGCAGCATTCTTACACTGTTTTCCTGAGGATAAAATGAAGAAGAAAAAAGAACTGATGCAAAAACATTTTCCAAAGTGTAAGAAACTTAATAAAAATGAGATATCATTAAAACAAATCTTAACTTAGGAATATTAAATATCTTAAGCACATACACTTTCAAGCCAAAGACAAGATGGTTGAACTCTACTAATATGCCCCTCCAAACAACTTTAAAATAATGTCTCAAATCAAATTTTAGAGTGGCAGAGCCAAAAGAAGGTCAGAGGGAGACATTTTTATAGCCTACGAGAATTCAGGAATTCCAAAGGAGAGATCTGTAATACTAGGGGTGGGTGCAGTATTGGAGCACACCAGGAGCACAACAATAGGCCTTTGGAAGCAGCCATGACAGCAGTAACAGCAGCAGCTTCAGAAGCTCTCAGTCCAGGGGCAATAAGGGAGACAAATGAAGTTACAGGGATCCTTTATAAAAGAAAGAAGTTATAGGGATCCCTTTGTTGACACTATGCAACAAGCACTGATTGGTAACACTACTGCCCATAATAAGTTTTGGGATGCATTTCCAGGACAGAGAGTAAAACTTAGATTGGTCGCAAGGGAACAGGGCCCTATTCACAGTTCCAGGACCAAGAGAATCACCAGTAAGTACTTGTGGCTGTAGGAAAAGGGGCCCTTCCTCAGTAAAGACCAGACCACGGACCAGGAAGACAGTGACCATACCTCTCCCAGGATAACACAACTTTGGAAGTACCCAAAACTTGCACATCCTAGAAGGTCTAAAAGCAGCAGCATAAAAAAAGCCTGAAGCTTAGCACAATGCCTCCCTACCCCCAGTGAGCAAAGTTCAACATTTATACAAAGTTCAAAATGAAGAAACAGGCTGGAAAAATGAATAACAAAGAAAAAAAGAACTTGACCATTAAAAGCTGACGATTAAAGGTGGCAGAGAAGACCAAGATACAAACTTATGAGGCAACATTGTGAAAACAGCTACAAGCAGAGCCTCAAAGAAAAATGTTAACTGGACCAAAGGCCAGCAAGAATTCCAGGAGAATTTAAAGAAAGAGATAAGCAAGTGTAGTAGAGGAAAAACTGGGAAAAGAAATGAGTATTTCCAAAATATTATGAAAAGATAATTAACAACTTGGTAAAAGAAGTACCAAAAAAAAATACTGAAACAAAATGCCTTAAAACAAAAATGGCTTAGTGATAAAAGAGGCACTAAATTCACTGAAGAAAAGAGTTCCTTTAAAAAAAAAATAGGCCAAGTGAAAAGAGTCCAAAAATTGACTGAAGAAAAAAACTCCTTAAAAAATAGAACTGACCAAATGTAAAAAGAGGTACAAAAGCTCACTAAAGAAAATTACTCTTGGGGGCAGCTGGGTGGTGTGGTGAATAGAGCCCTGGAGTCAGGAGGATCCGAGTTCAAATTCTGCCTCAGACATTTGACACACTTACCAGCTGTGTGACTTTGGGCAAGTCACTTAACCCCAATTGCCCTCCAAAAAGCAAAAAAAGAAAAAAGGAAGAAAGAAAATAATTTTAAAAAAGAAAAAAGAAAATGATTCTTTAAAAATTAGAACTGAGCAAGTAGAAGCTAATGACTCCATAAAACATCAAGAAAGACTAAAACAAAGTCAAGAAAAGGAAAAAATTGAAGAAAATGTGAAATATCTCGTTGGAAGAACTGACCTGGAAAATAGATAAAGAAGATTTAAGAATTATACTAAACTAACTGAAAGTGATGATGATAAAAAAAAAGGGCTTACATCATGTTTCAAGAAACTGTCAAGGAAAACTGCCCTGATAGTCTAGAACCAGAGGGTAAAACAGAAACTGAAAGAATCCACCAATCACCTCCCCAAAATGAAAAGTCCCAGGAATATTATAGCTAAAATCCAGAGCTTCCAGGTCAAAGAGAAAATACTGCAAGCACTCAGAAAGAAAACAATCCAAATATCATGAAGGTACAGTCGGGATCACACAAGACGTAGAAGGTTCCACATTAAAGGATTATGATATTCTTGAAGGCAAAGGAGATAAGGTTACAACCAAAAATAGCCTACCAAGCAAAACTGAGTGTAATCCTTCGGGGGAAAAATTGACATTTAAAGAAATAGACGACTTCTAAGCATTCCTGATGGAAAGACAATAGTGAATCTGACTCAATAGAGAACTCAATAGAGAATCTGACATTCAAACAAAAGACTCAAGAGAAGCACAAAAAAGGTAAACATCAAAGAGTAATATAATGGACTCAATGAAATTAAAAAGCTTACATTCCTATATGGGAAAAGGATGTATGTACCTCCTAAGAACTTTATCATTATTAGGGCAGTTAAAAGGAGTCCACATAGAAAGAGGGCACATCTGTGAGGTGATTATGTTGAGATGATTTCCCAAAAAGAGAATGTAGGAATGAGAAAAAGGGATGCACTGGGAGAAGAAGGAAGGGAGAGGCAGAATGGGGCAAATTTTCTCACATAAAGGACGCGTGCATGTAAGAGATTTTATAGTGAAGGGCAAAATGGAAGGGTGTGGCAAGTACTGCTTGAACCTCACCCTCACTGGAACTGGTTCAAGGAGGGAAGATTATTCATACACACTCACATGGCTTTAGAAATCTATCTTACACAACAGAGGGGGAAGAGGATAAGAAGCATGGGGGAGGGGTAGTAATAATAAGGAGGACTACAGATTGGAGGAGGCAAGTGGTTAGAAGCAAGAAAGACTTTTGAGGAGGGAAGTATAAAAAAAGATAGAAGGATATACAGAGGAAAATGGAATGGAGGGAAAAAGAAAGTTAATGATCATAACTGTGAATGTAATAGGATGAGCTAACCCATGAAAGTGGGAAGTAGAATGGACTAGGAACTAGAATCCAACAATATGTTGTATACAAGGGACACACTTGGGATAGAAAACACACACACACACACACACACACACACACACAGTTTAAATGAAGGATGGTAACAGAATCTATTGTACTTCACCTGAAGGGAAGAAGGCAGGAATAGCAATCATGATCTCTAACTATCACAAAAAAGCAAAATTAGACCCAAATGAAAGAGATAATTGGGAAATTGCATTTTCCTAAAAGGTACCAGAGACAATGAAGTAATATAAAACACAAAAATAAAAAACAACAAGTTTCTCTGATAAAGTTCTCGTATCTCAAATATATAGGAAACTGTCAAATCCATAAAAATCAGAATCATTTTCCAATTGATAAATGATCAAAACTTATGAACAGGCAGCTATCTTTGGTCACATGGAAAAAATGCTCTAAATCACGACTGATAAGACAAAAGAAAATTAAAATAACTCTAAGGTACCACCTTACAACTATCAGATTGGCTAATATGGCAGAAAAAGAAAATGATAAATGCTGTAGATGTGGGAAAATTGGGACACTAATGCCCTATTAGTGGTATAAACTGATCCAAGCATTGTGGAGAATAATTTGGAACTCTGCCCAAAAGGCTACAAAACTATACATACTCCTTAACCCAGCAATACCACAATTTAGGTCTGTACTCCAAAGATTTCAAAGGAAAAGAACCTGTTTGTACAAGAATATCAATAGCAACTCTTTTTGTGGTGGCATAATTAGAGATTATGAGGATGTTCATAAATTGGGGAATGACTCAATAAGTCGTAACATATGATTGTGTTGGGAACACTATTGTACTATAAGAAAGAACAAGCAGGATGCTTTCAGAAAAACCTGTAAAGACTTACACACAAAGTAAAATGAGCAGAACCAAGAGAACACTGTATACAATAACAGCAATACTGTACAGCAATCAGTTGTGAATGACTTGGTTATGTCAGCAATACAAGGATCCAAGACAATTCCAAAAGACTTACGATGAAAAACACTATGTACCTCTAGAGAAAGAACTAACATAGTTTGAATAAAAGCAGATCAAAACATACTTTTTAAATTTTCTTTTTCTTTTTGGTTTGTATTTTCTTTCACAACGTGATTAATATGGAAATATAAGGAGGGCTTAGGGGAGAGAAGAAAGAATATAGAACTCAAATTTTTTTAAAAAAATTAAAAGAGAGGGAAAAAAGATAGCTCTAAAAAAATGTTCTAAATCACTACTGATCAGAGAAAGCCAAATTTAAAAAAAAACTCTGAGGTACCACTCTACCTACCAGAAATGACAAATGCTGACAGGGATGAGAGAAAATAGGTATAGTAGTTAATTATTGGAGTAGTGAAGTGGTCCAACCATTCTGGAAAACAGTCTCCAAAGGGCTATAAAACTGCATACGTTTTGGTCTAGCAATATCTCTACTAGGTCTGTACCCAAAAAAGATAAAAAGGGAAAGGATCTATATTTTTAAAATATTTATATTTATTTATAGCAACTCTTTTGTGTGGTGGCAAAGAACTAGAAATGGAGGGGATGTTCCTCACTGAGGAATGGCTGACCAAAATGTGGCATATGATTGAGACGGAACACTACTGTGCTTTAAGAAACAAGGAGTAGGGGTGGTTTCAGAAAAAACCATGGCAAGACCTATGTGAACCAACGCAAACTCAAGTGAAAAGAACCAGGAGAACACTGAACATGGTAACAACAATGTTGTAATGACATTCAACAGTGAAAGACTTGGTACTCTGATCAATACAATGATCAAAGACAATTCGAAGGCTCAATATGAAAAAATGCTATCCACCTTCAGAGAGAGAACTGATGAACTCTGAATGCAAATTGAAGTATAATTTTCTCTCCCCTTTTTTGGGGGGAGATGACTAACATGGAAATTTGCTTTGCATTTCACATGTATAACTGATACATTGTTTGCCTTTCCAGTGGGTGAGGAAGGGATAGGAAGGAGAGACTGAAACTCAAAATTTAAAAAGAATGTTAAAAATAAGTATTTTTTTTAAGAAAAAAAATGAATAAATCAGGTTCTCCCTGGATAGGAGCTGACCACCATATACTTGGTATAAACCCTGTGTAGCAAAAAGCCAACAGTTTGAAAGGCTCTCTTGAAACACTCCATTAATCTGGTAATGTCATTTCCAGGGAAAATGAGAAAGCACCATAGTTAAAATCAATCTGAACCTAACAGTATCAAAAGTGATATTATACAGTCTAGGTAAGATAACTAGCAAAAAGATTTTGAAAAAACTTGTGCCAATTCAAGTAAAGTACCTTTTCATTCAAAACAAAAAATTTCCCATTTCTTTTTTGTTTACAAAATACATGACAAATAGCACTTCTCAAATGTACTAATAAGAATACCTAATTATCTAAAAATCTTTAGTGAAAGTATTCAAAGTACAACTATATTCATACTGGACTCCAAAGGAATAGTAAACCAAACCCCAAATATTAGAGAACACTTTCTGTTCAAAGACAGGCAATGAACCTTCATTAGAAAACCACTAGAAATGTACATTTATAGCCACATTCACATTTTTAAAAAAATTAATTTTCGCGTGGATTTCTTACTTCAAAAACAAAAGATAAAAATAAACTAAAATCAAGAGTACTTTAAGACTCTACCTGTATAAAAGACATAGTAGATATAAAATAAAACCACTATTCAGGGGTGGAGAACCTACAATCTCTAGGTCACATGCTGAGTCATGTAGGTCCTCCAGTGCAGTATTTCACTGAAACAGTTCAAAGAGCCACACTTTAAGACACAGAGGGCCACATGTGGCCTCAAGGCCACAGGTTCCCCACCCCTGGCCTAAATGCTTCTATTAAACCATCAAAATAACTGCAAAAAGGTAATGATAAAATTTATTTGGTTTTCCAGCTCATCCTCATGACCAGATTAATAAACTTCTTGTCACCAAATTCACCTATTTTGTTATTAATAAATCCAACACTTAACACAATAAAAAACCTCTGGTCTTTTTTCCCCCTTACTATATTCCTGTTATACTGCAAAATGTTTTTAACCCAATAAAACGTAAGACCCTCTAAGATGTAAGCTAATTTGCTTTTACTTTGGCATCTCCAATCTATACAAAGCTGGCCACATACTGGTACTTAAGTGTTTGTTCAATTAAATTGAACAAGTAGGACCATACTTCCAAAACAGGAAAAAAATTATTGTCTTTAGTAACTATAACAAAAAGGAAAGGAATCATATTTTCAAACTATAAAATTAAGGAATTAGACTAGATGACCTTTGAGCTTTCTTCCAATACTCAATCTATCAGTGATGGTTGTCTGTTTTCTACTTTTTCTACACTGCATCAAAATAAAGCCTGACACAAACTAACACAACAGGATTAATCAAAGATGTGGAGCATCATATATGTAACCAATTTTTTAAAAGATATAATATACTCTGCTACCTATTTGTTGTAGTTAATAGTCATCCATTTTAAGGAAAGTTACATGTAAAGTAGCAATGGCTACTGTCCCTATAAGCGCATCAAAATGGGATTTGACCAGCTGTCATACTTCTTTGCATCTATAAAGTGAAAGTTTAAAATGAGATAAAAAACAAAACACAAACGTGTTCAAGTTCAAAGATATCATCATGAAATTATAATTATAAATTCTAATGAAACAGAATTTGAGACAATAGAATATACTGTGACTTCTTAATTTGAACAACAAACATGAGAATGCTAATGAACTTTCGGTGTAGCTTTCGAATGTTTCAACTCTTTCAGGAACAATTTTGGAAACTTTAAACACATAACTAAATTGTCCATACACATGAATTACAGAGATACCACTATTCATATAACTCTAGAACAGCAGTTTTCACCCTGTGGGTTATATTCAATTTGTAACAATGAAAATACATCCTGCATATCAGATATTTACATTATGATTCACAACAGTAGCAAAATTGCAGTTATGAAATAGCAACAAAAATAATTTTATGGTTGAGGGTCACCACAACATGAGGAATTGTATTAAAAGGTAGAGGCATTAGGAAGGTTGAGAACTACTGTTCTAGAAGGTCAAAGACAGATGGAAAAGTCCCATGTTGCAAACATTTATTGAGTACTTTTATAGTAGCAAAAAACAAGGAATTTGGGGAAGGGGTGAACAAATTATGGTCTATGAATATAATGGAATATCACTTACAACATAAGAAATATGGACTAAGTAATATTCAGAGAAACTTTGAAAGATTTCTGACAAAATGTTTCAAACCAAAGCAAGGATAAGCAGCACAATTTACATAATGACCACAGTAACCTAAAGGAAAACAGTGCTGAAAGCCTTCACAACTCTGATCAATCCTGTGACCAATTGTGATCTCAGGAGAATGATAGTGAACTATGCTTCTTGCTTTTTGACAATGAGGTGGTAGATGATAGGCTGCAGAATTAGGCATACATTTTCAAAACATGGTATTCTGTTTAACTGTATTTGCAAGCAGCTAAGTGACACAGCGGATAGAATGCCAAGCCTGAAGTCAAGAAAACCTGAGTTTAAATCCGGCCTCATGTCTGACACTTATTAGCTGTGTGATCCTGGGCAAGTAATTTATTCCTGTTTGCCTCAGATCCCTCATATGTAAAATAAGTTGGAGAAGTAAAGGGCAAACTACCCTACTATCTTTGCCAAGAAAACTTCAAATGGGGGAGCAAAGAGTTAGACTGAAAAGACTCAACAATAGCAACAATAATTCAGTTTGCAAAGCACTTTACATATGTTATTTCATTTTATCCTTACAACTAGGAGACAGGTGCTATTATTAGAAAATAACAATAAGCTAAAATAACTTAATAACAACAAAAATTTGTTAAAAGAATGTTCTTCGTGGAGAGGTGGTCATTAGGAACTAACAGAACATAAAAATAAGAGAGCTTTTATAAAACATTTTTTAAAAAAAGAATGCTGTACTAGTAACAATCATGTCACTACAAAGCAAACAGCATTAAGTACTTTGACTATACCTATAAGGAAGATTTCAATTACTTTCAAAAATAAAAGATCCTTTTTAATATTTAGCAGTATACTATAAATAAGTTAGGATTATCTAGATGAGGCAATGAAATTTCAAAAGGAATAACTGTGATTTAGAAAAAAACTATGACGATCACTTGAATCACTTCATCTCTTACAGAAAAAATAAGAATGAGAAGACTTCTACTGTCTAAACTCAATGGCAATCCTGGTACAGATATAGAATGAAAAGGAGCCTTATGTATAATCCAGTATTTACTACACATTTTGATTTATGAATATTTCAGGGAAGGAACATAACCTACTTTATGAAATTGAGCTGTGCTAAACTGAGTCAAGAAATTGGAATACAGAGTAGTACAGAAATTCAGAGTGATACTTGACTATGACTACTAAATAAAGGATTCTGAACTTTACTAAGTGGGCAAAAAAGAGCCATTGAAGATTCCTGAGAAGATATGGCCAGATCTACATAAACATAAGGAAAATCAGTATGGCAGCAATATGAAGAATAAATTAGATGAGAGACAGAGGAGGAAGATTTGTTAGAAAGCTATTCAAATGACAAATATTTGAAATAGTACAAGCAGGTGGTAGATGATAAGGTTCTATACTACAGTAGTGGTAGTATGAATAAAAAGGATCACATGTGAGTGATGTTTGACACAGAAGCAACAGGTACCAATAAAATTTATTTTAAAGGAAAAGAGTGGTAGAGTAGAAACAGTACCAGTCTTACACCTCATCTGGGTTTATATGCCACCCGGACACTTGTTAGCTTGGTGTGATCTTAGGCAAGTTGTGACTTGCCTCTCTATACCTCTGTTTCATGATTTGTAAAATGAGGCAGGAATTTTTAGCCTTTGGGGGATCATGGATACCTTTGGTAGTCTGGTGAAGCCTACATACAAGACCCCTTTCCAGAATGATCGCTGCTATTCATAATTTGAAGGAAATGCCAAATTCAGTTGGAAGATAATAAAAATAAAGACATATTTTTCCCCGCAAAAGTTCATGCCTCCTCCCACCAAAATTAGACCACTGAACCCTTGAGTACCAAAATAACCCCAAATTAAGAACCCCTGGACTAAATGAACACTAGATATCCCTTTTTATACATCCAAATCGATGATCCTATGACTTCTATTTCTCCCTAGTCTCCCGAAAAAGTTTTTTCCCCAAACACCTAATATTTCATTATCTCCATAAACTGATTAGATTAATGACAGTCATCAGGCATCTGCTAATTTACTTCATGTTACGATTAGCTTTTGATACTATTTTTAAAAAATACATCAATTTCAAACCCAAACTGTAATCTCCATGGAAAAAAAATACACTAGGGACATGAGATATAATTAAAAAACAGTGTGCTCGGAACCAGAAAAACCTGGATTCAAGTCCCATGTCTGACACGAACTAGCCATGTGAACTTGGGCAAGTTAATCTCACAATGCTTTCAAAACTGTTATTTGTCAGATTATTTTTAAAAAACTCAATGATATAAACGTATCACCTTCAAGGAAAAAAACTGACATACTTATGTTAAAAGATAAAATTGAAAGTTTTACTAAAAAAGGTAATATATGAAAGAATAAGATGTAAAATTGTTCCTTAGAAAGATTTACAGCTACAGATGATTTTATAACTGAAAATAACCTTCCCAAAGATTTAATTGCTAGAGTTCTAATTGATCATCTGAAGTGCCTAGAGACAGTTTCATAAATACTTCACTTCAAATTTTGATTTTAAAAAACTAAGTTGGGTTCATAAACCATAATAAATTGAAATAAAAAATGTCAGTCATCTGCCATTAAAAGTGCAAAAAGAATTTGCCAAGTTATCTAGCAACACAGGTTTAAAACATGGGTTTCCTAAAAAATTGTTAAATGAATTTTTATTTAGGATTATGACAGAATCTCCAACAATTTCTGAAATGGCCCTAAACATTCTTCTATTTTATACTCCATATTTATGCAAAGCAGCATTCTCAGCATTGACGATTATAAAATTAAAATATCGATCAACGCTAAAAAACCCTGAAGTTCTACATCAGTGGTTCTCAACCTTCCTAATGCTGGGACCCTTTAATACTCATATGTGGGCATATCTGCATGTGGGCGGACCTGCCTGGAGATGGATAGAGGAGCGGTGTCTCAGTTCCTAAGACCATCGGTACTATGTGTTTTCCAATGGTCTTAGGAGACTAAAGGGGTCCTGACCCACAGTTTGAGAACTACTGTTCTACATCCTTCAGTATCAAATATCCTGCCAAGCTTTAAGTCTTTATGTAAAAATAAAGAAGCATATCCATCTCATTAGGATGCAAATTTGCTTTTGTCTTTAATAAATGGTAAAATTATATGTATACCAAAGAATTGTTTTAAAATAAATTTCTGTGTGATTTATTATCAGCAAATGTTTGATTTGTATACCTATTTTATGTACCTATATACCCAGGGTTATGTAAAAATTTCTGGAACAAAAGGGGGTCACAAATGAATAAGTCCTGTTGTAGAATACAAATTTATTTGTTAATTACTCTGGAGAACTATTATCCTTCTGTCAACAAAACAAATTCTTCTGAATCGCCTGGATCAAAAAATAAAAAGATAAAGCACCCAGTTCCAAAGCTATAAAGTAATTTATATAAAATATACTAAACATTACATAATTAGAACATCTACTTTATTGTGAAACAGAAATATGTTCTAATTCAAAGACATCATTAAAGCATAGTGATTATAACATCTAATTAAATGATAACTGAGGCAATATTCAAACTCTTCATTGGAAGAGTTTTGCATATTGCTCACAACAGGATATGCAAAATAGAGGTGGCAATATTTTCAACATATAATACTAAATTCAATCTGAGGTTGGCCATGCGTCGGTAATTAATAATCAGTTAATCCAGATCTCAACCACACAGGAACTCTCTTCACTGGGGAACATCATAATCCAGTCATACCTTCCCATTCTGAAATCTGAAGTTTCACCACTATACAAATGCTATGCTGTCATCACAGCACTCTGAAACTTTTTTCCTCTTCTTATAACTGGTACATTTCTCCCAAACCCCTAGCTGCCATGATTCTACCACTATCTAACAAGCTGGAGGGCAGAGGATAGGGTAGAAGACAGGACCTATTTCTTTCTCCCCATTACCTCTCTACAGATTCTTATTGCTGTATTCTACTGGCCTCTAATTCACTCTCCCTCCTTTCTAAAGCAGTCCTTAGCTCACATTATTTCTCTGTCCCCTAGCAGTCCTTAGCTCACATTATTTCTCTGTCCTCTAACCTTGTCCTCATACTTAGAGATTTCAATGTACATACTGATGCTCTTTCAAATACTTTAACATCTCAAGTTCATCACCTTTCACAACTCCCATTATCTACTTCATTCTACCTAAGTCAACTACAAAAGTGATCTATATCACCCATTAGCTATACCACTTCTGTCATCTTGAAAACAGAAAAATAATCCTTTGATCATAATCTACTGTCCTGCCATTTTTTCCTCTTTCATTTATCTTAAATCTATTCTTCATTCTTACTTCAACTACTCTTTACTAACTCTTTACATCTCTACTCTGGACTTACTGTTCTGACCCCATTATAGAGCCTCTAATTCTTTTCTCTTTTGTGCTACTTCTATTTACACCTTGCCCTAGGGTAGTTCCCAACCCAGTCCTCAACAGCAGCAACTAAGCAGTGCTGAGAAAGTCTATTCCCCTCCCCCAGCATATGCCACTACTGCCCCTTAGACCATAACCTTAAGGTTGAGGCTGGCTGGAATCCTTCAAGCCAGTGATTAGTAAATCAAAGCCCTATTTTCCTTCATTTTGGGTGGGAAAAGTGACACAATATGAACAGCATTAAAGGGCTACAATTTGCATCACAGTATATTACTCTATGTTTTATGTGCAAGCCTGTCAGCAAAAAAATTATTAATTAAATTATTCTAATTCTAAACTTCTTATCTAAGGAGCCATGTTTAGAATTAAAATAGTTCAATTAATTTTTCATCACTGCTTTGAGAGAAATTCAGTACTCTATGGTTCAGATAAACTGACCCTCCTACATCCCTCACATGTACACAAAAAAACCCCCCACAACTTAAATATCGATGGACAAAGCAGATCCAAAGTACAAGTCTGTATCCCCAAGTAAGATTTCCTGACAGTAAGAAATATTCAACAGAGCACTCCTTAGGAAGTACAAAAGTTAAAAAAAGATTTAAGAGTAATTGGTTCTCTTACATACACATTGTATATATATCATAGACTTCATTTCATTATCTCTTCCCCTACACCCCCCCCCCAAAAAAAAACACAATCCCTCTTTCAAATTTTCCAGTTTCCCTAGAGGATACCATCATCCTTCTACTCATTCAGGCTTATAACCCTGGTGTTACACTCACACACACATTCCACTTTCATTTACCCCATATATCCAAGCATTTGTCAAAAACTATCATTTCTACTATGTCCCGTTCTCTCTACTCAAATGGCTGCCCCCTCCTTTAGGCTCTCATCATGTCCTGTCTGAGCTATTGCACTAGGCTCCTAACTGGTGTCTCTGTGTCAGTCAAGTCTCTCTCCCTAATCCAATCCACACACACCCATCAAAATGATTTTCCTAAGGCACAGATGGGACCATGTCACTCTCCCACTCAAAAAATTTCAATAGCTCCCTATTACCTCTAGAATCAAATATAAACTCTGACATTTCCAGTCCCCTTCAAAGACTAGCTCCCACTTAATTTTCTAACTATGGAAGGAAAAAAAAAATGTTCCAAGGAGATATCAAAGGAATCCTCTTTCTAAATTAGGGCAGTGCCTTGGGGAAACTGCTATTTGGAACTCCTCTGAAGTAGAGATAGTGAAAGAGAAACAGCCAAACACATACAAAGAAAGCCAGAGAAGATAGAGACTTCCCAACTGTGAAACAAGAGGAACTGGCCCAAAGTAAGGACAAATCTTTAAGCAGCGTACCTCATTCTGCAACTTTACCATTCAATGAGAAGCTGGCATATCCCTCTAAGCTTCATTTCAACTCTAAGAAAATATGCATTCCTAAATCACTTAACTAATGACATATATATATGTGTATATGTATATATATATATATGTATACAGAATGTCCCAAAGTCTTAGTGCAGCTTTAAGTACACAATTTTTGAAACACACTGTATATCTAGTTATATTTATAGTTATGTGTCTATAGCACTAATTTTATACACAGATATAAGTATAGATATATTGCCATATCATTAATATATATAGACACATATGTATGTGGTATATGTGCATATATGATATAAACACAAACATCAGTTCTGTGTCTTGTGACACTGAGAAGCTCAATTTATATAACCCAGTTTCCCCATCTGAAAAAGTCAAGAGGAAAAATAAGATGATCTCTAAAGGTTTATTCTAATTGTAAAGGCCTCCAAATATCTACAAAGGAAGGAAAAGATATAAGATGGGGTTTACGCCACATTCCTAAGATTCCGGTAAGTTCAATGCTAAGACTCTCCTTTAACTTTTAAACAAAAATCACGAGATAATTGCTATACCAAATGCTAATGTATTCTTCCATAAGAGAGAAGGAAAATAACATCAACAAAAAAAGAAGAAAAATCAAAACCTACAAACTCTGGAAATAAGGAATATAACTAAATTTATCCATTTCTTCCATGCATATACAGATATCATCTTCAGTTAGGATGGGAATAGGGGGAAAAAAATAGTTCCTTTAGATTTCTCTAGTAACCATTAAATGGCCTTTCCAGAATGCTTAATGTTTCAATGTTAAAACTAGTAAGCAAATTGTAAGCCTATATGAAACTGATGTTTAGTGAGACAATTTTTATTTTTTTTTGCTTTTTGGAGGGGGGAGGGCAGGGCAATTGGGTTTAAGTGACTTGCCTAAGGTCACACAGCTAGTGAGTGGTAAGTGTCTGAGGCCACATTTGAACTCAGGTCCTCCTGAGTCCAGGACCGGTGCTCTACACACTGAGCCACCTCGCTGCCCCATTCACTGAGCCACCTAGCTGCCCCATTCACTGAGCCACCTAGCTGCCCCATTCATTGAGCCACCTAGCTGCCCCAAGTGAGACAATTTCTAACAAATATAAATGATGATAAATTTGAGGCAAACTGGTTTACCAATTTTGAACTTATGGGAGGATTCTAGGAAGATGGCAGAGTAGGGCAGAAAGCTTTAGGCTCTCCAAATTTCCGCTACAAAAAAAGAAAAGAACATCACTGCAAAGTAAACTCAGAGCAGTAGAAATAACCAAGCAGAGGTAAAGCTGTTGTCCTAAGACAACCAGAGAAAACTGGGGGAAAGGCCCTACCTCTAGGGTTGGAGGCTGGGCCTGAGAGAAGTACAAACATCTCCAAGCCTACTCGAAGGAATCAAAAAACAACAAGCCCTGGGGCCACCTGGATTGGGAGAAACTGTTTCCTCTTAGACCTTCTTGGGAGGAAGGGGTTGGATGTCTGAACAGGAGATGATTGAAGTACTTTCCACTGTTGAGAGGTGCCAAGCACAGCTGTGCTAACCAGTCTTGATCCTGGGCTATGGCTACCAGGGAGAAGGGGCTGGCACACACCTGGTAGCAGGGGACAGAGACCCTGCTGGCTATGGGCACTTGCAGGAGAGAAGAGTCCCTGGTTTCATTCAGTTGCAGGGCAGAGAGGACAAAACAAAGTTTGCAACCACCTGAGACACCACAGGGAACAAGAACGTTTGTAGGACAGTGTGGCTGGGGGGCCCTAGCTGTGGATTAGAGGTAGATAGGAGTGCCCAAAGTTAGACTCCAGGACCGAGTTCGAAGTAACAGTAAAAAGGATCTGAGGCTTGGGACATCATTCCCCACATCTCAGGATTTGAACTTGATTATAAGAAGCAGCAGCTAAAATAAAACAAAATAAAAATGAGTAAGCAAAGGAGAAAGAACCTAGCTACTATGGAGATATAAAAAGATCTGGGCTCAAATTCAGAGGAAGATAAATAGTGGAGCTAAGAAAGCCAATCCTTTTTCAATAAGAAATATTAAATGATCACAAGCCCAAAAAGAGATCTTGGAAGAACTTTAAAAGGACTTTAAAAATCAAATATGAGAGATCAGTGAAAAATTAGGAGAAAAAGAAAAAGCAATCCAAGAAAATTAAAAAAATTATGACAAGAAAGTCAACCAACTGGAAAGAGAGAACCAAAAACCTAAGAAAATAATTCTTTGAAAATTAGAACTGGGCAAAGAAAGGCTAATAATGCTATAAGACACCAAGAAATAATAACACAAAATCAAAAGAATGAAAAAACAGAAGAGAACATGAAACATCTCATCAGAAAAACAACTGATCTGAAGAAAATATCAAGGAGAGACAATAGAAGAATAGTCAGACTACCTTAAAATTAAGATCTAAAAAAACATCTTGATACAATATTATAAGAAATTATTAGGAAAACTGCCCAAGTTCTAGAACAAGAAGGTAAAGCAGAAATAGGAAAAAAAAATCCACAGATCACGACCTAAAAAAGATACCAGAGGAAAAACTACAGGAATATCATCCTAAAGTTTCAAAGCTCCGAGGTTAAGGAAAAATATTGCAAGTAACAACAACAACAACAAAATTTAAATACTGTGGGCCTATAATCAGGATTATACAAGACCTAGCAGCCTGAAAGACCATAGGTTTTGAAACACTATATTTCACAAAGCAAAAGAGTTGGGGTTACAACCAAGGGTAACTTACCTAGCAAAGTTAAGTATAATAACCCTTAACAGAAAAAAATTGACATTTAATGAACTGAAAGACTTTCAGGTATTTGTGACGAAGGAAAATTCAATGTATAAGATCCAGGAGAAATATAAGATAAACATTAATGGACACAATAAAAACAAACTGTTTGCTTCTTACACATGAAAATGTTATCAGTACTCTTATGACTGTCATCATTATTTGGGCAGTTTGACAGACTTGAGCTATGCTGCATTTGATGGGATGATTCTAAAAAAAAATAAAACTACATAGAGAGAAATTAAAAGGAGTAATTTTCTCATACAAATGAGGCATGAAAAGAAGAATTGACAGAAAAAGCAAGTGAGAAAGGGAGGATTGGTATTGCAGAACCTTACTCTCATTGGAAACAGGTAACAACATATACATCTATAATGGTACAAAAGTCTTCTAAATTTAAAAAAAAAAGGGTGAGGGGAAAGAAAACGGGAGGACTTTTAAAAGGGTGTGTAGATTAAGAATTAGAATGGGGAGGGGGGCGGAGCCAAGATGGCGGCGTAGCAGCAGCAATATATCGCAGCTCTCACATAGCCACCCCAAAATACCCATGGAATAGGACTCTGGACCAACCTAAAACTTCAAAACGCACACAAAAATACTTCCCACTAAAGTCAGCTCGGCTACGAGGAACCATATCAGCACTGCGAACCGAAACCAGCCTGGCCTGAAACCGCGGCTGTGCCCCAGGGCCGGCCGGGCGGGAGGTGCAGAGAAAGCTCTCAGGTGAGCACGGATCAGCACCAGCTGCAAGGAGGGGGGATTGTGAAAGAGGGAGATAAGCGTCCAGCCGAAAGGTCTCCAGAGCGAAAAAGCGAAAAGGCGGAGGTTTTGCACCCGCCTCCCCGTTGCAGCTTCCCGCCCTAGGTCTGCAAATAGCAGGGGGACTGAGCGATTGTTTTCAGACCAGTGCTCTCGTGTTGAGTGGCCTGGATCCGGATCGTCGTCTTGGGCCTCGGTCCTGGGGTCTTAATTATCGAGTCAGCCGGAAGTCTAGGGCAGCCGGGAGGACCCCAGCGATTTGGGACAGAGCTTTCCCTCCTGAAAGCAGAGCCCCACAGAGATTGTAAAAAAATTCATGGTCTGAAGAACCATGAGTAAGAATAAGCATAAGAAGCTAAGTAAG
>CM053589.1:101473194-101484202 GCA_028646515.1 Pseudochirops corinnae
AATCTCAAAAGCATTCTGAAGAGAATAATTCCTTCAAAATTAGAGTGGGGCAAATGGAAGCAAATGACTTTATGAGAAATCAAGATACTATCAAACAGATCCAAACAAATGAAAAAATAGAAGGCAATGTGAAATACAAATATGATCTCATTATCCTTCTTTTACAGGTAAGGAAACTGGGGCAAAATGAGATTAAATGACTCACATAACAAGTTAGTGTTTGAATCAGGAACTGAATTTAGGGCTCCAGTTTCCAAGTCATGTGCTTTTATCCACATGCTTTATCTAGCCCAACAGCTGAAGTTGAAGATCACTGGGGCAAATTATGAAATATATCATCAGACTCAATCACTCTATTTGTTATTTGTGCTTAAAATATTTTTTTTTTGTTACATGAGAGAGATCTATGGCACTGTATCTGGCAAAGACTGTGCTGTAAAAACAATGCTTCTAAAAAACTTTTTAAAGAAAGTAATCATGTAGAAGAGACAGATGGAGAAAAGGGAGTGAACTCGAGATGTGCAGTTAGAACTGACAAAATTCAGGAAATAAAAGAGATGAAAATAATAAGTTATGTTCAACGGATAGAAGTTATAGGTAGGAAGATTATGCCTCAATACAAAAATTTAAACTCTCCAAGAATGTAAAAAAACTGCCTCAGCATTGAGTTCTTTTCTTAATGTATTTAAATATATGCTGAATCAGTGTTTCTCAGTGATACTATAACCAGGACTTATCATTTCAGTAAGGCCTGGACTGAAAGAACTCACAGGTTCCTTAGGTCTGGGTCCCACCACTATCTTTGTGTGGACAAAGGCAACAAGATATTAGGAATATAAACTGGCCATCACAGGCAATACCAGAGACTGTGTCCAGATGCTATTTTTAAGTGATTTTTTTAAGTGATCTTTTGATTTAGCTCTTTATTTTACACTAATTGCTTTCTCCATTCCTGAATCTCACTGGAACTGATTTCTGATCTTTGTTCTTTGCATTTTCCCTTGGCAGACACAAGTTATCACTCCTCTCTACTCTTAGCTCCTCTTCAAGATAAGACCTCTCTGTAGACTGATTTTTAAAGAACTGTTCAGAGTGGGACTGTAGCAGCTCTACTCCTGATATAGAACACCTCATTTTAATCTCCAATGAATACCTCTGATAAATAATCTAGCTTCTTCTCAAAAACCTCTAGGAATAAGGAATGAGATATTGAAGCAGCCCCAAGTACCCTGGTGCTTTCCTAAGTTTTTCAAAGGTCATATATGACTGTAATTGCCTTGACTCACATAATAAAGGTTTAACTAGATATGCTTTACTGTGAGTCCATCACATCTACCTTTGCTTTCCCAATACCTCTTTGACATGAAACAGTAAAATTGAAAAGAATACAAATACCTGGTCTAGACACTCATAAGATTACAAAACAGAAAATAAGCATGGTTAAAAGAAAAATATTGAAGATGTAGGTCAACCATAACAGTTTGCCAAAAACCAAATTCTCAACCCTTTCCACAACTGAAGTACCTGTATAATATTTTAATATCTCATTAAAGAAATCAATGTTAATGAATGGATAATACTTTAGAGCTCAACATATTAATGCTCTGCATGCTGAAAGAACAACAGAAAGACTGTTTCAATTTTCTTACTGAAATAAAAGTAGGAGGTGAAACCTAAAAATTCTTTCCAAATCATAACATCAAAAAGGCAGATTTTGCTTTTACTATTTTTGTAATGACTTTTTTTCACCTTCATCAATTCAGTGAATAAGTCTTCCCACATTTCTTTGTATTTGTCATTTTATGAGACATATTTATACACATATATCTTCACTCATTTCCAACCACTTGATATGTAGGTTGTTTCCAAAATTTTGCTATTATGAAAAACAGTACTATAATTTTGTGTAGCTAGGTGTTTTTCCCACTAATAATAAATATCTTTATGGAATATTTCTAGTAGTAGCATTACCAGGTCCAAGGGTATGAACAGTTTTATAGCTGCTACTGTTTAATTCCAAGGGAGGTAATGTGATTACAATGCAAAGAAGCTAAATTTCTGGTCAAAGGATCTGCCAATCATCACCTATGTGATCTTATGCAAGTCACTTAACTTCTTTAGTCTCCTCACCTGTAAAAAACAGGAAGCTATTTTCCAGTTATTCAGTTTTTTTAAATCAATGCAGATTTTTTTTTTTAAGGTGCTAGGCACTGGAGGAAATACTACTCTCTTCTTAAGGAATATGTGATCTTCCTGAATTGGGGTAAGGCCTAGAGCTGTGATTTTATTGATACCAGGAACTCCCAGATGAAGAAACTCGCTTTCCAATATGGGTCAGCACCAACTTTGCAGTTTATTAGACTCTAGGCTCTAAAGGACTGAGAGGTTAAGTGATTTGCTCAGGATTAAGCAGTTAGTATTTGTCAGAGGCAGGACTTGATATCAGGTTTTTCTGACTCTTAAGAGCTCTCTCATCCACTAAGCTATACTGCCATTCATGATCACAGTGAGACAAAAATTTGTTATGCAAAATAATTCATAAATAAGACATACAGTAAAGGCAAAACATACAAAGAGTCCAGAAAAAAAAAGCTCAGCATTTGATGAATTAATCAAGGAAAGCTTCTTTATGCAAGAATCCCCAAATTTTCAAATTGGAACGGGCTGTCTAAGCTCTCACCTAATGTTAGATGAGATCTGACTGTGGCTTCTGTGGATGGGTATGATCTGGGTATGAACATAGGTTCTTTTTTTTCTGGAAGAGCCTAACACCTATGAAGTACAGAAGGGAAACCAGACTAACAACTACATTACAGAAAACCTTCAGTTTTCCCTTACAGGTCTTAAACCCTTTTAATCATCCTTTTTCTTGAAACACAACAATTCTAAGCTGTAAAATGAGATGCCAGGATCAAATTCTTCAAGGTTCTGTATTAAACATGGAAAATTACTCATTGCTATATGAAAAATACAATCACAGAATTGTAGAGCTAGACAGGACCTTAGCATTCATCTAATTACAACTCAGGAGACTGGTCATCAACTGCCCAAGGTCCTGAGTGGTCAGTAACAGAATTCAATTCAATACATTAAGCATTTAGGTAGCATCCACTATGTGACTGGCAATGTGCTGGAGAGGGTCTGGGGTGGGGCACTGGAGAGAGGAGGATTTGGTGGAGAGGTGAAAACACAAAAATGAAACAGTCCCTGCTCCTGTTATATTTAGGGGACATTACACAGGCACAAACAAATATTTAAATATAAAATAAATACAAAGTAATTTCCACAATAAATGCACGAACACTTGACAGTGGCTGGTTGGGGTAGGAGGATCAAAATAAGCTTACTATAATAAGTAACATTTGAACTGATCACTGAAAGAAGCTATGAGGTGGAGATATAGAAGGAGTACACTGGAGGCATAGAGGACAATCCATGTAAAGGCACAGAAAACAGGAGATGGAATGTGATATAATTAACAAGTTGGCCTATTTTAGTCAAAATGTAAAAGTTGTGAAAAAGAATAATGTCATATAAAACTGTATGACATTGTTGATCTCTTGTTACCTGTTAACTTATTATCCTATGAAAAAGAATAGATTTCTTGCCTTCATATAAAATTTCACCTAGTGTATATACATGTATATATATTTTATTATAATAGTATAATATTTTAGTATATTTAAGCATTTGAAACAAGAAAGAGTATTTTAATCTTTAAAAATAGCAGCTCCTGAATATACAGAATATCAAGTTTTAAAGCAAAATGATTCTGTGACTTTGCTATAAGTTTTACTCAAATAATAATAATAATAATCTGTAGTTTTGAAATAATACTATTTGGGATGCAATTAAAATAAGAAATTACTGACTTCAATCTTTATTCAAAATTTTGTTACTGCTACCAAAAAGTTTATTAATATTAGTCCATTATATCAAAAAGTTGGTCTCAAACACACAGCCCAAAGGACAGCATGACATCATTTAAAAGGTTACTTTAGATGAATGAACTCAGATGTTAATGGTTTCTTCTCCACCCCAACTCCCCAGAAAATAAGTCTTAAATTGAAATTAAGGCAATCTGCCTTCCAAAGTGGTTTTCTAAGGAATCAAATCATCAAAACAAACACTAGCTCCAAACACTTAACATCACTTTCTGCCTCTACCTAGCTATTCCTAGTTCCTATTAGAGTTTAAAACAAATATAACCTGGTTGCGGAACAGGGAGGAGGAGGGGACGTAAAAAGAGTAACAGCAGCAGTAGCTCTAGTTAAAACCAAACCATCCAAAACAGAGGAGGAATTTAGAGAGGGGAAAAGAGACAAAGGCACAGGAATATTTCTTTAGGAGGAATGGATTAGCATACTAACTCATCCCTAGGTTAGCATGAAGAAAAAGTATGTAAGATAAAGAAGGAAATACAAGCTGAGGGTTTCAGTGATAAATTAATTTGAATTCACTTATCAACAGATATAGTCCCTTAAAGACTTATAGTTTATCTAAGTGATCTAAATTTCACCAGAGAACAAATAAGAAAGCAACAAGACTTGTATTTCATACAATAATTTCACTGATGGATTATGTATGTGCTACTTTAAAAAAAATCAATACATACTCAACAGAAGCATGACAAGGAATCTGTGTAATTTATGCCTGGTTTTATAACCACATATTTCCCACCTTGGTGTGAATGTTTAATAACTGTTTTGAGTCTTCCCTATAAAACTTATTTATATTATCACAAAATAAATAATCTGATAGACATCAGAATTTTCTGGCATCAAAAATATATGCATTTATTTAAAAAAAAAAGAAACTACTAAAAGTACCTTTTACTATATGTTCCCCTCTGTTG
Organism: Pseudochirops corinnae; assembly: GCA_028646515.1. Taxonomy (NCBI): domain Eukaryota; kingdom Metazoa; phylum Chordata; class Mammalia; order Diprotodontia; family Pseudocheiridae; genus Pseudochirops; species Pseudochirops corinnae. The sequence goes on from CM053589.1 coordinate 101,478,050, forward strand.
GATGGATGAAATAACTAGCAAGATAAAGGAACTACCGTAACACTGAGTTGAGAAAACTAATATTGACTTTCAGGTTGCATCAGAAAAAAGAAGCTCTCTTCTTACTGTAAAAATTAACTTACTAATCATAGATTTCTTAACCACATACAGGTTTCTCATTGTCTCCTTTGGCTTTGAAAACTATATTCGACCAATAAGAAATACTGAAACTGCTACAAATGAAAATAAGAAAATTCACTTAGCAACAGATTATAGTCCCTTAAAGACTCAATGATTTATCTAAGTGATCTAAACTTTACCATAGAACAGATAAGAAAACAACAAAATTTGTACTTCATATAACATTCAAAAATAAATGTCCTAATTTACTACAGTTAACCTTACTTAAATTTTTTATTAGGGCTCTATAAAAATTGACTTTAGTAAGCCAAGCATCAGTATTCTACCAATTTCTACCAAGAGTGGATATTATGTACTCATGCAGGTATATATGTACATATGTATGCATAGATGTGTATATAACTTGTATTCTAATATGTACACACCAAAAACTTTGGGGAGAAAAAAGATGTTCAATTTTTTTTCTGCCTCATTTAATTTAGATGTGATTCTTTAAATATCCCTTAATCATACAGAATACCAAAAGAATCCATGTTTTCCTTATGTTTGGAAACGTCCAAGCTAGGAACTCAGACAAAAAAAGTTAAGTGACTTGCCCAAGATAATGCATCTAAATAAGTGCTTGGGGCAAAACTTGAATACAGGCCTTTTCAGACTTCATCCATCAAACCAGGTAGCCTCTATTTAAACGTTCCCTAATTAAGGGGTCAAATAGATTACTAAGGTCTAAAGAAGAAATAAAAGTTGAATACTTCATCTAAAGTTTAATTTTAAAATGAGGCAAAATCACTGTCACAGATAGGACCTGTTTTATTAGTGTTATTAATGAACTTTGAAGAGTAAGGTTTAGAAAAACAGGACAACTAAATATAATCTTTTAAACTATCTACCAACTGCCATAAGGAAACTAATGCCAACCAAAAATCATCTTTTTTTCCCAGACCTCAGGTCTCACTTACTCCATTGTGAATATACATCGAGTTATGCAAAAAATTATAATAATAATTTCATATAGCACTTTCAGGTATGTAAAGTACTATGTTCCATTTCATTTGATCCTCACAATCCAGTGAGGTAGATGCTATTTACCTAGTGATCTGCCCAGGGTCACAAAGATGAGAAGAGTCTGAGGCAGGTTTTGAACTCAGGTCTTCCTAACTTCACATCAAGCTTTCTTTTCCACTTTACCACCTAACTATTCTCACATGAACTTAGGTCAATCTGCACTTGCCATATGATGTGATCCTGACACCATACATAAGCTCTGCTTCCTCTTGTTTAAAAATACCCTATAGGGAGACCCATCTTGCCCTACTGGCAAGTCAGAGGGGTAATGGGGGAGGATAAAGGAGAGAGCAGATTGGGGGAAGGGGTGTACAGTGGGACTGCTGTTTTGTGGTGGTAGGTAGGGGAAAGATGGGGAGAAAATTTGCAACTCGAAATCTCGTGGAAATGAATGATGTAAATTAAAAATAAACAAAAATTAATTTTAAAAGAAAAAGAAAAAAAAAAACCCAGTAGAAAAACCTGGACACTAATGCATTGTCAGTGGAGTTGTGAATTCATCCAACCATTCTGGAGAGCAATTTGGAACTATACTCAAAGTGCTGTAAGATTGAGCATATCCTTTATCCAGCAATATCAATGTTAGGTCTATATCCAAAAGATATACAACAGAGAAAAGGACCTATTTGTACATATTTATAGCAGCTCTTTTTGTGAAGGCTAAGAACTAGGGAAACTGAAGGGAAGCCCATCAATTAGGAATGGCTGAACAACTTGCAGTATATTATTGTAATGGAATATTATTTTGCTATAAGAAATGGTAAGCAAGATGACTTCAGAAAAAGCTGGAAGACTTTATATGAACTGATGCAAAGTAAAGTGAACAGAACCAGGACAACATTATACAAAGTAACAATACTGTCTGATGAAGAACTGTGAATGACTTAGCTGTTCTCCATAGTACAATAATCTAAGACAATCTCCAAAGGACTGATGATGAAGCATACTATCTGCCTTAAGAGAAAGAATTGATACTGTTTGAATACAGATTGAAGCATGCTATTTTTCACTTTGTTTCTTTCATTCTTTTTCTTTTATTCAAGTCTTGTACAAAAGACTAATATGGAAATGTTTTACAGGACTGCACATGTATAACTTATACATGATTCCTATAGTATAGCTCAATTCTGTACATTCAGTTCAACAAACATTTTATTAAGCACCTGTCATGTGCTTAGGCATTATGCTGAAAACACAAACATGAGATAGGTCTTTCCAATCTTAAAGAAAGTGGAGGTCTCATAAAGAATATAAGCTACACACAAATAGCTATAAAATAAATTAAAATGAAAAGTTACAAGTAAAGGTCATAATTTCCCCTCACCTCCCCCAACCGATACTCCTTTCTTGGACACAATTCATACACATGGTGGTCTCCTCGAACACCTTGGCTTTCCAGTCCATCAATGTTCTCCACTAATACGACATGTACCTTAACTCAACCTCAGCCACATGCACATCCTCAGGCACATCCTTGAAGTTGTCATCATCCAGAAGTGTTCCCCCTCCATCACTCAGAATTCTGAAATTATTTTTCCCTCTACCTCTTTCAGTATCTCCTTAACCATTCCTCTTCCTCACTCATCATTCTGCCTCTTCCTATTCTAAACCCACTTTATATCCTTCTCAATCTTGAATCTTTAAACAGTTCAACTACCCACTGAATCAACTCTCAAATTTCTTGTCTCCCAACCACGCGCTAGTCTCACATCCACTACCACTCTCATTCAAATACTGAATGGTGTTAAGAGTAAATAGCAAAATTGCACAGACTGGCAATACTTCCCAAGTTTGGGTTATCTTATCTCAATTGGGTCATCACTACTATACGTATATTTCCATAACTGACTTGTCACAGCATTTGTTCTATGTTTTTCTTTCCTCAAGCCCCCCCCCCCAGGAAAAAAAAAAAGCCTTATTTTCTACATATCTGAAAAAACAGAAGTCATCTCTCCTGAAATTCTCCCACATTCTACAGCTCAAAGGACCTATTTGTACATATTTATAGCAGCTCTTTTTGTGAAGACTAAGAACTGGGAAATGTTAATCACCCTCCACTGCTCTAGTTTATGACAAAAGGGTGACCTTTCTCTTCACCAAGTCTCATTCCTCTATTTGTGCCCTTAATCCAATCCTCTCTGATCTTTTCTGGTAGTCATCTTCTTTCTCATCTAGAATTTCTCCTTAGTTACTGGCCTGTGCTGCTGTTTATACACATGCTCAGGACTCTCCCATCCTTTAATAAAACAAAGAGACAAAAAAACCTCATTTGACCCTGCCAGCCTCTTAAGTTTTCATCTTTCTTCCTTTTGTAGTCAAACTCTTAGTTACCAATTTTCATGGCTTTCATATCCATTTCTCATTTCTCAATACATTACAATCTAGTTTCTTGGCCTCTCTACTCAATTTAAACTATTCACTGAAAGGTTACCGATGATTTGCTATTAAATCTGGAAATATCACTTCTCAATATTCATCCTTGACTTCTTGGCAGCACCTGACACTGCTGACCAGTTCTCTCTTCCTGGCACTCTCTTCTCTCTGGATTTTCTAAACACTGCTCTGTCTCCTATCTGACTTGACCACCTTTTTAAATCTTTTCTGCAGGACCATCATCTATGTCCAATGCCTAACCATGAATGTTCTCCAAGCCACCGTCAAATATTCTCCTCTTTTTCTCTTAATACCCTTTCGATGATCTCATGAGTTACCATCAGGAAGTTTAGGGAAAATTATGTCATACAACTAGGGTACACAAGTAAAAGTTGACGCCAAAAAGGAGGAAGGGATGAGGAGAATAGCTAAGATTTGAATTTAACACTCTTCTAAAATGGTCAAAAGAGGGAAGAATATATATACACAGTAGGACACAGAAATATAATTCAATAGGAAAGTAGAAGGGTAGAGAAGATGGAATTAGCGAGATGACAGATTAAAGGGGTAGGGTTAGTTATAAGTAAAATGAACTCTAAGTATGCACAAAATATTTGTAGCTCTTTTTGCAATGGCAAAAAATGGGAAACTGAAGAGGCGCCCATCAACTGGAGTATGGCTAAACAAACTGTAGTATATAAATGTAATGAAATACTATTATGTAGTGAGAAATGTAGGGGGTGGAGGGGGGAATGATTTCAGAAAAACCAGGGAAGACTTACATGAACTGATGCAAAATGAAATGTACTCATTTCAGTAGAAGTGCAATTTATACAATGACAACATTATTGCAAAGACAAACAACTTTTGAAAGACTTAGGAACTAGATCAGCATAACAAACAATCATAATTCCAGAGGATTAATAGGGGAATGCATTGATAGAAAGGTGATGGATTCAAGAGCTCCAATAATGAGACATTTGGGGTGGGGAGGTATGGCAAATGTAGAATGTTTTGCTTAAGTATATATTGCTTGTAACAAAGGGTTTCTTTTTCTTTTTCTATTGAAGCAAGGCAGGGGAGGGGGGAAAGGAGGATCTATGATGACTGAAAAAAAAATTTTTTTAAAGGAAAAATAAAGCATTTTGGAAAAGTTGAAGGAAGTTGAGGAAACTTATGTCTGACACCCTCAGCATTCTCAGCAAAACAGAAATTAAAGTCAATTGCTATGAAGGAGGGTAGAAGTAGTTCTTAGGATCATAGTTTTAGAGCTGGAAAGGTCTTTATGGGACATTAAGTCTAAATCCCTCATTTTACAAATGAGAACACAACCACTGAGAAGTTAAAAGTAACTTGCTCACAGTCACATATACAGTAAGTATCTGAGATGGGATTTGAATCCATGTCTTTCTGACCCCAAATTTAACTCACTATGTACTACTCCACACCATTCTCTAAAATGAATAAAAAAGTTTTGGAAAAACAACTGAGAAGAATGATATGGGTAGAAAAATCACTAAAGAGGATGCTCAGGGATATCATGTCTTCTAGAAATGATCAGGTTTCCATTACCAAAACAAAATGGAAAGATTTGTCAAGTAAAGATATCCAGGATGGGGTGGGCATTGTTAACAATAAAAAGAAAGCTTTCTATTTTAAATGCCAAATGTTTATGTGGCATTTATAACATATTGCCTTTTATTGTTAAAATTTTCATATACATATTGTCTCTCCAATCAGACTAATATATTACAATGCTTTATTTATCACAGATATTCAACAAATATTTGGCTGCTTGACTATAAATCACAGAGTACAAAAACCAAAATTGAGAAAATGGGGTTAGAGGTCAGGATTTTTATTAAGAATCCTTAAGAATTCATTGTTATGGGTAGGTGGTACAGTTAATAGAACACCAGCCTTGGAGTCAGGAGAAAGTGAGTTCAAATCCGAACTCAGACATTTACCACTTATTAGCTGTGTGACATTGGGCAAGTCACTTAACCCCAAGTGCCCTGCCATCCCCCCTCCAAAAAGTTGTAAAAAAAAAAATTATTTGTTATAGAAAGAAGAGGGATTTTTTGGACTCAGAAAGGTATTTCATGAATGGGAAGCATGGGAGATGTAGACAGGGATGAAGAAGGTCACAGGACCATAAATTTCAGAAGCCATGTAGTCCAACACTCTCATTTTATAAATGAAATTAATGAGGCCATGAAAGTTTAACTGACATGCCCAAAGTCATAGATGTAGTGTCAGATATGAGATTTAAATTCAGGTCTTCTGAATTCACCATTAAGCTGGCTTGTCACACATCCAATCTGACCCCATACACAGCCACTTTCATGTCACACTGCTATATATAGATTTTTCACAACTAGGAACTGTACACTAGCTAATGCATATATTTTCACTTAGTGTTTATTAAAATGTATTCCAGAAACAATGAGAATTCAGAGGGAAAGAAAATGCTTCAAAAGAATAGGAATTTGCAGGTAATGTGGGTAATGACTGGCTATGAAAGTAATTAATAAAGGCTAAACAAAATATTCAGGTGTGAATAAAAAAAAAAATTACCCTTAGATTTTACGACCA
>CM053589.1:101494326-101509330 GCA_028646515.1 Pseudochirops corinnae
ATACCTTCCTATATAGACATATATGTATGTATACATATATATACATTTATATTCCCTTCTATTGTCCTCAAACTGAGAAAAGTTTCATAAGTTACAATTATTGTTTTTCCATGTAGGCATGTAAATAGTTCAACTTTGATAAGTTCCTTATGATTTCTTTTCCCTGTTTACCTTCTCATGCTTCTCTTACTTCTTGTTTTTGAATGTGAAATTTTCTATTCAACTCTGGTTTTTTCATTAAGAAAGCTTGAAAGTCCTCTATTTCATTGAATGACCATATTTTCTCCTGAAACATTATACTCAGTTTTGCTGGGTAGATGATTCTTGGTTTTAATCCTAGCTCCTTTGGCCTCTGGAATATATTCCAAGGCCTTCAATCCCTTCATGTAGAAGCTGCTAGATCCCTTGTTATCCTGATTGTGTTTCCTTAGTATTCAGATTGTTTCTTCTTGGCTGCTTGTAATATTTTCTTCTTGGTCTGGGAACTCTGGACCCTGGCTATAATATTCCTAGGAGTTTTCTTTTTGGGATCTTTTCCAAGAGGTGATCAGTCAGTTCTTTCAGTTTCTATTTTTGCCCTCTCGTTCTAAAATATCAGGGCAATTTTCCTTGAGAATTTCTCGAAGAATGATTTCTAGGTTCTTTTTTTGATCGTGGCTTTTAAGTAGTCCAATAATTTTTAAATTGTGTCTCCTCGATCTATTTTCCAGGTCAGTGGTTTTTCCAAAGAGATATTTCACATTGCATTCTATTTTTTCATTTGTTTGGATCTGTTTTATAGCATCTTGATTTCTCATAAAGTCATTAGCTTCCATTTGCTCCAATCTAATTCTGAAGGAATGATTCTCTTCAGTGAGCTTTTGAAATTCTTTTTCCTTCTGGCAAATTCAGCTTTTTAAGGCATTCTTCTCCTCATTGGATTTTTGGACCTCTTTTGCCATTTTGGTTAGTCCATTTTTTAAGATGTTATTTTTTTCAGCCAGGTTGTTGACTCTCTTTTCATGATTTTTTTGCATCAATCTCATTTCTCTTCCCAGTTTTCCCTCTACTTCTCTTACTTGATTTTCAGAATCCTTCTTGAACTCCTCCATGGCCTGTAAGCAGTTCATATTTTTCTTGGAACCTTTTGTAGGAGTTTTGACTGTGTTGTCTTCCTCCTGGTCCATGCTTTGATCCTTTGTCCGCAAAAAAGGAATATGAAGTTGGATGGCTGTGCTCACTTTGCTTCCTTTGCTTGCTCTTGTTGTCAGTCAATTACTTGACTTTTGAGCTCTTTGCCACAGCAGAACTCTGCTTCCAGAGGGGAGAGTTTTGTCCCAGATTGCTGGGGTTTTTGCAGCTGCTGGAGCTATTAAGAGGGTGCTGTCTCTACAGCCCCCACCAGCTTTGGCTCACTGGTCCCACACCTCAGGACCACCGCCCAAGACTGTGATCTAGATCCAGGCAGGTTAAGGCTAGAGTGCTTAGCCTTTGAATGGTCGCTTGGCCCCCCTATGATCTGCAGGCCAGGAGCTCTCAAGCAGCCACCTGAGGCAGTTGCAGATTTGCTGCTTCTGCCATTACTCACTCTGGGAGCACAGGCCAGACCCAACTCTGTACCCCCCAGATTTTAGCAGGGTTCCACTCACCTTTTACTTTGTGTTTGGCATTTATGGGTTGATAATACTGGAAAGCACCATAGCTGGTGATCCACTCTCCTAAATGCCCCAACCGGGGCTGGTCTGGGCCTCCCTGGCCCTAGAACTGGTTTTATTTGTTCTTAAAGGAATCCAGGGAGTTAAGCAGTTGGAGGAGAGAGGGAGAGTATTCCAGGGATGCAGGACAGCCAGAGAATATGTCTGAAGGTGAGAAATGGAGGGTCTTATTTAAGGAACCGTCATGAGGCTAGTGTCATTAGGTCAAAGTGTATATTATCAGACAGTAAGGTGTAAGAATATTGGAAAGGCAGTAAGGGGCTATGTTATAAAGGACTTCGAATGCCAAATAGAGTATTTTATATTTGATTCTGGAGGCAATAGGGAGTTTATTCAGTGGGGGAGTGACGTGGTCAGACCTGTACTTTAGGAAAAATAATTAATGACTGAATGGAGAACAGATTTGAGTGGCGAGAGGCAAGGTAGGAAGATTCAGTAGTAGACTATTGTAATAGTTCAGGTATGATGTGATGAGTCATAGTTAAAAATGTGGTTTTTCCAGTGGCATTATATGGCCGTGAGAATTGAACTATAAGAACAACTGTGTGCCCATAAGTGACGCTTTTGAATGGTGGTGCTGGAGTAGACTTTTGAGAGTTCCTTGGACATCAAGGAGATCAAATAAATCAACACGTAAAGAAATTAATTCAGGGTATTCACTGGAAGGTCAAAAACTGAAGCTGAAGCTTACATACTTTGACCAAATAATGAAAAGACAAGACTTATTAGAAAAAAACCGTGATGTTGGGAAAGATTGAAAGCAAAAGGAAAGGGGATGGCAGAGGATGGAGTAGATAGATAGTGTCATAGGAACAAGGAATATAAACTTGGACAGACTTTGATAGATAGTGGAGGATAGAAGAGACTGGTGTGCTGTGGTTCATGGCATCATGAATAGTTGGATATGACTGAATGATTGAACAACAGTGTGATGAGGACTTATACTGGAGTGGTGACAGTGTCAGAGAAAAGGATGTGATGTATTCAAGAGATGTTGCAAAAGTGAAATGGATAGACCTTAGGAACAAATTGGATATTGGGGAGGGGTGTGAGAGACAGTAAGAAATCGAGGATTTCTCCTAGGTTGTGAATCTAATGGAGTGAGAGGATAGTGCTTTACTCTACAGCAGTGGTTCTTAACCTGTGGGTTATGTTCAATTTGTAACAATGAAAATACATCCTGCATATCAGATATTTACATTACGATTCATAACAGTAGCAAAATTACAGTTACGAAGTAGCAGCGAAAATAATTTTATGGTTGGGGGTCACCACAACATGAGGAACTATATTAAAGGGTCGTGGCATTAGGAAGGTTGAGAACCACTGCTCTATAGTAATAGAAGGTAGGAATGTAGAATGTTTAGGAGGAAAGGTGAGTTCTTTTTTGGGCGTACTGAGTTTTCAGATATCTACTGGACATCGAGTTGGACATGTGAGATTTGAGGTCAGTGCAGAGTTTGGGTCAGACCAAGTAGCTCTGAATAATCATCAGCATAGAGGTGTTAATTAAATCCATAGGAGCTAATGAGCTCACTAGAGGGAGAAGAGAAGAGGACCCAGGACCAAACCCTGAGGGATACTACCTACAGAATATGATCTGGATGAAGATTCAACATAGACTGAGGAGTCATGCAGAGAACCAGGAGAGAGTGTTGTCCAGAAAATGTAGAGAGAAGAGAGGATCAAGGAGGAAGAAGTGACCAGTATTGTTAAAAGTGGCAGAGAGGTCAAGAAGAATGAGAATTGAGAAAAGGCCATTGAGTTTGGCAACTAAGAGATCATTGGCAACATTGGAGAATGTTATTTTGATGGAATGGTAAAGTTGGAAATTAGATTGTAAGGAGTTAAGAGAGTGAGAGCAGAGAAAGAAGAGGCATCTATTTTAGATGACCTTTATTTTTTTCAAAAAAATAATTAATTAATTAACTTTTAGTTTTCAGCATTCACATCCAAAAGATTTTGAGCACTAAATTTTCTCCTCTTCTTCCTTTCCTCCCACCCCCAAACTGCATGCAGTGTTATTTAGGCTCTACATATACATTCATATTAAACATATTTTCACATTAGTCATGTTGTAAAGAAGAATTAGAACCAATGGGAGGAACCATGAAAAAGAAGAAACAAAATAAAAGAAAGAACAAATAATACACTTTCATCTGCCTTCAGACTCCAGAGTTCTTTTTCTGGTTGTGGATAGCATTTTCCATCATGAATTTTTTGGAGTTGTCTTACATCCTTGCATTGCTAAGAAGAGGTAAGTCTATCAAAGTTAGTCCTCACACAGTGTTACTGTTACTAGGTACAGTGTTCTCCTGGTTCTGCTCACTGCACTCAGCATCATTTAATGTTAAGTCTTTCCAGGTTTTTCTGAAATCTGTCTGCTTATCATTTCTTATGTAGTAATAGTATTCCATTATATTCATATACCACAGTTTGCTCAGTCCTTTCCCAGTTGATGGGAATCCTCTCAATTTTCAATTCTTGGCCTCCACAAAAAGATATTTTTGTACATAAAGGCCCTTTTCCTATTTTTTATGATCTCTTTGGGATACAAACTTAGAAGTGGTATTGCTGAGTCAAAGGGTATGCATAGTTTTAAAGCCCTTTGGGCATAGTTCCAAATTGTTTCCCCAGAATGGTTGGTTCAGTTCACAATTCCACCAGCAACGCATTAGTGTTCCAATTTTCTCACATCATCTCCAACATTTATCATTTTCCTGTTTTGTCATGTTACCCAATCTGATAAGTATGATATAGTACCTCAGATTTGTTTTGATTTGCATTACTCTAATCAGTAGTGATTTAGAGCATTTTTTTCCTATGACTATAGATTAATTTCTTCATCTGAAAACTACCTGTTCATATCCTTTGACCATTTATCAATTAGGGAATAACTTGTATTCTTATAAATTTGACTCAGTTCTCTATATATTTTAGAAATGAGACCTGTACTGGTTGTAAAAATTGTTTCCCAGCTTTCTGCTTCACTTCTAATATTGGTTTTATTAGCTTTATTTGTGCAAAAACTTTTCAATTTAATGTAATCAAAATTTTCCATTTTGCATTTCATAATGTTGTCTATTAGATGGCTTTTCCAGAGAGTTTAGCTACTAAAGGTAGAAGACATATAGGAGGATATTAGCAGGGGTAGAAGGACCAAATGAGGGATTTTTTTTAGGATAGGGGAGACATGGACTTTAGGAAATGAGCCAGTAGAAAGGAGGAAATTGAAGATTAATAAAACAGTAGAAATGACTGAGGGAGCGGTCAGTGGGAGAAGAAGGGATGTAATGGTATCATTTGAACAAATTGAGTGGTTGGCTTTGGTAAGGAGTAAGTCTACTTATCATATGAAAGAGACATGAGGAAGAAAGTGACAGAAAGCTCCTGAGTGGTAGGTGATGAGGAAGAGGAGAGAAAAAAAGTACATGGTAAATGGCCTCAATTTTTTTCTATAGAATATGTGGTAAGTTTCTTAGTTGAGAGAATGGAGGGGAAGGGGGACCACAGGAGGTTTGACGAAGGATGAAAGTTTTAGATCTGTTGTGGAGAATGGAATAGTGAGGTAGTAAGAGAGGTGTAGTAGGATTGTATAGTAGCAGTGAGGGCTCCTTTGTGGTAATGTAACATGAATTTATAGTCATCCCAGTCAGAAGAGTTGTGATTTTTCTCTATCTTTCTTTAGCAACATGTGCATAAAAGCAAAGGCAGCAAATATTGGGATTGATCCAAGACTTAGGCCTGGTTGGATGTATTTGGCAATATGGTAAAGGGCTACTAGGGAATTGAGAGAAAGGCAGGTGGAGTTGAATTGGTTCAAAAGGGGTAAAGATGGGAAGAATGGAAGAGACTGGTTAGTACCGGGGTGGTTTAGGATAGAATTGAGGGGTCAAGGGATTGTAGGTCATGATGTAGGTTACAAAGAGTAAGATTTTATAAGGGAAAGCAGAGGGAGAGTTGAAAAAGCCAATAGATTATAGTCAGATAAGGGTACTTCAGGATTTGTGAGCATACAAGGTATAGTATGTGGGTGATAGCAGGATCAAGGTTGTGACCATCTTTGTGTGTGACTGAAGTGGAGTGGGTAAGTAGCTCATGGGAAGTGAGTTGGTTGAGGAACTGAATCTAAGAGAGTACCAGTATGTGTTTTGAAGTCTCCCAGTCTGAGGAATGGGGAGGTGAGAGAAATTGTGAATCAGGTACTGAATTCATTAAGGAAGTAAGAGAAATTATTTGGGGGGACTGTAGACCATAAGTGCCAGGGTTTTGCTTGGGTGGCTAAATATGAATAGGATGAACCTCAAAGGAAGAGAAGTCATTGTGTGATGGAGGCAGAGAGACAAAGAGTTATTCCGACTCCCTTGCCTCAATCAGTGAGCTGAGGAGAATGAGTGACAGTGTAGCCAGTACTAGAAAGGGTGGCCAGGGAAGCTGTGTGTCCTCAAGGTGGAGCCAGGTTTCAGTAAGAGCTCATAGATGAAAGTAGTGGAATAGGAAAAGATTTAAGATGAAGGGAAACTTGTTACTTATGGAACAGGCATTCATTCCAGAGAGCACAGTGGGAAATGCTGGGTGGTATTTGGTTAAAATTTTGGTGTGGGAGGCTTGAGGTATTAGGATAAGAATGAGGAATTGAGTGTTAGGGGTGAGAAATGGACGTGGAAGATGTTCTACAGGAATTCATTGTAACAGAGATGTGAAGGGGGTATGGTCAGGTGTAAGAATGTTCATCATTGAGTGGAGGGCACCAACAAAGACTAGAGATTGATCTGGAGGCAAGTGTAATGTGGGAAGGCACACAGTCAGATTGTCAGATAATGGATATTCTGTGTACCTTTTATTAAGATTTAGCTGTGGCTCCTCATACTGCTATGAGAAAGACCTTCTATGGTGCAATATTTCAATCTCCAAGTAGTTTGGACATCAAAGAAGAATCTCAAATAGGCAATAAAGTGCCTTTCTCAGTGGTCTTCTCTCTTAACATAATTCTCACTGGTTAACGTACTCTCTAACATACTCCCATTTCCTTATGGTTTCCTAGTTCCATTGATTCAGAATCTCCCAGCTACTGATGAGAAACTTGCCATTTGACTGCTCATTTATTCTCATTCACCTCAATGTTAAGCCTCCATTGTCTAGCTCCCTCTCTCCCTGATCCTTCCACTATGCCTTCTGGAATTCTGGCCCCATGCTGAATAAACTTGCTTTCATCATAATCTTCCTTTCTCATTCCTTCAGTCTTTTTGCTCTGAGACCTGATTTTTTCCTTATGATATTACTTCTTTTGCTGCTGTTTGTAAGATTGACTATACCTTCTCTGAAATCTCTCTCCTTCTCATGCCTGCCAAACCCTCTCCTACCATTCCAGTCTTCTTTTACCTTAATCTTCTTGATGTATTTTGCCTTCTGTGACACTGGCCACCTTCCTGTACCTTAAACAAGACACTATCTTCTATTTCTTCGCATTTTCACTAGTTGTACCCTTTGCCCAGAATTCTCTTTCAACTTCCTCTTCCTTAAAATCTTAGATAAAATCCCATCTTCTACAAGAAACATTTCCCCAATCCCTCCTTATGCTAGTGCCTGCCCTCTGTTGATTATCTCCATTTTTTCTTACATATTTCTTGTTTGTACTCAGTGATTTGCCTTTTGTTTCTCCCATTAGACCATGGATTGTCTTTTTCCTTTCCTTGTATCCCCAGTGCTTGGCACAGTACCTGGCATGTAGTAGGCACTAAATAAATGCTTGTTGACTTGATCTGTTACAAAGGTTTCTGGTTGATCTTTCTCCCTATTCCAGTTTGTCCTTCACTTAGGTGCTAAAGTCCTTTTCCTGAATTGTAGATCTGAACATGTCACATACCTCTTAAACTCCAGCAGCTCTCTGTTATCTTCAGGATCAAATATAAAATCATCTGTTAAGTCTGAGGATTGATAATCTTGCTCCTTTCTATCTTATTCAAGCAATGTGCAGTCAAGCAGCACACACGAGTTTTGGGTATTTGGAGTGAAGGAGAGGGGTGATAGGGGCTTCAAATAAGGGTAATGATGTAACATTAAAAAATTCTTTTAAAATTTGACATTATGAGTGGAGTCCAAAATTTACTTGCACTAGATTTCTATTTACTGCGAATTGCCAAATAACTGTGCTAAATAAAGCACCTTTATTTCCAGTTAGAGTGGTGAACATGGAGCGAGTATCTTAAACTCATGCAAAATATACATACATACACACACACATATACGTATATTTATACATATATATGTATATATATGTAAAAAAACTTTTTTTTTGGTTTTTTGAGGGAGGAAGGCAGGGCAATTGGGGTTAAGTGACTTGCCCAAAGTCACATGGCTAGTAAGTGTTAAGTGTCTGAGACTGCATTTGAACTCAGGTCCTCCAGGGCTGGTGCTCTGTTCACTGCTCCACCTCGCTGCCCCACCTCATGCAATATTTAGAATTTTAGTAGTCTGAGGTACTATAAAGAACTTTTTGCAAAAGAGTTAGTTCTCTAAACGAAGATTGTTGGGTTGACTGGACTCACATGGAACTCCATTGTTGAAAAGGTCCTTATGGTAAAAAAAAAGTGAGACTTATTTTGTTGTCTTGTGCACATGGGGAATAGGGTTTAGAGTTTAGTTGAAAAGAGAGAAGTGTTTATCTGGGTAGAGTAAAGGGAAGAGATAAGCAAGGGTTAGTTCTCATTGAGTGCTCAGTGAGAAACAGATGTTAAAAAGGTGACTCAAGAAGGGTAGAAATACAGTGAGATAAAGTCCTGAGAGTATGAATTTATGCCAACCTTGTATTTTCTTGTTTCATTGCTGTTTTACTCATCAACACAGTACTGTCCAATATATCTTAACACATCACTACTTCTGATTATCACCTCTGGGATCTTAAGATCTGAAATTCCTTTCTCTGATTATAACCTTATAATCTTCTATCTCTCACTCTTTCTAACTCCTAAATCTGTTTTTTATACTCGCTAGTACTTCCTTTCCTCTTCTTGCAGTTCAGCAGCCCTGCTCTGTCCTTACTTACCTTCCTTTTTACTCTTGACCCTGTGGTTGACTAGTTAAACACACACTGTTCTCCACCCTTGAATCTCTTGTTCTCAATCCTGTTGCTGATTGTTGTTCTGGGATACTCCTTTAATCTACCTTTTCTATTTTTACTTCTTTGAGGCTGAATGCTACTACAAACAATAACAGTAATATGCATTGAATTTGCTATTGATTTGTTACTTAGAAAAAAAAGATGTATGAATACTGACTGGGCCCATACTGCTGCATGGGCAATCCTTTTTATTCATCCTGTTCTGATTCTCTAGTATATCTCTACAGTGAACTATTATTCTGACCCTCTTGTCCTGAGAGGTCCTTGCATCAGTTTTATCTGACCCTCATCTTTCTTCTCAACAGAAGAGCTTACCTTTTTTACTGAGAAAATAGGTTCCATCTGATATTTGCATCTTCCAGTTCCCTACTCCCACACCTCATATCCTCTCCATATTGTATTCTATTTTACCTACTTTGTTGTGGTGTCTAAGGAAGAGGTGATGCTTTTCCTTCTTAAGACCAACACTTCTTGTGTCCTTGAATCCTTTCCTTCCCAATTTCTCTTGGAGCTTTACTATTTGATCCTTTCTTTTCTCATTCATCTTCAATTTCTCCTTATGTACTGGCTTCTTTGCTGGTGCCTACTGACATATTTGGGTCTTTCTCAGTCTTTAGCAAACAACCAGATAAACAACCCTTCACTTGACCTTGCCACCCCCTCAGGCCTTGTTTCACTTTATCATCAGTCAAACTTCTTAAAAAGTTCATTCCCCTACCTGCTGCTGTTCACTGTTGTTACTGACTGCACCACTTTACTGAATCTTCTTTTTCTAGTATTACCAATTTTCTTTTAACTACTGAGTCTGATGATTATCTCAGTCTATATCTTAATTAAGTTCTTTTTAGATTTTGATACTATTAGCTTCTCTACCTCTCTTCAGAATATGTTCTTCTCTCCTGGCTTTGACTTTTTTTTTTTTAAACATATTTTTCATGAGTGGAGTAAAACACACACCTCAATATAAGTGACAAATTTTACTGGAATATTATCATGAATTTGTCCAAAATAAAGATAAAATCCTTTACCAAATATGGTTTGTTACACAAAATTGTGAATTCCTATGCTGTATAAGATAATCATACATTGTACATGGTTTCACATTTTCTTCAAATTATTCCAGCAGAAAGAGTGCAACCTGATGAACATATTTGAATAAATGTGTATGCATGAGTCGTTTTTTGCATGTATGTGAAGCTTATTTTGATTAGCTAGTGAAGTTTTTATTAGACCACTGAAAACCTCTCTGAGTTTTTGCTGTCTTTGGACCCATATTGCTATCTTTGGACCCGTGTTGTGGGGACCACTGTTGAAGAGAGACCATGGTAAAAGAAAGGACTTCTGATACTTACACTCTTAAACCTTCTGGGATAAGGAAGGCATGAGACCTTGGGTCTACACTAATTCCCTTTCACCCGAGTGCTAGTTGATATGAGGCCCTGTGGCATCTCTTTTTAATACCCGAATGGTTTCATCCTATGACAGCTATTCAAGACATTTCTTAGCACTCATGAAAGTGTCCATACTTATCCATGCTAGATCTCTAAGTCTATAATTTGATTTGCCATGGCTTTTATAGGGAAACTTCCTCTGTCAGTAGAACAACAGGGCAAGTTTCACAAAGCACTGCCCAACTTAGCTATCAGAGCACACCTTGGGGCATCTGTCTTGGGGGCCTACTGACAACTTGGACCTAAATCTGTAACCACCCTCGTTAACAGTCACCTTTTTTTTTTAGAAGGCTTATACTTTGGTTCTTTATTCTTTTTTTTTAAACTAAATTTTGTTTATATCATTCATTTCCACAAGATTTTGAGTTACAAATTTTCTCCCCGTCTTTCCCCTACCCACCACCCCAAAACAGCGATCCCACTGTATACCCCCTCCCCATATAGTCTGCTCTCCCTTATATCTTCCCCATCCCTCCTCCCACTTTACGGTAGGGCAAGATGGATCTCTATACACCAGTGCCTGTATATATTTCCCAGTTGCATGTAAATAATAATAACAATAACAATTATTATTATTATTTTTAAACATTTGATTTTATAACTTTGAATTCCAGATTCTTTTCTTTCCTCCCTCATTACCCATCCTTACTGAGAAGATAAGCAATTCAGTATAGGTTGTGCATGTGTAGTTATGCAAAACATTTCCATAGTGGATATATTGTGAAAGACTGACTATGTTTTCCTCCATCCTGTCCTTCCCCCCCCCACTTGTTCTATTCTCTACTTTGACCCCTATCCCTTTTCAAAAGTGTGTGCTTCTAAATACTCTTCCTCCAACCTGCCCTCCCCTCCATCATCCCCCCTCTCATCCCCTACCCCCCTACTCTCTTGTAGGGCAAGATTCCCAATTTAGTGTGTATGTCATTCCCTCCCTATGCCAAATTCAATGAGAGTAAGATTGACCCATTCCCTTTTGCCTTCCTGTTCTTCTCCTCCATTGTAACAGTTATCCCTTGCCTCTTCTATATGAGATAATTTACCCCATTCTGTCTTTCCCCATCTCCTCTCGTTATATTTCTCTCTCATCTCTGACTTTCACCTTTTAAATATCATCCCTTCCTATTCAATTGATCCTGTGCCCTTTGTCTGTGTATACCTGTACACATATATACACACACTCATATATGTATTCCTATGCCCATATACCCTCCTGTATAGACATATATATGTATTCATATATACATTTATATTCCCTTCAACTGTCCTCATACTGAGAAAAGTTTTGTAAGTTACAATTATTTTTTTTCCATGTAGGAATATAAACAGTTCAACTTTGATAAGTTCCTTATGATTTCTTTTCCCTGTTTACCTTCTCTTTTCTTGCTTCTTGTATTTGAATATCAAATTTTTTATTCAACTCCGTTTTTTTTTCATCAAGAATGGTTGGAAGTCCTCCACCTCATTGAATGACCATATTTTCCCCTGAACATTATACTTAATTTTGCTGGGTAGGTGATTCTTGGTTTTAATTCTAGCTCCTTTGACCTATGGAATGTCATATTCTAAGGCCTTCGATCCTTAACATAGAAGCTGCTAGATCCTGTTTTATCCTGATTGTGTTTCCATAGTCTTCAAATTGTTTCTGCAGCCCCTGGTCTAGGCCGCTCTGGGGCTAAAACTCAGGGGCTTTCCTGTGGGCTTGGCTCCCAGCATGCTGTGATGAACCCTTCCTCTCTTCTTGCAGGGCCGCCTTCAGTGGGAGGTTTGTTTCCTTCTGTCACAGTGGGTTCTGTAGCTCCAAAATTTGTTTAGAGTCATATTTTATAGGTAAGTGTTTATGGGGGGAGCCATGCAGTTTTCCTGCTTCTATGCTGCCATCTTGGCTCTGCCCCCATAACTGGCTTTGACTTTCTTATGCTGCATTTGACACACTTGACAACTTCCTCTTGGATAGTTTCTTCTCTTTGGATTTTTGTGACACTTTTCTCTTGTTTTTCCTCCAACCTATCTGACTGATCCATCTCAGTTTCCTTAGCTGGCCCATCATCTGTATACCTCTTTTACCTTGCTCCCAACTGTGAATGTTTTCCCAGTTTCTGTCCTGGACCCTTTTCTTTTTTCCTCTGTACTTTCTTAGTCATCAGCTTCCATGGGTTTAACTATCTTTAGGTAGATGATTCTTAGATCCATATATTCATTTCATTCTTTCTCTTCAGCTTCTGTAGATCTCAAATTGCCCATTAGATATGTGGAAGTAGATTTCTCTGAGATGTCATAAACCCAAGATACTTTAAAACAGAATTCCCCTTGCACCAACTAGCTCTACACCTACCTACCTACCTTTTCTTCTTCTAGACTTTCTTGTTTCACTTGAAGGCACCACCATTATTTTGGTGTTGCTCGGGTTTACAGCCCCAGCATCATCCTTGAGTCTTCACTTTCCACTTGATAGATCTTGCCATTTCTACCTTTATAACATCTCTTGTATTGTTGTAAAAATCTCTTCATAATTGGTCTCAATGCCTCAAGTTTTTCCCAACACCATTTCACCCCATGTACTGCTGCCAAAGTGATTTTTCCTTAAGGAAAGATCTCACTATGTGAATCCCCTACTTAATTTACTCTAGTGATTTTCTATTGCTTCTTGGATCAAACGTAAACTCTTTTTTAGCATTTAAAACCCTGTACAACTTGACTCCAGCCTATCTTTGCAGCCTCTTCAGAGATTCTCTTTTCTTCTACAACAAACACTCCACCCCCACCCCCTGGCTCAATGCACACTGATCCATACAAACCGGACTTAGCTCTGTTCGTTATACAAGACACCCTGGCTCTGGTCCTAATATTAGCTATATCCTGTTCTTGGAATTCATTCCCTCCTACTTTCTATGTATTTGTATTTATAACCTTATACTTATACTTTATATATTTTTATATGAACTTATCTTTTCTATGGAATTTAAATTGTGGTCAGGGATTGTTTCAGTCTTTCTACCTGTATCCCCATTGCCTAATAATACAGTGCCTGGAACATAGTAGGCACTTAATAAATGCTGGTTGTTTAACTAGCTTCACACCTACCTACCTTAATTGCTTCTTCTCAGCCTTTTTAAAAAATGTGTTCTGCATCATTATCATCTCCTATCTACTAATTGTAGGTTTCTCCCAAAACTCTGTCCTAGTCCCCTTTCCCTCATCTCTCTCTACATTTTCTTTTATAGTAGGTACTTAATAAGTACTTGTTAATTGATGGGTCAAATCAGCATCAGTGGGTTACATTAATCTCCTAATTAGTTGGCTTCCAAATCTGTGTATCTTAGCTCAGATCTCTAGCTGGTTCTTCATTCTTATATTGCTGTCTACTAGCTAGTTATGCATCAATGCAGCATGGAGAGTGCTAGATTAATTTTGGAAGACCTAAGTTCAAATCCCTTCTGTGACGTTTATTAATTGTGAGACCACGAGGAAGTCCCTTAACTTTTTCGATAATCAGCTTCCTCATCTATAAAACGTGAATAATAAAACCAACAGTACCCATAGCTTCACAGCATGGTTCTCAGGCTCTAATGAGATAATCTATATGAAGTGCTCTGCCAAAATTTAAAGTACTACATGTCCGTTATTATACAACTTTGTCCATTTTTCTCTCATGATATCTCTTGCCCTCTGTCTTTTCTTTGCACTACTACAACCACTACCTTAGCTCAGGCCCCTATCACCTAGAATCAGTGTGTCCCTTCTCCAGTTTGCCTCCACAGTTCAGCTTGCTAAAATCAGTCTTCTTGAGATTCAGGTCTGACTGTGTTCCTCTCCATGCTCACAGATCTTCAATATTACCTTTAGGTTAAAATAAAACAATTTCCAAACAAAACCACCTACACTTCGGCCATCATCCTCAGCTCCCCTATGAAGAGAACTCTGTGTCTGAACTGGCCTGGGCTCAGATAAAAGGACTTTCACTCGATCTTTTCTGGAAACTGGGCCTTTACATCACTTCTTGGATTCCACTTTGAATTCCCTTTCTTTCACACCTGCTGTCCTTCTTTCCAATTTCCTCTTGTCTGTTGTCTTCTGCATTTTTGAATATAAGTTCCTTGAGAGCAGGAACTGTCTTGTTTGCACATAATTGTATCCACTGCAATTAACACAATGCTTACTGCATATTAAGCACTTTATAAATATGTTTAGATATTATATATCTAAATATATTTTTATATGTTTATATATCTACCTAAATATATATCTAAATATGTATTTTGGCAAATAGATATTTAGATAAATAAATTATTTCTCTAAAAACAAAACAACAAACTTCAGTTAACCTTTAGGATAAAATACAACTCACCATCCTGACCATGAACACTTTCCGCAGTTTGGTTCCTGTCCACTATTATTATCTTATGTTACTCCTTTTCACATACTCAATGTTATATTCAATCTGACTTACAGGTTTTGTAACTGGAATGAGTTTCCCCTCACCTCCATATAGCTAGCTAGATTTGACCAAGCTATACCAGTTGGCAATACAACAGTCTCACTTCCCACGATGCATGGCAACACCGGATTCAGTGGCATTGAATCCAGCGCTCCAGAGGTGAAAGGCTATTGGATGCATCTGCTCAGACTACTTCTCATGAACTCACCATTCCAAATAACTTAATTAGCTGCATAATTGGGCGTCAAAATCAATGAGATTCGTCAGATGTCTAGGGCTCAGATCCAAATTGCCAGTCCAGTGG
>CM053589.1:101515872-101531845 GCA_028646515.1 Pseudochirops corinnae
TATATAGAGGAAATTATTTCATTTACATTTGTGTATAATAGTAAAATTTTATATTGACATTTTTGTCTTGTTTTCTTAGATAAGAATTGTCGTATTTTACTAATATGAATCTTTCCTAAGCTTGTCATGTACATATATTACTGAGCAAAGTTTCCATAATCCCATCTCATTAACTAAAAGTTTGTGAAAACTCTCCTTCTCTACCCCCTAACCCCAACCCTCATAATTTTAAAGTTTTACAATGTTGAGTCTGGTGTAATTGAATTTTTGCTCTTCTCCCTTATTTAGTTCCTTATTCATATCTTGTAAAATTTCTTTTATTATTCATCCTGTATCTTTAATTCAAGTTTTGTTTCTAATTCCACTGTTGGTATTATTTCAAAAAGAAATGGGAGGGGATTTTTGCTTCTTTGATTTCACTCTTGGATCATATCTGTTTCATAAAATCCATCCAGAGACCAATTACTATTATAATTTTTTATAAGGAAATTTCCTAGCAATTAGAATTATTAAGCAATGCAATGGTAAATTCTGGGGAATCCAAAGAAAGGCAAAAGCATGGTCCTTGCCCTCAAGAAGCTCACATTCTGATGAAGAATACAGCATACAAATAACTATATGTGTACAATATAGATACAGTATAAATTGAAGCTAATCTCAGAAGGAAGATACTAGCTGTATGGCAGGAGAGAAGAGTA
Source organism: Pseudochirops corinnae (assembly GCA_028646515.1). Lineage (NCBI taxonomy): Eukaryota > Metazoa > Chordata > Mammalia > Diprotodontia > Pseudocheiridae > Pseudochirops > Pseudochirops corinnae. Next base: position 101,516,571 of record CM053589.1, read on the forward strand.
TAGGATAGAAAAGACCAAACCTCCTATCAAAGGTGGTATTTGATTTTGAGTCTTAAAGGAAGCCAGAGAAGCTAGGATGTAGGGATGACGAGTGATATCATTACAAATGTGAGAGCAGCCAAGGCGAGTCCCTGAAATCTGGAAATGAATGTCATATTGGAGGAATGTCAAGTTGACCTGGGTAGCTGGATTGTAGAGTGTGTGGAGGGGGGAGTGAAAAATATATAAGAAGTCTAGGAAAGAAGGAAGAGGTGAGGTTGTGAAGCACTCTATATGCCAGTAAAAGGACTTTATCCTTGGTTCTGTAAGTCATTTGGAGGCACTGGAGCTCTTGAATAAATTGTGACATGATCAGACTGACACTTTAGGAAAATGATATTTGAGTGGTAGATTATATTGGAGTGGGGTAGACACTTGAGGCAGGGAGACCAATTAGAAGGCTTTTGGAATGGCACAGGCTAAAGCTAATAAAGATTTGAACCAGGGTTGTAGCTGTTGGAATGGCGAAAAGGGAAAGTTATGAAGGCAGAAATGACAAAATTTGGCAGTGGATTAGATAGGTTGACTATAAATAATGAATCAAGAATGACATCAAGGTATCAAACCTGGGTGACTGGATACGTAAATTTAGGAATCTGTATAAAGCTGATATTTGAACTCCATGGGCACTGATGGCATTACTAAATTCAATTATACAGAGGGAAAAGGGAAGAGGGCTTAGGTTACAGCCTTGAGGGACAGACAGAGTGGCTGGGATTCTAATAGTTGGGATTCTATAATGCATATCTTAAGTTTGTGTTGAGTTCTTTGGGTTGCTTATTTTAAAAGTTTTCTTTTGGGACAGGTAGGTGGTACAGTGACTAGAGTACTCCAGGTGGCCCTAGAGTCAGGAGGACCTGAATTCAAATGTGACCTCAGACACTTGACACTTACTAGCCATGTGATCTTGGGCAAGTTACTTCATCCCAATTGCCTTACCTTCTCCCCTCCAAAAAAAAGTTTTCTTTCAATGATTTTTGTAGTTTTTTTTCTTTTTAGAATTCAAATGCATTATTATTTCCACTATACCACGCTGTCCCAGAGTCAGATTTGGCAAAATCCCATATGGCAAAACTTGTACTTGTTTAATTTTTAAGTTTTCTCTTGTCTTTTCCCATTTCCGTTGAAAATGAGCATTTTCCTGTATATGCTCAGTGCTATAAAAGGAGCAAAGTCAAGAAAATATAACTTTATTTTTCATAATATGAATTTTTTAAGTAGTGCACTTTCTTTGTATCATTCATTTCTAAGGAATGGGAAAAAAAAGTACCCTTCTCTCTTCCCCCTCCCCATTTAAAAGATGCTATCATCACATCTTATGTATGACTCATAGCATTCTTATAGTAGTTCCTCATCACTTCTCTATGATAAAGAGGGAAATATGTTTTAATTTTCTCTTTTTAAGGACCTTTCTTGGTTTTTATCTACTCAAAGTTTGACTTTCTTTTAGTACTCTTTTCATTTACATTGTTGTAGTTATGTATTTTTTTGATTTTCTTTATTTTGTTTTTTATCACCTAATAAGTCTTCCCATGTTTATCTGAATTTCTCATATAATTTCTAATTCCACAGTAATATCCTGATTACATTCAAATATCATAGCTTTTTCATTCATTCTATTGATGGGCGCTTTTTTTTTTTGCTACCACAAAATGTGATGCTACAAATATTTTAGTGAATGCTATATTTTTGTTTTTATTATTGATGTTGTTGGGAGTGGGTGGTATAGGCCTACCAGTGGAATTGCTGGGCCAAAGAATATGTATAGCTTAGTAAATTTTTTTGCATAATTACAAATTGATATTTAGTACGGTTGGACCAACTGCTATATTATCGTTATAACTAGTGCGTCTGTCTTCCCACAACCATTCTATCTTAATAAAATCTTGGTGGTAGTTCTTTTTTAAAATTTTTACTTCTTATAAGCTGACAAAATACTATATATACACACATATGATATGTGTGTGTATATATGTCTAAATTATATTAAGGTAGAAAATGAGAAATATAAACACAATGTGCTAGGAACATTTGAGGGAGGGCATACTCATGTAATTTTCTTGGGAAATTTAGGTCCAGTGGACACTTTGAATTTGTCTTATTTTAAGGATAAACTATTTTCTGTTTCCATTAAAGATGGAATTAGAGTTACTTAGTTTCCAAAATGGTAGCAGAGAAATTGTTTGACATGAAAAAGTTTTCCCAGTGAAAGATCATCTGGGAAGCCAAAAAATTCACTTCCAGGGTTTCTTCCATAATGTTGACTGTTAAATTTTGGTAGTAACAACACCAACAATTTTAGAAGAACCAATTATACTCACTTATGACTTTATATTGTTATGTATTGTTTGAAAAGGGTTTTGGAATTCCTGGAGACAGAAATTTATCTTGAAGTATCACCTACTTTCTGTAATTTATGTCGTAAATTCTATTATTTCTTTTAGATCTTAAAAAAATAGTTTCAGAAGCAGCCTTTGGACTGGAAGCTGAGACAGGAGAAGCTGTGTACCATGCATTAGGATATTGAAGAGAAATAATTCTAGAATTAAATAGTTATTTGGATTGTAAAGAAGAAAAGGAGAGCGCAAAAATGGGGCGGAAGAAAATACAGATTACTCGGATTATGGATGAAAGGAACAGACAGGTAAATAAGACAGTTGTTTAATTGTCTAATTAAAAGCTTTTAGTATAACATAATTGTTATATCTTACTTTGAAATTTTATTTTAGCTGTGAGTTTGCTGGGATTTTTTCAGCCAAGTGTAATTAAAACTTCCCAATTATTATGAATTTTTGAAAGTAAGACTGAGTGTGTCTTTAACAATTTAAAAAAAACAAACCTTTTGCTTCTTTTATGCTATACTAGATATTTTCAGTTTTAGAGTTTTATTTTTATTTTGTCTTTTACATGAATTGTCTGTTAAAAGTACCTTCTGTGTAAGTCCTTGCCTTGCATCCACTAGTGCCTCTACCCAGTTACCTGTATTTATGCATTTATTTTGTATACATATGTAATATATACTTGCATACATCTCTCCTAATAGAATGTAAGCTCTTGAGGTCAAGAACTGCCCCATAACCCGTTCCTGGAGCATAGTAGATACTTAAAAACACCTATTTATTATTGATTGAAAGGAGTCATTCTTCAGTGGTAAAGCAAGTATATTTTTTCATGCTTGCTTACCTTAAGTATGATGATGCTTGATTTTTCTTCATTTTTCATTATGGAATGAAGCTTTTTACATAAATTAATTTTCTAGGTAATGTAAGCTTATCACCTTTAAGCACCAAAACCATTTTTAATTTGAATACCTGTCTTTATCAAATTATTCAGCTGATTATCCTGTTTAGAAAAAAAAAGAAAATGCTGAAATTAATTTCCTCTTTTCTTGATGACTGTCACCATTACAAACATTAGTTATTATGCTTTGTATGCCCTCAAGGGTTATATGAAGATGTATGAGGCTGATTACCTTTATAAATAACCCCAGGTGATACCACCTTTTTTAAAGCCCGCTTTTAAATTTCTTATTTCTCATCACTAGTAGCCATAATCTTTAAGTTTTTTTTCTACAATTGGTGTTGAGTTTCAGTTTTTAGCAAGTCCTGCCTTCCACTTTTGAGACAGCAGCCTGCTCTAAGCTGGGAAAGCATAACCAAATTTGTTAGTATCTAAAATAAATAGACCATAGGTAAGGGTTTTAGTGAGTCATACCTTTATTATTAACATGCATGAATTTTAGTACTTATACCTTATATTCTTTCTTTTGGACTTATGTTTACTTTTTGACTGTTCAACATTTTTTTTGATATTTGAGATTACAAGGTAAATGACTTCCAAATAAGTCAGATCTTTTACTGTATTAATATTACTGAAAAAGAATTCTGTTTATTGAATCACAATAGGATTGCTACAGTAGTCATTACTTTTAATTATATAGCTGCTATACTTTGTGTACATAAGAACAAAAGATGAGAAATTTTGCAACAAAGGAACAAGGTATTGGCTAGAGTGCTAGGCCTAGAATAGGGACGGTGCCTTTTCCTGAAGTCAAATCCAACCTCAGACACTTCCCAGCTGTATGATCCTGGGCAATTCAGTTAACCCTATTTGGCTTAGTTACTTCATCTGTAAAATGAGCTGGAGGAGGAAATGGTGAACCACTCCAGTATCTTTGCCAAGAAAACCCTAAAAGAGATTGTGAAGAATTGGACATCACTGAAATATGACTGAACAGCAATAGAAGTTATTGTTGACTAACAATTATTGAGAACTGATGCCATCCTGCATTTTCCTTGATGTTAGCAGTTTCTAAGGATATGCTTGTTATAGAAGAGAAAGAAGAAATTTTAGGGATCATAGATTTTAGAACTGATAAGGAAATCTGAAAAATCCTTTAGTTCAAAGGTTCTTAACTTTGGTCTATGAACTTTTTAAAAAATACTTTGATAACAGAATTTCAATATTATTGGTTTCCTTTGTAATCCTACATATTTTATTTCATGCATTTAAAAACATTATCCTAAGAAAGGGTTTATACATTTTGCCAGAATGTCAAAAGGGTCCATGATGCAAAAAAGGTTAAGAATCCCTGATCTGAGCCACCTCTCATCTGATAGATGGAGAACAAGAACTTCAGTGAAGTAAACTGACAAGTAGTAAATCATAGAATTTAATCACCCTGGTTATCTCCAAATCTAGCACTCTTTCTACTAAACTAGTAGTTCTCAAAGTGTCGTCGGTAGACCTTAGAACCCTTTCAGGGGATCCACAAGCTCAAAACTATTTTTGGAATAATACTAAGATGTTATTTGCTCACTAAAATTACTTTTCCTCTTTCCAACTACACATCTGTGAAAACTGTCTTCCATTATGCCAGATATTAAAGAGACTTGTTACCAGTTTTTTTTGCTTTGGAAAATGCAGTAAGTTTTCATTAAAATGTTATTAACATACCATGAATGGGTATAGTATTGTTTTAATAAGCTATTTAAGCGTTTTATCAGTTTTAATTTCCAACATGGTAAATATCTACAATACAATATAATACATAAACGAAAGATCTTTGGAGTCCTTAATAGTTTTTGAGTAGAAAGGTTTCTCAAGACCAAAAAATTTGAGAACTGCTTTACTTAAACCATGATTAAGAGACTTATTTTTGTCCTTATGCTGTTAATAATTGAAAAAAGAAAATCCTTGGTCTTGTGTTGCAAATAAGCTTCCCTTTTACCAGAATTATAATTGAGTGGAAATGTATCTGATCTGGTATAATTTTTGTTGTTTGGTAAGATGTTGGAAAATGTGGTTTTGGCTTTGAAGAAGAGTGGAAAACAAAAAGGGGGGAGTGACTTTCTGAAACTTGACTTTTCTGTTAAATCTTTTTATAGCTAGCTATTCATTGAATTACTATTTAATAAATGTCTTAGGAAAAGTTTCTTAGTATGGGTAGATTTTTTTAAAAAATCTGGTTATAAGATGGGTAGCATATTGGGAGATGGGGGGATTAAGGGGGCTAAGACATGATGAGCCAAGACAGGGAGGCAAAAAAGCATAAGAGCCATCTAGTAATAATAAATATAATTTTTAAAAGCTTTATAGCTTACAATACACTTTTCTTGCAGTAGCCTCCTGATGTAGTTATATGAATTATCTTCATTTGCAAATAAGAAAATAGACTTAGCTAAAATAATCCACTTGCCAACTTATTTTTCTTGAAAGTGGTGGGATGTGGATTTGAATCGAAGCACAGAGAGAGCCAGCATGCCTTAATGAATGGAGCACTGGGCTTAGACTCAGGAAGACCTGGATTCAATTCCTTCTGCCAAATACTTAATAATTCTGTGATCCTGAGAGACTGTGTAATCTCTCTTTGCCTCAGTTTATACATCTATTAAATGAGAAGGATGGACCCTATGGCTTTTGTGGTCCCTTCAGTTTCTAAATTTATAATTCTATTCCACTTCCAAATATTGTAATCTTTCCTCCACATCATATTTAATTAATAATTATATGTGTGTGTTAAAGTTTTTGAGTGGGATATTAGGTGAATATAGAATGTGACCTAATATAATCTTTGAGGAAGATGTATCAGGAAGCAGAACATAAGCGTTGATTGGAGTTAGGAAAAATTTGAGGCCACTCAGGAAACAGTTTTAGAAGCCTGTGTTAAAAGTAGCTCATTTTCAGTTCTCCAGAGACTGGAGTATTTCTCACAACCACACACGAGCTTGAGGATCGTTAAAGGAATTTTGCAGTTTTCTGGAAACAACCGACTCGCTGACTTCTTTCCGTGTAACTCCAGCTCGGCTTGTCATCGATTGGCGTTGTCTGTCTTGGATGTACATATAAAAATTATACACATGTATGTGTATGTATATGTTTGCATGTATAAATGTATGTCCACATCTGTGTGTTATCTATGCTTCTGTGTATCTGTCCGTCCATATACATCTCCCTCTTTCCCTCTCTCACTCTTACTCTGTCTCTCTCTTGGTCTCTCTGTCTCTCTCTGTCAATGGAAAAAGGATGGGTTGTCCATCTGGCTACCTGTAACAGTGTAGGCAGTAAACATTCTTCATTCATTTGAGCTTTTTTCTGTGGATGATGGGGCCAAACTCTTGAGTCATCAGGGATTTCTTCTAAGGACCTTGAAGTATTCTACTAGTGTTGTTATACAGTCACAAGACATGAAAGATAAGTGTCTTTTGAATGGATGCCAGGATGTGATAGCTTGTTTTCAAGTGTCAGCTATATACTAGTGTGAGAATTACTTGGGAGAAGCAATAATTTTGATAAGATTACATTTTGTGACAGCAGTGGTCATAACTTGTGTGATTTTTTTGACACTTGGCTAACTCAGAATGCCTGACCTTTATTGGATGAAACTGGATTGAACTGGTTTCCCCACTTTTAATTAATTCTGTATCATCAATACTACTGGCTTTCATCACTTTTGTTGTGTTTTAAATTCTATAGTATTAAAGAATATATATGTCTTCCCAAAAAACCATACAAAAGTTAGAGCTCTTCAAGAGCACATTTCAGCTGGTAGAGATATTGCAGCGGCTATTTGTATGGGGAGTGCAAACATTTCAAAGATCCTTTTAAGCCCATAGTGAAACAATCTGTTAAACCACAGTGCAGAGGAGAGTGTGATTCACCACCAAGAGCTGACAATCTACCTTCAGCAAAACAGTCTAATTAATCCTCAGAAAACAAACAATGACATTCAGAGTGACCTGGAAGCTTGAAAGGGTGTTAGTGATTCCTCTACAATGCAGCATAAGCTTCTTGCACTTGCATGGTATTGACATTGAGAAGATTGGTCAATAAATAATTGCTAATTTGCTATGAGAAAAAAATTGTTCATTGTGAACAAAACAAGACCAAAGTCTAGAGCAGCACTTTAAAAGATCAGTAAAAATAATTTGTATTGACTATAACTTTTTCAGAGGAAGCTCAATTTACCCTGTCAGATTTGACTATCTTCACAAGACTAAAACATTCTCTCCAAAAAATATTTGAGGTGATATTCTTCCTTCTGATGGGCCTGGAAATCCTGTCTCCATTGAAGGATATAATCTGATGAATATATTGATATACTGAGACACAGAATTGGCCCATAATTACAGAAATTCTAAATATAGATAGAATATTGCACTGTCATAAAATATTGAAAATATATCTGAGAAGTACGCTACAGATTAATAACTCCTTATTTTACATATGAGGAAACAGACCCAGAAAGGAAAGGCTCAATATTTCAAAGAGATTAAGTGGCAGAACCAGAATTCAAAGTTATTTTGACTATAAATCCAGAGTTCTTTCATTTTAGCAGATAATCGAAATCTTGTGTACATTATAATTAGGTATCTGGGTTCTAGGAATGAATTATTTTTTAAATGTAATTTATTTTTGTTACATTTTAAGTTCTAAACTATTTCCCTTGATTCCTCCTTACCCCACACTGGAGAAGGCCAGCATTTGACACAGATTTATAAATATATGTAAAACTGTACTATGTGTGCTTTTATTTATTACTTCTTTCTCTGGAGGAGAATGGCATCTTCCTTTGTAAGTCTTTCTTAGTTGATTTGAATATTTATAATAATAAATTGATCACAATTATTTTTCAAACAGTATTGCTATTACTATATACAGTGTTCTCTTGGTTCTGCTCATTTCACTTTTCATTACTTCATGGAAGCCTTTCTGTGTTTTTCTAAAATCAACCAACTAATCATTTCTTATTCTTGTAGTATTCCATCATAGTCATATAGAGTGCAACTTGTTCATCTATTTCCCCAGTTTATGGATATCCTGTTCGCTTCCTGTTCATCACAGAGAGAGCTATGATAAATATTTTAGAATATATAGGTTCTTTTAGTTTTTCCATGGTCACCTTGGGAAACAAACCTAGTGGTGGTATTGCTGGGTCAAAGGGTATATACAGTTTTATAACTCTTCAGGCATAATTCCAAATTGCTCTCTAAAATGGTCAGTTCACAGTTCTACCAGCTGTGTATTCATTTCCCAATTTTTCCACATCCCCTGCAACATTTATTATTTTCCTTTTTTATCTTTTTTTGCCAATTTGACAGGTATGAGATAATCTCAAAGTTATTTTAATTTGCATTACTCTAATCAGTAATGATACAGAGCATTTTTTGTATGGCTATGTATAGTTTTGATTTCTTCATCTAAAAACTGTTCATATCCTTTGACCATTTGTCAATTGAGGAATGACTCATATCCTTATAAATTTGAGAAATTTCTTTGTATATTTGAGATTTGAGGCCTGTATCAGAGAAAACTGTCTATAAAATTCTTCCCTCCCTCCCCAATTTTCTGCTTTCCTTCTAAATTTGGTGCATTGGTTTTATTTGTACAAAACTTTTTAAATTTAACATAAGCTAAATTATCCATTTTACATCTCACAGTGCTCTCTATTTTTTGTTCATAAATTCTTCTATCCATAAGTCTGACAGGTTATATAGTCCATATTCTTCTTATTTTTATATGGTATCTTCCTTTTATATCTAGGTCATGTATCCATTTTGACCATATCTTGGTAAATGGTATAAGATACTGGTCCATACCCAGTTTTTGCCAGACTACTTTCATTTTCCCAACAGTTTTTGCCAGAAAGTATCTTCTTATTCCAAAAGTTTAAATCTTTACATTTGTCAAATACAAGGTGACAGTGATCTGTTACTACTCTGTATTGTCTGTCTGCTCTGTTCAACCAATCCATGTTTCTGTTTCTTAGTCAGTACCAGATAGTTTTGGTAATTACTATCTTATTAATATAGTATAAAATCTGGCACTGCTGAACCTCCTTCTTTTACAGTTTTTTCATTACTTTTTTGTTATTTTCTTGGCTTATTATTCTTCCAAATGAGTCTTGTTATTTTTTTCTACTCAATAAAATAATTTTTGGTAATTTAATTGGGATGGCATTGAATAAATAGATTAGTTTGGGTAGAAGTATAATTCTTATTATATTGACTCTGTCCACCCATGAACAATTACTATTTCTCCAGTTATTTAAATCTGACTTTATTTGTATAAAACTTATTTTATAATTATGTTCATGTAGTTCCTAGATTTGTCTTGATGGGTATACTCCCAGGTATTCTACAGTCTAGAGTTATTTTAAATGGGGTCTCTTTTACTATGTCTTCTTGCCTGGTTTTGTTGGTGATATAAAAATGCTGATGATTTATGTGACTTTATTTTATGTCCTGCTTCTCTATTAAAATTGTTTCAGTTAGCTTTTTAGTTCTAGGATTTTCCAAATATATCTTTATGTTGTCTGCAAAGAGACAGTTTTATTACCTCATTGACCATTCTGATTCCTTCATCTTTTTCTTCTCTTATTGCTATTGCTAGTATTTCTAATATGGTATTGAATAATACTGGTGATAATGGTCATCTTATTGGGAGGCTTGTTAGTTTATTCCCCTCACAAATGATACTTATTGATGGTTTTAGGCATATGCTTCTTACCATTTTAAGGAAAAAATACACTTATACCTATGTTTTCAAGTGTTTTTAATAGGAATGAGTGTTGTGTTTGTGTTAGATGCTTTTTCTGAATCTATTGATATGCTCATATGATTTTTGCTACTTTTGTTACTGATACACACAGCTAATTATGTTGATAGTTATTCTTATGTTTAACCATCCCAGCATTTCTGGTATGTATTCCACTTGGTCACCATGTGTAATCTTCTAACTAGTATCTTATTTAGAATTTTTGTATCCATATTAATGAAATTGATCTGTAATCTTATTTTTATGTTTTTGCTTTTCCTGATGTAGGTATCAACACCATATTGGTTTCATAAAAGGAGTTTGGTAAGACTCCTTTAATTCACTTATAAATCCATCTGGTCCTGAAGCTTTTTTCTTAGAAAGCTGATTTATGGCTTTTTCATTTTCTTTTTCTAAAATAGGTGTATTTAGATATTTTAATTTTTTCTTCTGTTAATCTAGGCAGTTTATATTTTTGTAAATATTCTTCCATTTCACTTAAATTGTTAATTTACTACCGTATGATCGGGCAGAATGAAGATTTCATCTTCATTAGTGATAGATTCACCCTTTTCATTTTTGACAATAGTAATTTGGTTTTTCTTTTTTTCATATTAACCAACAGTTTGTCTCTTTTATCGGTTTTTTCATAAAATCAACTTTTAATTTTATTTATTAATTTAATGGTGGTTTTTTAATATTCAGTTATATTAATCTCACCTTTAATTTTTAGGATTTCCAATTTGGTGTTACTTGGGGTTTTAAAAGTTATTCTTTTCTAGTGTTTTTTAATTGCATACTCAGTTCATTGGTCTGCTCTTTCTCTATTTTGTTGATATCAGCATTTAGAAATATGAATTTTCTTCTGATTACAACTTTTGTTGCTTTCCATGTTTCATTATTATTCTCTTTAATAAAATTATTGTTTCCATGAGTTATTCTTTAATCCACTCATTCCTTAAAGTTAGGTTATTTAGTCTCCAATTAATTTTTAATCTGTGTTTCAATGGTCCCTTGTTAAATATAATTTTTATTTCATTATGGTCTGAAAGGGATGCCTTTAATATTCCTGTGTTTCTACATTTAACTGTAAAGTTTATATGCTCTAATATATACTCAGTTTTTGTTAAGGTACCGTGTACTGCTGAGAAAAAGGTGTATTCCTTTCTATTCCCACTCAATTCTCTCCATATGTCTATCATATCTAGCTTATCTCAGATTCTATTAATCTTTTTGATGTCTTATTTATTTTTTAGGTTAGATATATCTAGTTCTGAGAGGGGAAAGTTGAAGTCCTCCCACTATTGTAGTTTTGCTATCTGTTTACACCTTTAATTCATTTAGCTTGTTTTTAAGATTTGGATGCTATACCATTTGGTACATATAGGCTTAGTATTGATATTACTTCATTATCTATGTTACCTTTTTATCACAATTTAGTTTCCCTGTTGATCTTTTTTAATTAAATTCATTATCTCTTTAACTTTGTCTGAGATCACAATTGCTACCATTGCTGTTTTTGCATTAGTTGAAGCATAATAAAATCCCATTTTAATTTTTACTTCATTTTTACTCTGTGTGTCTCTCTCATTTTAAAATGTGCTTCTTGTAAACAACATATTGTTGGATTCTGGTTTTTAATCCATTCTTCTGTTTCCTTTATGGGTAAGTTCATCCCATCCACATTCAAGATTATATTTACTAGTAATGTATTTCCTTCCATCTTATTTTTCATCACTGTTGATCCTTCTCTCCCTCTCTTTTTACCCTATCCCTTTTCAAATGTCTAATTGACTTCTAACTACTTTCTACCTAATCTGCACCCCTTTTAAAAACCTTTTCTTATCCGTTCCCCTTACCTTCTTATTCTTTAATCTGCCTACTGTAGTAAGAGTCCTTTCCTTGTCCTATCCCCTCACTCTCCCTCTTCTTTTTTAGTTAAGACTTTTATTCCATTCTAGATGTCTGTGTTATTCCCTCTTTAATCAACTTCTGATGAGAATAAGGCTCTAGCAATACAAACCCTCCACTGTTTCCTGCCTCTACTGTAAACAGTTCTTTCACTCATACCTCATTTGTATGAGATAATTACTCCATTTTACTTCTCATTACCCAGTTTTATTTTTTATGACCATCCTGTCATACTCAACTCAACCCCAAGCCTTCTATCTATGCGCTTTCAGACTGAGTAATGATGACATTCTTAAGAGCTATAAATAACATTTTCCCATATATGAAGTAAACATTTTGACCTTATTGAATCCTTTATAACTAGTCTTTAATATTTACCTTCTTATGTTTCTCCTGTATCTAGTGGATTAAATTTTCTGTTTGGTTCTTATCTTCTCAGATATCTGAAAATCTTTTAGTTCATTAAGTGTCTTTTTTTTTCCCTTTCATTCAGGGTTATACTAAGCATTTATGGGTAAGTTATTCTTGGTTATAGACCCAGCTTCTTTGCTCTTTGAAATATAATGTTCCATGCCATTCAGTCTTTTAATGTAGAAGTTGTTATATCTTGTGTTAGCCTGACTGTAGTTCCACAGTATTAAATTTTTTTTTTTTCTATTTGCTTGTAGTATTCTCTCCTTGACCTGGGAGCTTTGAAACTTAGCTATGATGTTTCTGTGAGTTTTCATCTTATGGTCTCTTTCACTAGTGATGGGCAAATTTTTCCTCTTTTGATTTTATCCTCTCATCCTAACACTTCAGGATAATTTTCCTTAGTTTCCTGAAGTATAATGACTAGGCTTTTTTTTTTTGAGGGAGGCAGAGTAGACTTAAAAAAAATCTTAACTTTCAGATAGTCCAACAATTCATGTATTGTCTCTTCTCAATCTGTACTCCAGGTCAGTTGTTTTTTTCTGATGAGATTTTTCATATTTTCTTCTATTCATTCTTTCCATTTTGTTTTTATTTCTTAGTATCTTATAAAGTCGTTAGCTTCTTCTTGCTCAGTTTTAATTTTTAAGGAGTTATTTTCTTTTATGAGTTTTTGGATTTCCTTTCCCAGTTGGTTGACTTTTCATAATTTTCTTGCCTTACTTTTTTCCTGCTAATTTTTCCTCATTTTTTTTCTTATTTGATATTTAAAGTTCTTCTTAAACTTCCAAAAGCTATTTCTTCAGCTTGTGACCATTTTGGTTTTTTTTTCTTTTACATGAAAGAAGCTGTTCTAACTTCAATATTTTCTTCTGAGTTTGAACCCAGATCTTCTCTATCACCATAGTAGCTATCTGTGGTTGGGTTCTTTCTCTTTTGCTAATTCTTTTTTTTTTTTAAGCAGCTTATTTCTTGTCTGTTAACTTTGTGTTAAAGTAGGACTCTAGTCCTGAGTTGTGGGGGATGTTATCTTAGACTTTAGATTTTTTTGTGCTACTGTTTTCTGAGCTCTATATGGAGGTCCGACCTCAAGTAGTTTCTCTACCCCTGAGCCATGATCAGGGCCCCCAGCAATGCTGTCGTTGCAAACACTTTTGCTCCTTATGGTCCCTCCCATAGCTGCAAGCTTTAGCTCACTCTTCTGCCCTAAAACCAAAGCCAGGGATGCCACTTTTCTGCTAGTGTCCACAGCCAGCAGGGTCCCTGCCCCTCTACTGCCACACTTATTGGCATGTGCTCATTCCTTCTCATCCAAAGCCACAGCCTCGAACCACATCTGGTCAGTGCTTCTGGGCCCAGCATCCATAGACAATAGAGGGCCCTGCAATCTTCCCCTGAGCAGCTGTCTGATGCCCGCACTGTTCTTGAGGTAAGAGGTCCTAAAGCTGCAGTCTCCACAGCTGCCCCAGGGTTTGTTGGTAATTGATTGGTGGTATCTGCCTGGAGATATTTGCACTTAAGTCAGGCCAACTCACCACTCAGGGATATCAGGTCTTTCCTAACTTCTTCCCAAATTGTTTTAGGAGGACAACTGCTTTACTCTGACTTTTGATTATTTCTGCTGCTCAAAGTTTACTTTGAAGCACTATTTTATAGTGTTTGTGGGGGGATTTAGGAGAGCCAAGTAATTTCCTGCCTTATTCCAGTCTTCTCTAGGAATGAATTCTGCCAGTTATCATATGACTTCAAATAAAACTTCATGCTAAGCCAAAGATAAACAAGCCTGTATGTGCCCACACATAAATGGTTTTCTCTAACACTGGTTGTGTTGTTTATAATGTAAATGTGGAAGAAAAGATTTTTAAATTTTTAAACTTAGTGAAGAGTAAGTTGGTTGTCATCTTTATGGAGTTATTTTCTTCTTTTATTACCATTTACTCTTTTTCTCAGTGTCATTTAAGAACAATTTTGTTATATTTTTGTGTGAATTAAGATTTAAAATTTTCCTAAGAAATGATAAGCATGGAGAAGTGAGAGGGACTGCTGCAGATATACTGGGGTTTAGGAAGGGCAGGTGCAGGGAGAGAAGCTATCATTGAAAGAGCTGCCTGTCTGAAGACATTCAGGAATATCTGGGCTACATTGGAATATTGAGAGCAGGAAGGCAGTAGAGCATGAGTTTTTGCAAAGTTGGACATAAATGTTTGTCTCATAATGCAAACAAGATTTAAGTAAAACAACCATTGAAGAAATGAATGGGAGGTGTTTTGGTTTATAAATGAGGAAACATATTTGGAATATAATTTCATATAGTCAAGGTCTTTTGGGAGAAGACAGTATAAGGAGAGATCTAATGGAAGCATTTATTCCCACTTCCGTCTTTCATCTTCTTACAGAGGTAACAAAGGCTATAAATAGCACATCACAAAATTTGAATACCATTTCTCTTTATAAAATATGTACCATACATGAAAGAAATAAAATATCAGTATATTTCAAAATTTCTCCTCAGTATTTGAAATGTGAAAGAGAATGATGTTAAAGGGGCAGCCCATATTTACCTTAAGAGTCAGTATAATACAGAGGTAAAGTTGAAAAATGTGGTAATTGATCATAAATAATGGGAGGGAGAGAAAGTATCAGTTTACCTACTCATTAAATATATCAGCAGCATACATCCTAAAAAGGACCTTTTTCTAAAACCCCGTAATTGTATGGATATTAGGGCTTAATGAAAGCTCCAAATTGGTATATATGTGGAATGCATCTGTTTGAAAGGACTTGCTTTCTTTTTTTTTTTTTTTTTTAAATTTTATTATAGTTTGCATCATTCATTTCCACAAGATTTTGAGTTACATATTTTCTCCCCCTCTTCCCCC
>CM053589.1:101532345-101545398 GCA_028646515.1 Pseudochirops corinnae
GCCGAGCTGACTTTAGTGGGAAGTATCCTTGTGTGCGTTTTGGGGTTCTAGGATTGGTTTAGAGTCCTATTTTATGGGTGTTTTGGGGTGGCTATGTGAGAGCTGCGATATGTTGCTGCTGCTACACTGCCATCTTGGCTCCGCCCCTGAGTACAGTATTTTAAACATATTTTCTTAAATTTTAGCTTTTTTCAAGTCTTTTGAGATCTTTTTGGTCCTGATTCGGTTGTTTGTTTTCAAGATAATATTCCATTAACACCTTCAAGTTTGAGAAAAATGTTAAACAGAATAGGGAAAAGACAGAACTTTAGGGTACTCCACTTTAGGCCCACTCCCTAAATTGACATATATATCTGTTAATCCACATGATTTAGGTCCTGTCAGTTAAGCTGATTAACTTTGTCATCCAGTCCTTCTTTCCAGATCCTTAACAACCCATAATGACTATATTTGTTGCCTCCTTCCCTTCAAAGTGATCTTAAGCAAAGGATTCTTTCAGCAGTCTGAATTTTACCAAGAATCTTTGTCAAGCTTACCAGCTTATTGTTGTTCAATTATTTATTCTTTTTGAACATTAGAGTAATATTTTAAATTATAATTCCACTCACAATTCCTCAGTTTTCACTGATAGAAGTTTAAAATTCTAGGATATATTTCGTGAGAGTCAGGTGATATAAACTCATTGGAAAAAAGCTGTTATTGAAAGTATTTCAACTGATGGACAGAATTTTGGTACCTTGGTTTCTGGAACTGAAGCGCACTAGCTGAGGGAAGGGTATGCAACTTGAGCCAACCATGCCATATTGTGATGTATGTGGCCAATGCCAGTCAACTATTTGGGAGATTTAGTAGTGTGTTTTGATGGGTTCCTTGTCTTCCCTGGGAAGGTTGTAGGTAGTGGGTACTACTAACTGGAAGATAAACTTAAGCATGGGTTACTTAGAGACTATTTGAGCTTATATCTCTGGAAGGAATGTCAGTGTGTTGTGGCACACCCATGCTCCAAGTATACCACCCTGAAGGAGTTGCATGTGATTGTTATTGTTGTACTCCTGGGATCACTGGCTAGAGTTGCTGTATAGGGACTGGTCCAGGTTCACAGCTTCCTTATCATTTCCTTCTTTAGTACTCTCAAGTACCAGCTGCTCTTTGCTTTGAAGGAGCTGAATATAATGCTTAAGTGTCGGAAAAACTGGCTGAGGCTTTGCTATTGCTACTAAAAAAAAAAAAAAAAAAAAAAAAAAAAAAAAAAACTTGGACCAATAGCAAACAACTTCATTCTGAAGCTATACATTTTCTGTCCATTAGGCTGGGTTTTTGCTTCCTGTTTCTCTTTAACTCCTGATTGACTCCCTTCTGCAATTTATCTATGTGCCAGAGACTGAGAAGAGATGAACTGTTCATTATCTCTTAGAAGTATAGGGATTTACCCAGCTTTTTGCCTCATGCCTGAAAAAAGAACACATTTCATTTCTGTTTCCAATATTTTTATAGTGTTTTTTTTCCTTTGGCTTCATTGAAATGCAACACCCCGGGCTAGTACTCTTAAATTTGTTAAGTGTGGAAGATAGAAGGTCATACTGAGGAAGAATGCCTATTGAGAGTTTTAAGTGACCATTTTATCAGTGGGATGGATCTTCTCTGGTTTTTAGCTCCTTTGGTCAGGTTTATAACACTGATTTTTCTTTTCCTGAATCTTTAACTTAATAGGAGAGTTTCCAGTTTGGTTCAAGCCCCAAATCTAAAAGAATTTTGGTTAATAAGGTTTGTTAGTGTTTAAAGGTGCTCTTGGTTATATTGACATATCACTGCTTGTTCTGTTCTCTTGTCCAAAGAGAGAAGAGAAGGAATCAAGATTTTAATGGGGTGTGACTAGAATTTTTTTGGGTTATTGCTCCTTTTTTTTTTTAATTGTTAGATTTTATATTCATGAAAAATGTGAGTGAGATTTTAGAGTGACTTTTACTTTCTCATCTGTTTTGAAAGAGTCTGGGTAATTTACCCTTCCTGGAGTTGAAAGGAGTGAGATGGAGGTTGGAGGGCTTGAGGTTGCTTGTTTCATAAAGGCTAGTAGGATGAAAAATGACTAGGTAGGGCTTAGATGTCTATGAACCTTTAGGTCTTTGTACAGAAAAGAAAAAAAAGAGAAAGAAATCTTACTATCTCCTGACTTAATTTTGGGTTTTGATTTCCAGTTAACTATTTTTATTCTGTTTTTTGCCATTGAAGATAATCAACAGTTATTAAGTGTTTACTGTGTGTCAAGCATTGTTCTGAACCCTATGGATACAAAAACAAAGCAGTCTGCCACCAACAAGCTTATTTGTTACTACATATAAGGAGTTATACATATATAGGTACGTATAAGACATATACATAGCAGACCCAAGGCAACTTTAGTGGGACATGTTAATACTGTCTGAGGTAAGGGATTGGAGGAGGAGAGAGAAAGGAAATGCCTTCTGCATAGGATTGTACTTAGCTAAGTCTTGAAGAAAACTAAGGATTTATTCTGAGAGGTGTAAGAGAGGAAGAGAATGTGTTTCAGCAGCATAGTGATGGGAAACAGAGAACTATATGTAAGAAATTCCAAATAGGATAGTACTGTAGAGTGCCTGGTAGGGAGTGATGTGTAAGAAGATTGGAATGACAGGGAGGGATCATGTTGTCAAACCAATCTCTTTAATTAATTCTCTGCAGCACACTAATGTTCAGTTACATTTATATACCATAATGTGTTTAGCTAGTCTCCAATTGATGAGTACCCCCTTTGTTTCCAATTCTTTGCCACAACAAAAACAATTTCTATATGTATTTTTAGTACATAAGGGTCCTTTTCTTTTTTCATTCTCATTCATTGCTTTCTACTATGTCTCTATCCTTCAGGTTTGTTAGTTTTCACAGATGAGTATCTTCAAGATGTAAAATGCTGCCCTAAATTCCATTCTACCCCAGGCTTTTCCTTTTTGAGCAAAGAGTAGTTTACTACTGGACTTTGCTGGGAGGTGGAAAGAACGTTTCACTCACCTCCTTTTTTTTAGGGCTTTAAGTTTTTCTCATCTGTGAAATAAAAGGATCATACTAAATTATCTCTGAATGTCATAAAAATTCTTGTGATCCCAGAGTGTGGATGAATAGAGTTGTCTGATGACTGGTAACTGACCATCTTTAATATGGGAGCTAGTTGCTTATTAGTACTATGTAGTACAATGTATTTCATTTTTAGTTTTGCTGTTGGTATTCTTAGTCATGAGATTTATTTCAGAGTCTTTTTGGTGTTGTCATACTTAACACCTGTATTAAAATCTCTGGTTCAATTTGATTTTCCTTTTTTGCATAACTCCATTGAATATACATGTATTATTATCCTACTTTTATAGTGGAGAAAACCAATACCAAGAGTTTGCAACTTGCTCAAGATTCACTTGACTAATAAGTGATGAAGCCAAGATTTAAACGCAGGTTTCTGACTTAGTAGGACCTCTAACTGCTTTTTTTCCCCATGCCATGACTGTTATCCACTATCGTATTTGCTATAGCAACCATATCTAAGAATACTTATATCCATTGCTCCATTCCCTTTTTCCCCAGGCTTTTATTTCTCTATCTTACACCATGGTACATAAAGTCAAATTGCAGTTCTTGGTATCATTTTTTAGCCCGCTACTCCTAATATCCTACTGTCTCTTCTAAAATGTGTATGAATAATAGTGATGAAATAATAATAGTAATGAAATATAATAATATAATTATATAACAATAGTGATGAAAACACTACTTGTGCCTTTAAGTCCTTCAAATCCTTGCTGTAGGCTTAGTCTTTAGAGTTTTTAAAGGTTATTTCTGAAAGTATCATTTATTACCCATATGAGGCACTATTCTAACAGTCCTTAAATTTTGACAAGTCTCTGTCACATCTGGAAGGCTTTAGACATGGTAAACTTCATGATGATGCTAAGTTTATGTAAGTACTCTTACACACCTTTCAGTAACTTTGCAACTACAACACAGCTCTTCTTCTTGGGGCCAGTAATAGAGACCCTCTTTCTTAGTGGCATTTGTGAATCCCTTCTGAATCCTTTTTACCATCCTGTGTAACAGAAGAAACTTCCCAACTCAGAAGGTTCATTTTCTGTGATAAGTACTGCTTATTGATAACTTAGAAAAACACAGAGCCATTGTTTTTATTTCCTCACATTCTTCCATCTTTCAACTTCTTTATTCTCAGCATCTTTATTCCTAGGTCTTTTCCTTCTTGCTAGGGAATGTGCCATCTTCTCCCATGTGTACTAGAGAACAGACAAGGGTTTCTCCAGCCATTTTGCTTTCTCCTCTAACAGTGAGACTAATTTTCATTTAGTACATCATATTTATTGGCTGCATGTGACAAATATCAGATCTGATACAATCTATGAAGGTTTCAAGAAAAATTCTCTTTTCTGACTTGCCTGCTGAAATTATGTGTTATTTATAGTTCTCCCTCAATTCTTTTCATTGTTAAATTCAGCAAACTGTTGGCCATACCTTATACCTGTTGCTGCAAATTCTTTTATCTCAGACGCCTTTGGAGTTCATGAGCCTGTGCTTTTATGGACATTTTGTTTGAGTAGAAAACTCTTGGTGCAGAGTCACTTAAGTTTGAATTCTGGCGCTGCTACTTCACTATGTGCGTTTATGCCTCATTTCACCTCTCTTACTAGATGGTGGCTCAGGGACTGTCCAGCTCTCTTCTGGTTTCTTCTTCTAGGTAATTACTACATCCTTGCCAATGGTATAATTGCCTAAAATATAAATAGTATCATTAAGTAGAGGAAATCCTTGGGAAGCCTTGCCAATCCAATTGTCCTTCCTTTCAGAATCATGGAATTTCAGTGTGTAAGGAACATCAGGAACAGTGGACTCCAACTTGTACTTGACTGAGAATCCCCTCTCTCTGCAGTATCCCCAACAATTGGCCATTTAACTGTCCATTAAAGATAACACATCTTTCTTTGTGTCCAAGCAGAGAGATATATCACATCTCCTCTGAAATATTAAGATCTGAGTATTAGCCACCCTTGCTTTCCTTACCTGTTTTTTTAAATTCATAGACATTTGCAAAAATTATCCTTTCACTGTGAAGTTGTTGAAAACTAACTCTGTAGATAAACTATGAAAATGTTAGTGTTTATTAGTGAAAATTCTGATCACTTTGGATTTTTATTTGAACAGTGTTGTAAAAGATAAAACTTGGATCATTTGGAGCTTTTGAATGTTAGGGATTTATGTGTAAGGAGCCTGTGTAAGGAAGACTTGTTATACTTAAAAGTTATGCTTAGAGCTATTGAGAATTTTTTTAAACATTTTTTTTCTTTTTCAGGTGACTTTTACAAAGAGAAAATTTGGCTTGATGAAGAAAGCCTATGAACTCAGTGTGCTTTGTGACTGTGAAATAGCACTCATCATTTTTAACAGCTCTAACAAACTATTTCAGTATGCCAGCACTGACATGGACAAAGTCCTCCTCAAGTACACAGAATATAATGAACCCCATGAGAGCAGAACCAATTCGGATATTGTTGAGGTAACACATATATCCAAAAATAACTAATATAGAAATAATTAATATTTTAAATTTTTATTTTAATTTGAGTAACCAAATTAATCTTTGTCTATGCTTGAAATATTAAAATGAAAGACTAAAAGTGAACATTTGTATTCTGGTTTCTCAGTTGCAAAATGATGTGAAACGGTTACAAATAGAATTGACTTTCTCTTCAAGTATAATGCCTACCTTCTAAAAAGTAATTTCCGCACCTTGTTGATTTAGTAAGTTAAACATCAAAATCCCTTTAAGGAAACTTTGAAGGTATACTAATAATATACCAGGCTAATCTAACTCCTTATCAATAACTTTTTATTTTGTGTTTATGGTAATAGGTTAGAATTGTGACAGAGTATACTGTTCAAGGATATGATATAAAAGATCTTAACATATAGTTGTGCAATTTTAATAGTTTTATTTTCATTAATAAATATCCTCAATTTCAAAAATCTAATGATATAGAAAAACCCTGATTGTTCTTCTTAACATTTCCTTACCCTCACTAGACCTATTGTTTTATCAGAGAAAAAAAGGCAAACTGGGTTTCCTACTCAAAAACAATGTACTAAAATAAACCCTCCCACCAAAAGAAATAAAACCTAGTTTCCTTTCATCTTACCCTACCTTGGAACCACAATATGTATTTATTTTCCTGTAGTCTGCAGGAATTCTGAGTACCCTTTCAAAATAGTAGAGAGTTTTTTTCTCCTTTAAACGTTTAAAATTCATCTTTCATTCAGGAAATTAGGCTTCTTCATTACCTGGAAAATAATAGAATTTAGTAGACATAGGATTTTTTAATATTACATGACCATTTGGGTACATTCAGTTTCCCATTACCAAAAAATTTTCCCATTACCAAAAAAAAAAAAAAAATTTAAAATAATTGAAAAAAAAAACAAAGTACAAATTTGTTTCCCTAAAAATTGATGAAAAGAGAGAATTTTTAATGATTTCATTGCCTTAGAATTTTAATTTATTTGACTTTGCAGAGATCATTTGTATTACATTATAGTTCTAAGATGAACACATGATACATATTAAATGTATTTTATGACATTTCTTTATACAGCATTCTTTTGACTTCATGGTACATATATACACATATATACATCTGCTTTTTAAAAAAATTTACTAAACTACTTGAATTTTTTTATGTGTTTCTGCTAATTTTAAGGAGTAGTTGAATTTTAAAATGAGAAGAGATAGCAAAATATAGCATTATTAATGATAATCATTGTCTCATTCATTTTTTGGCCTTGGTTTGTTGGGTGCTGTCTGAGCTTCTCTTTTGAAATGCATGTCAGTTCATTTTGTATTAAAGATCATGTTTGTTGAACTACATAACTATGACTTTCCTCCTAATGTTTAACTTAAGCCTTATTTTAAAATCATGTGTAAATGACTTTATCGTTTAACACTTTTAAAGTAATACATGGAAATTATAGCCAGCCTTATTTGTTATATCCTGACAACTACTTCCTTCCGCCTGCACATCATATCATACACTTAACCTTCAGACTTTGTTTCTTACTATAAGTTCTATAATTTGCAGTTAACCAAGGTTTCAATTTAAGATTGATCCTTGTATTAAAAATACTAGCACATGGGTATTTATTTTACTTCTGATATTTCATTGTTGCAGATGTTCTTATCTCTACCAGGAGGTTCTGAATACTTCTCAAATTTAAAAGTCTACCTCCTTAAAAAATAAGTATAGATTCTGATTTTTTACCCTACAGCTTTTCTCTTAACTAACTCTCCACCCCAGTTGTGGCAAGCTGTGAAAATGAAAAGGGTATTTTTGTGCTCTTCTTAGAAAATATTCTGCTTTAGTTATGTGTAGATTGGAAACTCGAACTGAATTAATCAATGGGATTTGAATGTGTTCTTCTTTAAATTGCATGTGTGTGAATGGAGCTAAAATTATTCATATCATTTTTATGAAGCTTTAACAAGCTAAATATAAAGAAGAGGGAACATATTGGATTATTGAAAGAGTAAAGAGTTAGTGAATGTGTTTTGGTATTAAGGACTGAAAAACATAGCTTTCTTTTTTGAATATTAAATTTTTGCTTGACTAAACTATACTTTGTATTAGAAGACAACTTATATCACATTTTGTAGCTATAAATATCTGCTGTCTTTTTCATATAATAATGACACTACAAGCCCAGCATTGTTACACATACTTTTTCTTCTAGGACTGGAAATGAATTGTACTGAGACAGCTGTAAAGATTATTCATAAGTTTATTAATAAATTCTTAAGAAATATATTTTATTACAACTCATTAACATTTTATTCCTACTTTTTTACATAAACTCTGAACAGAGTAAAGCCTAAGGCTTTTTTATGGCATTCTGGAATATTCATTTGACATTGCATCATAGATGCTGTCTTATTTCCCAAAACTTTGCACACAGTCACTTTTAATATATATTGTCAGCTGGGGAAAAAAAGTTTTCCATAAATTTTAACCATTTGGCAATGGATTTCTACCTTGATACTTCAGAATTTAAAAATGAAGTCACATCCTGTAATTTGCTGAAGGACTCTGTGAAAGTAACTTTATTTAAATTGAGTGCACTCGCTAAATTACAGCTAATCCTGTCACAGCGTTGTCACTCTTCTTTAACAAAGTATTGTACTTACGAAAGAACTGCACAGCATATACTGTACTGTTAATTAGCCTTATAGAGTAATTTTAAAAATAACTCATGCATTTTGTCATTTGGTTTTTCTTCTGTGATTAGCAGTAGCATGTTTGTGATGTGTTTTTTTTTTCAATTGGTAGGGTTTGGTTTTATTTTCCCTCTCTCATAATGAGATTCATTTTATATTAGAATTACTGTAAAAATAAAGATCTAATAACTACCAATATAATAGCCAATGAAAATATTTTACTGCTATTAGTACTATAAATAGGTAAGAGCAATTCAAGAATTTTTGATAGAGATACTTTTAATTAAGACCAGTGTTTTGACTGTGTTCTACAAATATGAACACTGCTACATAAAGATCCCCATGTGTTTTATCCATAGCACCAAATAAAGTTTGCATTTGGAGAATAGTATTCTAGGAACATTAACAAAGAAGTTGTTGTAAAACTTAAATGATAGGTTATTAGCGGTGAGATGTAATGCTCACATTTGCGTATCTTTTGCCATCTTTTTTTTGACACAAAAAATATAGTGTTGCATTCAATTTTTCTGTACCCTGTAGATTACACACATCTAAGAAATATAATTCCTTAAAAACACTATTAATATTGCAAATTCTGACCATTTATTTAAGGAAATAGCCATGATTTTAAGTTGTTTTTTTTAAGCCAGCAGTATTTTCTCACAAATTCAGATTCTGCTTAAAAGCTTTAAAATATTTTAAATAAAGTGCCAAAATCTATTCATGTAACATTGGTTATACTCTTCTTTAAGCAAAACTTGTATTTGAAAATTAAAGCTTATATGAGAGATAAATTGGAAAGGGGGAAAACTGTTTCATTATGTAAGTATAAGACTTTGTTTTTATGGGGAACACTGTTGCTCTATTTAAAATGATTTAATTTATTTTAAAAGTTGATTTGCATATAATTTTTTCAGGAATAAACTTATTACATAGCATAAGAACACGAAGCTGAAAAGGACCTTAGAAATCACCTACTCCAGTTCTCTCTGTCCCATATTATAATATTATTACTGTATAAAAATACCAGAATTCATATGTTTTCTGATAAGTGCAAAACTATTTTGCAGATTCATGTATTATATATTTTAATACTTTATACCTATGCTTTAACAATCAAATCATAATTAAATTAAAAATAAGTTGAATGACAAAAATCATTTATTAGATTTCTAACCTTTTTTGGAACCTGTAGTAAATAAGACATTAAAATAGGGAGACAGATGTAGGAGTTAAGTGGACCTAAAAATATTGTTCTAAAGACCCACTAGACAAGGATTTTTGTATATACTAAAGGATGAAAACCTTGACCATAGTGCCCACGTTGTTTTCTCTCCAGTTTAACAAAACAGTTAAAATAGTAAAAAACACTGCTTTTTAAATATTTCACATTGCAGTACTTAGTTCATTCAGTTTATTTGATTTGTCCTTATAACCATTCAACCACTGTAATCTCTCTTGTGACCAAGTCTTTACTAGTGGACTTTTCTCCACAAGTAGTGGAGTAGTATTTATGGATTTTGCTATGTAAGGAGATCTATAGAGTATATCCCTATCCTCCTTTTAAAATGCAGAGGACTTGCCATGTCAGTTAATTTGTTTGCTGAAGTATCTCCTTCACCAACAGAATATAGATTATAATCTTTAGTAAACACTTTTTTTAAAGTTGCTGGCCCAAAAAACACTCATGAGCTAACCTTTTGGTAATAAACTTTTTCAAACTTGACCTGCTTAAAGGGGAAATAACTGCCCTGAACTATAAACAGAAAAAAGAAAATGCAAAATTATAACATGTTCAACATGATATAAAATTGCATAATCTGAGAAATTCAGAAAAAACAAAGAAATTTGACTTTTAAAAGTTAGTTGAAACTAAACCCCTGAAACACAGGGGTTTAGTGTTCCTTAGTATAAATAAGTTTTAGGAGAAAGAAAATTTGGCTTCTTATTAGACTATAATCTCCCCCCTTGACTTTATGTTAGAACAAGCTTCCTAACCTGGGATCCAGAGACTTAAAAAGAGTCTGTGGTTGGATTTCAGGATATTTGTGAACTTGGATGGTAAAAAGTTATGTATTTGTTTTTATTGACTTCTAACTGAAATGAGCATTTCCTTTGATTATTTAGAAACTTTCTAAGAAGGGATCCCTAGGCTTCACCAGATTGCCACATGGACCCTGTTGCACAAAAAAAGGTTAAGAACCACTTATGTTCCACAGATTAGTATTGACAATGACTTTAAGAAGGAATTTGTATTTTGGAAAAAAAAAAAAAAAGAGCCCTGCTTAGCTAAAAGTACGTTGACCTTTAGATACTAAAATGGCAAAATTGAAAATAGAGAGTATGACTTGAAAAAAATTTTTTCCACAGACATGAGAAAAATTGTTTTGTTGATGTGTTTCTTGTTTGGTAGTTTTGTATTAATTTGCTGATTATAATTAAT
Source organism: Pseudochirops corinnae (assembly GCA_028646515.1). Lineage (NCBI taxonomy): Eukaryota > Metazoa > Chordata > Mammalia > Diprotodontia > Pseudocheiridae > Pseudochirops > Pseudochirops corinnae. The sequence continues at coordinate 101,543,058 of CM053589.1, forward strand.
ATAGTAGACAAAATAGGAAATGAATACCTTTAATAAAATAGTGGTGATCATCCAGGCTAAGAATGGTTAATAGGCATAACATAGGTAGTAAGCAAGTAAAATATTTAATGAAAAATATTTTAAGTACAACTATTGATTGTAAGGCAATTCAGAATGGTGTGGCAGTTTGGATTATACATGAATTGTAAAACTGGGAATGAATTTCTAATACATTCTTACTTAACACAATTTTTAGTCCCTTGTAGACTCATGGTGGGGAAGGGGCTAATGGGAGGGTCATTGTGTCTGCTACAACTATGAGCCAGGAAGAAAACCAAACTGCTAGCCCTTTTCCTGAGGTCTGATGCTGACTTGACCAAACTAGGGACATTGTTATGTTTAGGCTTACTTACAGTATTGTAATAACTTTTTAAAAAGGCTTTTAAGCCAATAAACATTTTTTTCCCCATTTTACAGATAAGGAATGGAACAGACAGGGAACGGTTAAGAGGCTTGCCTAATGTTTTACAGGGCTGCAATGGAGCGGCAGGGAAAGGGGAAAAAAAATATTGTGACACCTGGAGACAAGACAAAGCTTCCCTCCACCTCCAGCCCCCTGCCCTGCTCCTTTATTGATAACAGAGCCTGAAGCAGCAAGATGATGATTCACAGGGTGAGGCATACAATCCTCATGGCCCTCCTTCTCCTTCCCACATTTTGCTGCACCACCACTTCACAAAATGATCACCATAGTTTCTTGCAATTTCAGTTTTAGTATTTTTATTTTGCAATGTATTTTGAGTATTATTCATCATACAATTATCAGTTTTCTTTTATGTGCTTATTAAGAAAGTATGCTGCATCTCCAAGTGTGATTTTGATTATTTTCAGGCCATAGTTTTTTTTTAAGGAATGTATCTTTTATTTTTTTAATGGGAATCAGTGGGATAAAATAGGGTTAAATTCATACAACATTGCTTCACAGTCTACTTTTCAGCAACAAATCTCTTTTGTGTTTTAAGAATACCTTACTGCATTCTGTGTTGGTTCTCTTCCTCAGGGTGCAGATGCAGTGTTCATTTTTTTTTTTTTAATTAAAATTGCTTGGTAGTCCTAGGAGGCATTGGTGATATATGTTTCTGGATAGCTAAACAGTTTTATAGGCAGATAATGTTTTTTTAAGCCTATCTGGTATTATTATTTTATATTTGAGTAAATTTGGTTTTGGAGTGCTCTGTGTTACAAAACAATTCTTAATGAAATTATGTTGGAAGGATGAGCTGTTATTCCAAAATCTTGCTTCAAGGTGGTAGGAAAGCATTGTCTCAGGAGCCACACTGGGGCATGTACTTGATTGGTAATTAACAAATATTTGTCCATATTTGATAAACTGGGGAAGCACAAGGAGGAAAACCAAGTCGTTTTGAAACTGACTCCTGTTGGCTTGAGACCTCCAAATAATTTATTAACAATTTGTATTTCTTGATAACCACACTGTAATTCTCTCAAGAACAAATATAATTAAGGGACTTAAAAAAAAAAATCTATCTTGCTTTTTGGAATGAGTAATAAAATATTGAGGCAACATGTCTTACTTTGAAGAAGGAAGCAAATTTTAATTTCCTTTTTATTCTTTTCAATCTTCAAACAAAATAATCTTTTCAGGATCACTTTTACTTTAAAAAAGCTTTTCTCCGCCTTTTATTAAATATTTACATTTACTTCAAGACAGAATGCTTGATAGAAAGCTTTACTATTTAGTTTTCATATTGATGATTTCCTTTAGTGATTTCACAAACAATGAAAAAAGAAAAAAAGTTGAACTTTACTACTTTTATACAACTTCTCAGGGGAATGAAATGGAAATTTCCAGTAAATAGTTTATTTTGAAGAATAACAAATGATCAGTATTTTTTGAGAGTATCATTTACAAATTCATGAATTCATTGATTCTGTTTTATAGAATAGTGAAAAATAAACATAACGTTTTCTTGTCCTTAGGGTTGATTTGGGCAGCATCTTAAAATACTGATTCACTCTGTAGTACAGCTTTATTCCATTCTTTTTCTTTTTTCCAGAGGAGATAATGTCCAAGTTGTAACGTAAGTGAATTCTTTATAAATAAGTTTGAGCAGAATTATGAATACTGGGAAAATAGAAAAGATTTTGGGAAAGTGAGATAGTTAAAACTAGGTAAAACAGTAAATTTGTATTTTACAATATAGTTTTGGTTATGTGTTATCTAACAGTTAATGTTATTCATTTACCAGCCAATCAATGTCATGGAAGTTTTTAAATGATAATCTTGACAGATTATTTAAACATAATTAGCTTTCTGTAATACACAAGGAAATAGCTTCAG
>CM053589.1:101545498-101557093 GCA_028646515.1 Pseudochirops corinnae
ACCCAGCATATTCTCTGACCAGTGTACTTCACAATTAAGGTGAGAAGAATTTAGAAACATCCATTAATTTTAATGCCGCCCTAATAATCACATAATTGGGTAGGTAAATCTGGCACAATTTTATATATTTGTGTATATATGTATATATTTTTTTTTCTAAAATTTACTAGAAATAGTCTGAGGATTATCCAGTCTTTTTGTTTACTCCAAACTTGAATTTAGAGTATTTATAAATGTAACCAACTTTTATCTTGTAAAGTAGTTTAACCTTAAAAGTTCATTAAACTAAAATATAGGCAGAGCTAAAGGACTTGATGTAAAACCCAAATTATTGACAACGTAGAGAAGAACACAAATATTTAGCTTTATAACCAAACTAAAATACCACTCTTATTTCTAGTTAGTTTATAAATTATTAGAACAGGTAAAGACCTTCTAAATTACACAATCCAGTTTTTCATTTTACACATTAGGAAACTGACATCCAAGGTGGAGTGATTTGACTAGGGTCACACAGCTAGTTGGAGGCAGTCTCCCCACTCTCCCCCCAGTTCTCATTTTACTACACCATCCTTATTTCACTGATATTCACCTTGTAGCAAAATGAACTGGCAGCTTTAGAGTCAAGAAGGTGGGGGTTTGAGTTCTACCTCCAACACATAAAATAACTGGTTATATGACCAATAGCAAAGGATAATCTTTCAGTGCCCTCAGGCAACTGACTATAAGTTGCTGATAAGTATAAAAAAACTTTGTAAGTTTCATTGATCTGTTTGAATGCTTGATTTTTTACATTGTCAGTTCAGGTGGTGCAGAGCTCTGTAACATCCTATTTAACATTAAAGATCTCTTCAAATTGCAGAAATACAGTAAACTTGTCACCTTTCCTGCTACATTCTGTATTTACTAAGTAGTTTCATAAAACAAACCTGTAACAATAAAAAAGCTATTAAATTATCTTGCTGGCGGAAGTTCTTTTCTTGGAAACAGAACTGCGCACATGGCCTCAAGATATTTTAGGTGGAGTCTTAGCAATTGTGAAAAAAAACATTTACTATGTAAGTTAGAAAAATTAACTAAGGGCTGATTCACAGCATGACATGCTCCATGCTTGTTGTAATATTTAATAGGAGTCTCTGTGGATCTATACAGTTAAGTTGTTAAGCAGTATCCTTTAACATACACATAAGTAAAGTTCAAGTTGACTTTTTGCATTTTTTATTTAGGGAATATTTCAGCTTTGTTATATTACATTCACAAATGTAGATTCAAAAGTTTTTTCAGAACCTGGTGATTGATATTCATGTATGATCCTGGTAATTTTTCAGTTTTAATAGAGAAGCAACACTATAGATGTCTTGGATTTTTAAAACATTCTTCTGAAAGAGATTTTAAAAAAAACACTAAGATGAAAAGATTCACCACTAGCCATCTCTCCTTTGTGTGATAATTTATTTTACTCTTCTAGACTTTATTAACATCTGTCCTAAAAGATAGGGTTATAGAAATTAAAGAGTAAAAGAGAATAACTTTTTTGGTGTAATTATTTTTTTAAATTGGGTAGAAGAAGATTCAAATCTGATTTCTTTAGTATGGAGAGCTAATGTGTAAAACGCCTTTCCGTAATACAGATAAGCAAGTTGTCAACAACTTGTACTCACAATCACTTGCCTGGGGTACTGAGAGATAGTCCCTTGCCCATGATCACGTAGCCAGTTAGTATATGTTGGAGGCAAAACTTGAACCCCCTATATTCTTGACTCCAAAGTTGCCCTGATCCGTTTTGCTACAGTGTGTCCTATTTAAAAGCTTTACGTATTTATATTTTTACTCTTAGGGTATTACTAATCAGTAGATGAAACCAGAATGTAATATGAACATTTTTATATTTAGGGAAAGATGTACTTTTAAAATTTCTAGTAATAATTTTAAAAATATATGCTTTCATGAGTCGCTGCTCATGCTAAGCATTTGATTGCTTTAACGTAACTTTAATCAAAGAATGTTTCTTTAGTCCTCACTATAATCGAACGATACTGATAACCCAGAATTTAGAGACATGTAAGCCCTTCCATTACTATTAATTGTAAAAGTTAGTGAATTATTTTTGTAAATGAACCTCCATAGCAGTTGCCAGTCTAAGTTCCAAATTCCTGATGAATACTTTAATACTTGGTTCATCATAATTTCAATATAATTATTTTTCTGTCACTCTCGAGGTTTTTTTTCCTTTTTGGAAGGCAGGGCAGTTGGGGTTAAGTGATTTGCCCAAGCTCACACAGCTAGTAAGCATTAAATGTCTGAGGTCAGATTTGAACTCAGGTCCTCCTGACTCCAGGGTCGGTGCTCTATTCCCTGCGCCACCCTAGCTACCCCTCACTTTGAAATTTTAAAGGAAACTTTTTTTTTTCTATTAACTGGCTTTTATTTTCTGGGAGTTGCTTAGCTTAACTAATTCTTAGGGATTTAATAAGTACTTGTATTATTTACACAAAATTTTTTTCATTTAACAGCTTTTGAATGCTGCTTTTGTGTAGCACTTTTAATTTTTTTAATATCACTTTTAGCTGCAAAATTTTAACAAGTGCTTCATAAAGTGGTACTACCACAGTGTAAATTCATATAGAATGATAAAGAAATAGTACTTGGTCAGCTAATTAGCTGTAGATGATTGGTATCTGATAATAGAATATTTATAACTGGTATTTAATATGTGTGACTCATTAATAATATAGAGTTAATTTATTATATATTCTGTCTAATCTTTCTAGTTTCAGTATCTGTATATGTCTGTTATGTTTCTAACTACTAGATTGAGTGATACGAAAATGTCAGCTTTAATATAGGATTTTCTGAGGATTAAATGAGGTAACACACATGAAAATATTTTGAAAAGTACAAAACACAATATAGATAAAAAAAAATACTGCACTTCCACTGTCTTGCTAAGATGAAATATTTGTAGAGCTGTGCAGTTTGGGGTGTGTAGTCAGTTCCTCTGATGTATTTCTTGGATTATTGAACATCTAACCAGGTTGCATTTTTTAAAAGTTGTTTTTGCTTATAGAGCCTGGATGAGACAGTAGTAAAAACAATGCACTTGTAGTCCTAAGAGACCTGGTTTTTATCTTACTTCCTAATTTTCTACTATTACTGCTAGTGAGTTGCTTAACCCCTTGAGGGTAGTAGTAAAATAGCCGGGGCAGAGGATAGAGGTAGGTTTATTCATTTATAACTATTTATTTGTTCGGTGCCTAATGGATAGCCATAATAGAACATTAGAGTGAAAGGTAGAAGTCCTAGTTTTTTTGTTTCAGTCTTATCCTGACACTGTCTAGTTATGTGACCTTGGGCAGGCTTAATCTGTGTGATCCAGCATCATTTGTAAAATAAAGAAATGGGACTAAATGATCGTTAAAACAACCATGTACTGTTATGGTACAGATTGTAAGGGTGACTGAAATTCCATTCAATTCAATAAACATTTATTTAAGCACATACTATATGTCAGACAGTATATTAAGTGCTGGGGTTACAAATAAGAAAAATATAGTGCCTGCCCTCAAGGTACAGTGTAATGGGGGAAGACAGCACACAAGAGGAAGCTGGAAAGTGGAATAGAGGAGTAGGGTGGTACTTCTGTGGAGTTGAGACCAAGCAGAGCTGCAGATGAGCAGTGGAGTAAATTGGAAAGCCCAATTTCTGCCCTCTTTGAAGGAAAGCTTTGTGTGGAGTTTAGTGTTCCACCCTCCAGCCCTCAAATCAGAAGGGAGTGGAGGCTATGGGAGTTGGGAAGATGTTGAGCATACCCAAGGTTAAATAGCATTATGAAGCAATTTCTTAGGTGATCAGCTAAATTCTGGTGATCAGTTCACATAAGAGAAAATGTATACTTCTGTGATGGGAGAGATAATTAAACTTCCTTTCCACTTCTCTCAGGTATGAGACAGATATGAGAATTGGCTGGTTATATTTGTTGAGACTGAACAGTCACTATTATTTGTTTGAAGCCTAATTCTGCCATTATCCAGGCAGCTACTCCTATACTCATCTACCCATTCCCAGAACTTTGATCATTTTAATTTTATGAGTAAAGTACAACCAGTAATTGGAAGGTAGTTATTCTCTTACTAGTTTACTTATATTATTTATATTTGTTTTATAGGCACATTAGCACTAATGTTATTATAACTTATTGTAGTGCTTCTCCACTTCTGTTTTCAGATGGAGTGAGGATTTCAGAAAGAGTGAGGATTTCAGATAGAGAAAGGAAACATTATCCTTAACTTATGAAATACACTGTCTTTTATTACAGTCTTGGATCCTTCTAGATGAATGTTCTTTTGGTGATAATGATGTCAATATGTTTATATGTTAGCCCTCTTAATACTCATGTGTTAGATAACATAATTAATTTCCATTTTATGGATGAAGAAGTTAAAGAGCAAGGAGACCCATGGTTTGATAAAAGAGTCCTATAATAAACCAACAGAATAGCTAGGATTAAAGAACCACCTGTTTCCCAAAACTTGTTTAGTTACTTAAATTATATTGCCTTTCAGACCTGAGCACACTTAGAATGGAAATATGGAACATGCAGTTTCCTTATGTGCAGATTGTCTCCAGTTTGATACTTTAATTAAATAGAAAATATTGCCATGTGATGCAAAAAGATACTATAATATTTTTCTTTCTGCTTGCATGGCACATCAATAAAACATTCCAGTGTCAATTAGTGTAACTAAGTAAAGGACATATATCTTTTAAAATGTGGAATAAGACTTATTGAAATACTTTATAATTTTATTTAGTGATACTTAGAAACATTTCACTTTTTGATTAGTCAGCTTCATTAACAAAATGCTATGCCAGAGAAATATAAGACGCATAGCCCTGACCTTCAAATAGTTTACATTCTAAATGGAGAGAGATTTAGGTGAAAAAACTACCATGTTATCTGTCTGTCTATCTATTTATCTACCTGTCTGTCTATCTGTCTATCTAACATCTCTCCCAAAGCCTAGCACTGAGTATGTACATCATATATTTTGAATGAGTAAATGAATGTTGAACAATATGCTAAAACACCTAAGATCTATGATCTTACTGGTTTGGAAATTCTCTACATTGATGCAAATCCTCATATATTCATACCTACTTACCCGGTATGAATCTTATCTATATACTCCTGTAAGTTCTCTACAGGACCTCACTCACTGGACTGGAGGCCTTCATTGCTTTCTTCTGACAGTGCATAGGCAGGCACCCATGGATACCCATGGATCATTTTAGCTGTCCCTCACTTTCACAATATGACCAGACCTTTTTCTCTCCCTATTGTATATTTCTTTCATGATGTCTTTTTATTATTCTTTAAACTCCTCATTAGTTATATGTTGCACATTGATCAGACTTGGTATACACTTCTTTATTATCTTCTCTGTAATGATCATTTTTAATTCTTCAGAAACTTTTATGTTTTTTGTTTCACTGCCAAAGAGCAGTACCAATAAAATGTAAACCTTAAACAAATGGGCCTTTGTTTTTTTTTTGGGTTAAATTGAGGTCATTAAAAGAGTTTATAAATTTCCTGAAAACAATATATCTTGTTCTTCTTTTCAGCTGTAGTCCTAATTTCTTCTCCTTTTGTACTTTCTGTCTCAGGTATACATCCTGATAGATGAACTATGTTGGTTGTGTAGCATCAAGCACCCTAGCATACTCAGGATGACTGCTAGCACAGGTTCTTTGATCTGCTTTTCTAAAGGAAAGCAACTCAAAAAGGGTTAACAATCTTTCTATAATCAAACATATATCATTTACCTAGTTCAGGGGAGAAATTCAGCACCCTGAACTTCAGAGAATACAAACAGAAGTTATAAGGAGACAAAAATACAGACAGAGAAAAATAACACAATTCAGCAGACCAACAGACAATGCTTCCAACTGTCTGACTATCACATACATACAGTTAGTCACCAGAGAGGGAAGCACCAACATCTGGGTTTTCAAAGCTGGGGGACTCAATAGCTGCCCAGAGTCTCATCTGACCAAATCACACAGTTCTTCCTAAAGTGAGCCCCAAAGCAGAACCTCACCTCAGAGGTATATATAGCTTTATACAGGGTCAGAGAACATTACAACCCTTATAACCCACTTGAATACAAAGTAAGAAAAATAGTGTTTTCCTGAAAAACAAGCCTCTCACCACAGGCTCCACGTGACCACATTCAGCCTTTTATTGGGTAGAGTTTATTTTTAAATCAGGAAAGGTCCTCGAATTCACCTAGGCCTATCAAGGGCCAGGGAGGATCTTCAAATTCACATTACCATTACAGTTGTGCTTCCCGTTAAATGTCATAATTTGGACTATAAAAATTCTTCATCCACTTGGTCTTTCCTTGTATGCGTGGTGAGGCCAGACTCTGTTTAGTGGTTACAAACTTCTTTCAGGAGACTATAGACTCCTGGGCTTAATGCAGCCAGCATTGTTGTGCTTGCATTATTGTGCAAGCAGAAGCATCTGGAGGACTTCATCAACCTTAGAGAATCCCTTTTCAACTTGAACTCTTTGCTGCATCTCCTCCATCACATTGGTAAACATCTCCCTGTTCTATACTTCACCTCATATTTATGATCAGAAGATTGTTAGAGTTATTTTTCTGGTTATACCTTTTGAGGAATCTTGAATGGTTTTGACGTAGAGAAGGGAAACATTTTGCTTTAATGAAACAAATGTTTTGGTTTTTTTATAATGCACAAACAATAAACACAGTGGGATTTGTATTCTGTCTTTTTTTTTTAATTGTGAAAGGGTAAAGATGTCATGTATTGTTTACTGTTGCTTGCAAATATCCACTTATTCCTTGATGTGTATATATAGATGATTCTTCTAAAGATTTTGTGTAAATGGGAGAGTAGGCATATATATGTATATATTAGTAGTAGTTGATACTTTGTTGATTGTTTTATTTTGTTACTGTTAATGAAGGTCTTGAATTTTTTTCCCTCCACACCTTTGGTATATTTTCCTCCTTAAGACACCTGGCATTTTTTCCCCCTCAATGCCCTCATATTTAGGTTACCCTCCAACACTGACCTCAACCCCCACTTGGCTGTGCCGCTCAAACTGTGTAGGCTTTAAGTGTGACAATTCTGCCATCCTTGATCATGAAAACAATCTGCTGTAGTAATTTTTGCAGATTTCTTCTATTTTTCTTATGTTTTTTTTTTTTGTCCTTCCATTTTTATCCTTCAATATCCTTGGGAAGACTTTGCCTAGTTAGATCTCTTGCTAAACTTTTTAAAAATTTGCTTTTCCTTCCACTGTCTCTCTCTGCTGTATGAGACAGTACTGCTCATTGTGTATTATTTTTCCTAGGATTTTACTAAAAAGATTGTATTATAAACTAGTGTTGCCTTTGGCCTCCATATCTTTGTATAAGAAGAGGCATCTTTCTTCAGATGGTGCTGTGAATTGAGTAACAAGAGGTATTTTGTTCCCACAAGAGGTTGGGGATTTCACACTCAGACTCTCTTAACACTTGTTTGTAAATATTAGTCATTTTAAAGTTGAGTGTAAAGTGCGACTGTTTGTATGTGATACGTACAGTTATGCACAAACTCCCCCATATATACACAACATGTGCTATTTTAATACCCTATTTCCTTCATAACGTCATTTTCTTATATAATGTAGGCCTATCTTGGTCACATTGTCTCTTTGGGTTTCTAAAGTACATTTGTTAACCGTTTCTAATTCTGAAACTTAAAAAGCACAATACGTAATATTTTCAGTAAAAGCTCATTATCTAAAATTCACTTTCCATTCTAACCACAGTTTTTTTCAGGCAGTATAAAGGAGAATGATTTTTTTAAAAGTTTTCCTATTCCACCCAAGTACAAGGAGAGCTGTGGTATAACCAAGTTCTTGATATGAAACCTTTTTTCTAATTCTAGTTTTGTCCCTAGCTCTTTGATAATGGACAGATAACTTAAACTCAGTAAACTTCAGTTATTTCATCTATAAAAATAGCTATTTCATCTAAAAAGTATTTCATCTATATAATAATACTTGTATCAACAGGTTTTTGAGTTCATTAATTATAAATATTAAGCACTTTATATGTGCAAGAAGGTATAGTGGAGTCTATACCTCAAGGATGTCCCTGCCCTCAAGGAGCTTATTTTTTAATGGGGGTGACATAAATATAGACAAGAAAGACTTCAGTGAGGACATAATATCTGTACTAATCTTTAAAGGAAGAAAAACATTCTGAAAGGGTAAATGAAGGAGGAGGGATAGTTTGTACTAATGCTTAAAGGTAGAAGCCAGCATGTGAAGTTCATCAAACAGTCAAATAGTGGAGTTTAGTTGTAATATAAAGGATTTAAAAGAATAACATAAAATCAGCTTGTAAAGATAGATTGAAATTACTTTATGTTAAATGAATTTACTTTTTAGCCTATAGGCTTTGAGAGTCCCTGAAAGTTTTTTGAGCAGGGGAAGACTTGTACTGTCAGATTATTTTGGTAGCTCTGTGAAGGATAGATTAGGGGTTGGGGAAAAGAAAGAGTGATGGCAAGGAGACAGGTTAATAAGATTACTAATAATACTAATAAGAGTAATAGCTCAGAAAGGAGATCATAAGGACATGAACTAGGCTAGTGGCTGTGTAAATTGAGAGAAATGGATCCTTTGAAAGTCATTTTGGATGGAGAATCAATACATCTTGGTAAATGATGAGATTAGGGAATGCAGTGGGCAGAGGAAAGAGTCAAGGATAACTCCAAGGTTGTGCTCTCAGCAGGGATGGAAGTTTTGAGGAGAAGGTTTTTGGAAAAAATAGGACTAGTTCAGTTATAGATCTGTTGTTTTAGATGACAGTAGGGCATCTAGAAAGAGATATCCAAGAGTAAGTTGAAAATGGCAGACCGGCATTCCCTAGAGGTCAGGATTAGTTGGGTAGATTTGGGAATGATCAGTATAGAGATGATAATAAAACCTGTGGGAGCTGATCATCACAGGGGAAGAATGTAGAGTGAGAAAAGAGTCTAAGACAGGGACTTTGAGATCCTTTGCTTAGATGGAAAATGTATGATGATCAAGCAATGGAGACTTAGAAGAAATTGTCAGGCACAAGGATAGCCATGAGTAATATACCAGGAAGTTGTCAACAGTTTCAAAATCTGCAGAAAAATATAGAGAAATGCGAATTGAGAAAAGGCTACTGGATTTTGAAGCAGTGTGATATAATGGATAGAGCACTGGACTTGGCCCCAGGAAGACCTGGGTTAGACTCCACCTTGCGTACTACTATTTGGGAAGGGAAGACCCTCAGGGTTTCTGGTTAAAATGGAAATTACTGCTATTTATGTTCATTTTGAGCCAATCAGGACTCAAACAATGATCTAGTAGGGCTTGGCCTGGGACCTATTGTTGGCCAGTCCATGGGAGCTAGAGAGATTTGGGGTTAAGGCTGGTCTTTGAGAAAGAAAAAAAAGTTGCAGAGATTAAAATTTACATTCCCTTTGGGCGGAACACCAGCCCATAAGGGTGTGATACCCTGTGTGGACAAAGGGAGACGGGCAGACAGAGATAGGCAGATGTGTTGCCCATTTGGACAGTTCCAGTTTGGTTCCCAGTGGTCAACTCCTTTTCTACTCCTAAAGTTTATTTGTCCTTTGTTCTAGAAGACAACCATGACATCAGGGAGGTGATTCAGTGACATGCAAGTGAATTGGATTTAAGTGAGGAAAGGTGCAAAGTCACCAGCCTCATTTTTTCCTCTGCAGTTATCTGGTTGCAGTGGCCAGATATAAATCAGGAAAACTGAAGATGGCCCAAGATACAGTAGGGGACCTTGACTTTTTCAAGCTAAGGTCTTTAATAGGTCTCAGCTCCCTCCTACGTTTCCAGTCTTCTTACACATTTTTCCATGACACATATTCTATATCCTGCTGATTTCACCTATTCAGCATCTCTCATATACACCCCCCTCATCCCCCACCTTCTTTCCTCTCATGTTGCCACCACTGTAGTGTAGGCCCTCATTACCTCATGCCTGGATTACCACAGTATAAGTCTCTCCCCACTTCAGTCCATCCTTTATTCAACCACTAAATTGATTTTCCTAAAGCATAGGTCTGATCATGTCACCCCCTATTGCCTCTAGGAACAAACAAAATGCTCTGTTTGGCGAATGACGATAACCCAGCCATGTACTCTGATCTAGCAATACTGGTCTTCTTATTCTTACTCCCATATGACACTCAACTAACTCTGTGTCTGGAATTCTCCCTCTTTACTTATGCCTCCTGACTTCTCTGGCTTCTTTTAAGATTGGTTCAGATCATGCCTTCTGCAATATTCATCTCCCTGACTACTTTACTGGTAGTGCCTTCTCTCTGGGGTTATTTACCATTACACTCTCTATGTTTTGCATATTAGCTGATTGACTATAGAGGGGATATATTTTTGCCTTTCTTTGCACCGGCAGTGCTAAGCACAACTGCGTCACGTATAGTAAGCGTTTAAATGATCGTTCACTGACTGATTTAAAACTAAAATTTTTCTAGTAGAATTAAGCACGTCTCTTTTTACTGTTCTGATTGCCTTGGAACTTGTGTAATTTTTCAGTTACTATGGTGTGACATTTTTATATTATGTATAATATGTATATATTATATTAATATTATATACAAAGTATATAAATACATATTCAGTTTATAAATACTTGATAACACTAGAATCTTTTTTTAAATAACAAAATAGGCCACCATTAGATTTTAGTTTTTTTTCTAGAAGATAGGAAAACCAAATTACCAAAAAAGGAAAACTCCCAACATATAATGAAGGAGTAAAATCTGTTGTTCAACTGTTTTACCCAGGTATATACCATAAAGACCATAAACTAATAAAAGTAAAATCACCAGATTAACAAAGGAAGAAATAGATAATTTAAGTAAGGCATACATGAATTTTTTTAAAAAATCCAGGGCCCAGAAGGACTTGTGAATTCCATTGAACACTTAAAGAACAGTTTAATTCCAGTATTGCATAAATTGTTTTTTTAATTTTATTTTTATTAACTTTTGTTTATTTTTAGTTTATATCATTGATTTCCACAAGATTTTGAGTTACAAATTTTCTCCCTGTCTTTCTCCTACCCACCCCGCCAAAACAGCGATCCCACTGTATACCCTCTTCCCCAATCTGCTTTCTCCTATTTCCTCCCCCATCACCCCTCTGACTTTCTGGTAGTGCAAGATGGATCTCTCTATCCCAGTGCCTGTATATCTTATTTCTCAGTTGCATGTAAATAATAAATATATATATATATATATATATATATATATATATTAACATGATTTTAGAACTTTAAATTCTAGATTCTTTCCCTTCCTCCCTTGTCACCCACCCCCCCCTGGAAAGACAAGCAGTTCAATACAGGCCGTTCATGTGTAGTTACGCGGAACATCTCCACAATGGACATATTGTGTGTAACACTGACAATATTTCCCTCTTTTCTATCCCTCCCTCCCCTTGTTCTATTCTCTACTTTGTCCCTGTCCCTTTACAGAAATGTGTGCTTC
>CM053589.1:101557193-101576521 GCA_028646515.1 Pseudochirops corinnae
AAGCCAAATTCAACGAGAGTAAGGTTGACCCATTCCCTTTTGCCTTCCTGTTCTTCCCCTCCATTGTAACAGTTATCCCTTGCCTCTTCTATATGAAATGATTGACCCCATTCTGTCTCTCCCTGCCTCCTCTCATTCTATTCCTCCATAAATTGGCTTTTAAAATAAAAAAAAGAAAGCAATAGAAATCACTTTCACACTTTTCGTATGAGAAATATATGCTCCTTACACACATACCATGAATAGATAACAAAACTATAGACCAGTCTTGCTAATGAATATAGATGCAAGACCATTGGGTAAAATATCAGCAAAGAGGCTATACCCAAATATTCAGAAATATTCACAGTGACCAGGTTGAATTTATACCAGAACTGTAAGAATAAAACATGGAGAAAATTACAAGTATGACATTCCATATTAATAGCAAAAACAAAAATCACATGATTATTATATCAGTAGCTACCTAAAAGCCTTTATAAGACTATAGAATTAATTTATTCTGTAAAGAAAGAATTATCAAAGAAGTAAATGGGCTATTCCTTACTGTGATGAACAGTATTTAAATCCTTAGACTACATCCAGTTTCAGTTTTCATTTTGTTCTTTTCGTTTATAAGACTGTGGTCACTGTATATATTGTTTTCTGATTGTGCTTACTTTGCTCTTCATAAGTTCATGGTTATCTGTGTTCTTCATGTTCATCAATTCTTGCAGCACAGTTAACATTTACGGTCATTTGAGCGTCTGTTTTGCTTCCAGTTCTATGCTACTATAAAAAGTATTTGCTAATATTACTTGTTTTGGAGACAATAAGGATCCTCATTGTCACCACACTTATTTGACATTGTTCTAGAACTACTGACTATAGCAAAAGAGCGAAAATAAGAAAAAAGAATAAGCATAGGCAAAAAGGAGAACATTTTCTCACCTTTAAGATAATAAGATATTTTACTTAGAGAATCCTAGAGGTACTAGGTTCTTAAAAATATATCATGTTTTAGAACTATGATTTTCTCTAGTGATCTGTGTTCATTCTTTTAACAAGCCAGTCAATCAGTATCTTTTGGGCATTACTATGTATGTAGCTTCTTTGCCAAATATTTCAGTACTTTATCAAATCTCTGATTTCATAGATACCTATCGCAACCATTTCATGCCTCTTTTCTTGCCATTTTTGTTCATGTTCTCCATAAATCCTTGACGAAGCATGTTAAAAATCTTTCTCTACATCTTTATTTCTATTTGGTCAATTACAGCACTTGAGCTATCAATTGTCTTTTATTCTTACTCCATAAATAGGGTTACTTCTTTCTCTGACCAATCATTTCCTTTACCTTACTTTTTGTAACTTACATCTCATTGCTGGAAATATCATGTGGCCTACTTTTGCCTACCATATATCTTTGTATTGCCCTCTCAGTTACCTGCAGTTTTGATTCTTAGCACAGTGCCTGTTATATAGTGGGTGCTTAATAAATGTTTATTAGTTAGTTAGTTGATTCTTGAGAGAATGTGATCTATGGTGTTTGAACCATATGACAGAATTGAGGAACAATTGTGTTAAATAGATTGATTTTTATAGCAGAGAGCAGCTTGTGATCATCAAAAGCACTACACAATTTCAAAAATAGGATATGGTCATCTTTCTTATTCCTATTCAGTTCTAGAATCAAATTATTATCTATTGGTAAAACTTGATTTACTAACTTAATAGGCATATCATTGTCTGGATAATAATTATTTTATCATCCATTAGAGTTATACCTTTCATCGAGGAATTCTTATAGCTTACCTTTAAAGGTTCTCTTAAAATATGTCTTTCATGGATATATTTATATCATATAAGATTATTTGATCAATACAGCCATAGAGACCTCTTCAAAAAAATCACTGATAAATTTAAACCAGACGACATAGAGACACTCAAGGTAGTCATCATTCTTGTGAAGAATGCCTTGCACAAGGTCCCAGTGGAAAGAGAGGCTCCTTGTAGTTGATGTGGCCCTGCACTTGTTAATATTTACAGATAATAGTATTTCATCAAAGTAATGAGTCGCAAGTCTGATTATGAAAATGCTTTCCCCCCCCCAGAGGGGGAAAATCTGTTATGCTTTTTACTTGATAGTTTGACCCATAATTGTAGAAATTCTTAATGTGTATTACTGGAATGAGGCTAACTTTAGTCCTTAAACATAGTCATCAGAGACTCAGATTAAAACTAAACAGCTGTTGGAAACATTCCAACTTTTGTTTTACCCCAGGTCTTTTGTTAAATAGCAGTTTATATACCAAATACTTTTAATAAACATTCAGGCTTTCTTCTTGTTGTTTTGGTTATGTCTATAACTGAGTAATTATATCTGAATTTAAGATAAACAGAACATTGTAGTCCCTTGGATTTATAAACACTTCACTTTGTTTAAATATTTTTGAAATATTTAAATGAGCAAAAGAAACTTTAAGATTAATTGGTGTTAGTATACAATAAAATGGAATCTAGAGCTATGTACATATATTCTCTCTTGCCTAACTTTTCTATTCCAAATTAGAGATCTCCATTTCTTCAAGATTTTAAACCACATGATTACATAGACAGGAATAATAGAGGCAAATAAAGAAAAATTAATAAAAAGAAAAATTAATAATTTACGTAAGTTTAAGAAATTTAGTAGAGAGCAGATAACTAGAAGTATGATGAGAGACTGAGAATAGACTGAATAGCATCAAATTAGTATAAACAAAAGTAGTTACAGGGATGAAGTACTGACTTAAGGGTATAAAATTATCACTAAAGAAATAAAAGGAAGAAAACATAAGTCTAACTGTCATAACTTTTACCTCGAGTGGACTTAACAGTCCTATAAAATGCAAGAGAGTGTGGCAGAATGAATAAGAAATGCATCTTCAAAAAAAGAAAATTAAAGGAATAAGGTAAATGAGAGACTCAAAAATTTAGTATGTATCAAATTTATTCCCCAGAAGCAGGAATTGCATTCATGCTAAAGATAAAAATTTACCATGTCCAGAGAAAGAGTCAGGGAAAGTACCTTACACTTAAAGATAGTGAAATACTATCAATGTGAAGTGTTGATGCACTAAGTAGATAAATCACTGTTTTGGCCCTTATTATGTATGCACCAGACACTGTGCGGAGCACTGGGAATACAGATAAAAGCAAACAGAAATACGTTCTGTGACAACAAAAAAAGGGAGCTGAAAAGTGTATTGTAAGACATAGTAACATTGTAAGAGTAAAAGACTTCAGTATTACTCTCTGCACTTAAAAAAAGTAAATAAAACAAGGAACATAGAACTGAATAAGCTGTTAGAAAAATTAAATCTAAAAGATTTAATGCATCTTTAAAAAATTAATGGGTTTTGTTTTTTTACCTTGAAAACTCCTAAAGATTATTCCCACTTTGTGAGAGGTCCCTTCTAACAAAAGTAAAACAGTTCACCCTGTCTGAAGAGCATACAACATTTCACATCTGTATCACCCTGGTTCCAACCATTCTCTTTTTAAATGAACTATTTTTCTATTTAAATGAATCTGTTTTCCCCACCTCCTCAGAAATTCTTTTAACACGTATCATAGTCAAGTAAAATGGCTACATATATACATACATGCATGCATGCATGCATGCGATTCTGCACCCTAAATCAATCACTTCTCTTTAGTGGTTAGCATTTTTCATCATCAGTCCTCTGGAGTCCAGTCATTGTTCATTGCCTCTATTATTGTTCTGACAGCTTTCAAAGTTGTTTTTTAGAGTGCTGTTATTCTTCATTTATAAAAATTCCTCAAAATTATTCATTTTTTTAAAAATTGATGTTATAGTAGAAATTGTTCTTTTGGTTCTACTTTATGCTTCACCAGTTCATGAATTCTTTCTATGTATTTTTGAATCATCTGTTTCCTTATTTCTTACAACACAGTATTCCAATGACATTCATGGATCATATCTTATTCAGACATCCCTCACTGGATGGCATCACCTTAGTTTCCATTGGTTTTACACATCAGAAAACTACTATAAATATTTTTGCACATAAAGGACCTTTTTCTCTTTCTTTGGTCTCTTTTGAGTATAGTCCTACCAGCGCCATAGCTGAGTCAGTTAGAATTGTATAATTCCAAATAGCGTTCCATTATGGTTAGAAAAGTTCACAGATCTACCAGCTGTGCATCAATGTGCTTGTTATGGCCCTTCCAACATTTATCATTTTCTGTTTTTGTCATCTTTACTATTCTAATGAATAGGAAGTGGAATTTCAGAATTGCTTTACTATGCATATCTCAGATTAGTAGTTATATGGAGAATTTTTTCATATGACTATATATGTGTGTGTATTTTATATATACAGACATATACATACATAGATACAGAGAGAGGGAAAGAGAATTTCTTCTTTTTTTTTGAGAATTTCTTCCCTTGCGAGTTGCCTGTTCTATTCTTAGAGTATTTGCCAGTTGTAGAATTGCTTTTTTTCTTGTTGTTTTCAGTCAGTTCCTAATATCTTGGCAATTAGACCTTTGTGAGAGAAACTTTTGATAAAGATTTTTTTTGCAGTACTTTCTCTTTTAATTTTATTAGATTTGTGTAAAACCTTTTACATTTGATATACTAAAAATTATACATTTTATCTTCTATAAACTTATGTTTTAATCAGTATTAAAGTGTAATAATGATTACTGCTAGTGATATAGTCTAAGATCTGCCACTGATAGGTCGCCTTCATTTCCATTTCTTTTCATTATTTTTCTTGAGGTGCTTTACCTTTTTTCCCCCTCTATATGAGTTATTTTATCATCTTTCTAATTTTATAAAGTAATATTTTGGTAGTTTTATTGGTTTAGAATTACATAAATAAAATAACTTAAGTATTATTGTCATTTTATTATATTGACTTGTGTACTTGTGAAAAGTTAATTTTTTCTTTCTATAAAAAGTTGGCTGTAGTTGTATTTATATCATTCTTGTAAGGTATACTTCCAAGTATTTTATAGTAATTTTAATGGAATTTCTCTATTTCTTCCTACTGGGTTTTATTGGTATTAAGTAGAAATGCTGATGATTTATGTAGGTTTATTTGATATCCTGTAAGTTTGATGAAATTATTGTTTCAGTTAAATTTTTAGTTGACTCTTTAGAGTTCTTAAAATAGCTGGAGGCAGCTAGGTGGTGCAGTGGATACAATGCTGGGCCTGGACTCAGGAAAAACCTGCCTTTAAATCTGGACTTCAGACACTTGGTAGCTGTCTGACTTCACAAGTCACTTAGTCTCTGCCTCAGTTTCCTAATTTTTAAAATGGTTCTCAGAAATAATAGCATTTATTCAGAGTTGTAGTGAGGATCAGATGAGGTTGTATTTAGTACTTTGTGCCCAGTGCCTAACACATGGTAAGTACTTAATAAATTCTTGTTTTCTTCTCTCCTACACTATCATATCATGTACAAAAAGGTGATAATTGTGTTTTTCCTTTATTTATGCCTATTCCCTTGATTTATTTTTCTTGTTTTAATTACCATAATCAGTATATACTAGTCCTGTTACCAAATAGAAATGGTTACAAAAGACATCTTTGTTTCATCCCTGATCTTATTGGGAAAAAAAAATCTTATTTCCATTATAATTAATGGTAGCCCTTGATTTTAGAGATATACTATTTACATTTTAAGGACAAGTCCATTTTTATTCCTATGTTTTCCAGTATTTTTAACAGAAGTAAAAGTTATATTTTGTCAAAAGTTTTTTTTCTGCCTCTGTTGATATAATCATATTTTTGTTGATGTTGTTAATGTTGTTAAATTTATAGTTTTTCTATTAAATCAACCTATTATCATACAATTACATATTGTATAATTAGCCTACTATTCCAAGTATAAATTCAATCTTTTTATACTGTATAATCTTTGTGATATATTTTTTTACCCTTTTTAAAATTTTTGCATTTAAGTTCATTAGTGATATTGGTCTGTAGTTTTATTTGTCTATTTTGATTCTCCTCGGTTTCTATATCAAGACCATAGCTATATCATAGAAGGAATTTGGTAGCATACCTTCTTTTGCTATTTTTTTTTAGAATAATATATGCACTCTTAGAATTATTTATGTGAATGTTTGATAAAATTCACTTGTGAATCCATGTGATGCTAGAGTTCTTTAAAATACTCATTTATTTTATTGAAGTTGCTTTTGGTGGCCTGTAGTTGGGCAAAAATCACTTCAAATCACATTTTTATTCTTCATTTGTTGTGAATTCTGTGGAGTTGAATGTATTTCTGCACCGAATTCTTTGTGATTGAATGTGTTTTAGCCTTTTTTGACTATTTAGATGAAATTAAAGTTCAAATTAACACCTGCTTCACTCACTCCCTTCTATGTTTGCATGTAGTTCTACTTTCATAACCAAATTATGTCTTTACAAGTTCCACCATCTTGTTTGCCACTTTGCTTTATTGTGTCCTCCTTCTACTCTTCCTTTTTTTTTTCTCATATCCACAAAACTTTAAATCTTTTCAGTTGACTACCTCTGTGACCTTGTATGACTAGGATTCTTTTAGCATCTTCCTCTCCTCCTCCATCCATTAAAATGTAAAACAATTGATCCTTATGAAGTCTTATCTGCTTGTTCACTTGCTGTTACCTTTTTTTCCTCTTAATTCCCATATTTATATTTCAGAGTTCCCTTTTCAGCTCTGGTTTTTTGATCAGAAATATTTGAAAATCTGTATTTCATTGAAGGATCACTTTTTTTTTCCTTAAAGATTATACTCAATTTTACTGGCTAAGTTATTCTTGTTTGTAGACCTTTGTCTTTATATTCTCTTCTGCTAAAATTTGTGTAGATATCATTGTAGTTTGTCAATATTTGGTTTCTTTCTGGCTGCTTATAATACTTTTTCTTTTGTCTAGAGGCTTTGAATTGTAGCAATGACATTGCTTAGAATTTTCCTTTTGGAATTTTTTTAGGAGGTAATTAGTGAATTCTTTTTATTGTTACAGTGGCCTCTTGTTCTACTATACCTAGGCAATTTTCTTTAGAGTTCTTAAAATCTAAAGGTATGTAGACTCTTGATCATGTATTTCAAGTAATCTTATAATCTCAAGAGTATTGTTATCTCTCCTTTATCTTTTCTAAGTTTGTTGTTTCTGATAGAAATATCTTAAAATTTCCCGTTTTATCAATCTTTTGACTTTGTTTGAAGAATTATTATTGTCTTTTAGGTTCATTAGTTTTCATTTGCTCCATTTCTATTTTTTAGACAGTTTATTATTACTAGATTAAGATTTCATACTTTTTCTGTTAAGTTTTAATGAGGCTCCTTTTTCCATTTCCCTTTGATGTAACTCTTATTTTATAATATCTGTTTAAAATTCTTGCATCATTTTCTTGAAAGAATTCTAACTTTTTGTGAGCAATCTGCTTGTTCCTTGAGTTCTTGGTTATAGGTATTTTTGAGTTATGCTTTTCTAAGCTTATGTCTTAGGCAACTTGTCATCATAAAAGTCCTGTATTTAGTTATGTAGCTTACTCATTCTTTTTGGTGAAGTCTTGAACTGAATTCTAGCTCTCTCCTACTGTAGGGATCAAGTCAAGTTGAAGACTTTCTTTCCCTGCTCTACCCCTTTTCTTTAGGCCTTTTCTTTCACCATATACACTGAAGTTCCTTCTTTCCTATGATCCCTCTTAGTTGAAGTCCTTTTCTTTCATTGAAGAAAGAAAGAAAGGAAGAAAGAAAGAAAGAAAGAAAAGGCCTTTTCTTTAATCCTTATTTTATCATTAAATCCTCTTTAATCCTTAAATCTAAGATGGGGTTAAATCATCCTCTTGTGGGAGAGTCCTAGTTGAGGCCTTTTACTTAAGAAAGACCTTTTTCTTCCAGTTTTTTAAATAAACCATCAGCGTGTTTAGGGACTTTTTTCATTTCACACTAAAGTGTTTTTCTTCTTAGGTGAATTTTTTTTAAACCTTAACTCTGAAATCTATCAGTTTACTTAATCAATAAACATTTATTAAATGTCTACTTAGGTACCAGCCACTGAGCACTGGGGTTACAAAAAGAGGCAAAAGACAGTTGCTGAAAGCTTACATTCTAGTGGAGGAGACAACTTATAGAATAGAATAGGAAAATAATTAGAAAATAACAGAATAGGAAATAATTAAAAGAGGGGAAGCATTTAGATTAAGAGGAGTTAGGAGTGATTTCCTATAGAAAGTAAAACTTTAATTGGAACTTAAAAGAAGCCAGAGAGGCAGGAGTCATGCGGGAGATGGCCAGAGAAAATGTCCAGAGCTGAGAGACGGAGTATCCCAGAGGCCAGTGTCTCTGGATCAAACATTTATGTGGTGGGGAGTAATGTATAAGAAGACTGGAAAGATTGGGGTGTGGGGAATCAGAGTGGGGATAGTCTTTTGAAGGGCTTTGAATACAAAACAACATTTTGTATTTGCTCCTAGAAGCAGTAAGATTCACTGGAGTCTGTTGGGTGTGGAGGTGGGGCTGACGTGATCAGACCTACATTTTAAGGAAATTACTTTAGTGGCTGAATGGAGGCTGGATTGGAGTAGAGAGAGACTTGAGGCAGGTAAATCCTGCTGCAGGATATTACAGCAGTCAAAGAGTGAGGTGATGAGACCCTGCAACAGAGTATTGTCAGTGTCAGAGAAAAGAAGCGGGTAACAGCTTAGATATGGGAGGCGGGGCAATGAGTGATAGTTAGGAATCTAGAATGATTACTAGATTGCAAGCCTGAGAAACTGGTTGGATGGTGTTGCCCTCTGTAGTAATAGGAAAAGTAGGAGGTAGGGAGAGTTTAGGGGAAAATATAATCAATTCTGATTCGAACTTACTGAATTTAAGATGTCCATGGGACATCTAGTTGGCAGTGTCTGAAAGGCAGTTAGAAAAGTGAGATTGGAGCTCAACAGAGAAATTGGTGCAGGATAGCTAGATTTGAGAATCATCAGCATAGGGATGGTAATTAAATCCATGGCAGCTGATGAGATCACCAAGTGAAGTAGATTGAAGGGAGAAGAGGACCCTAAGGGATACCTACAGTTAGATGATCTGGAAGAAGATGCAACAAAGGAGACATAGAGGGAGCAGCTGGCTAAGTGGAAAGAGAATCAGGCTAGAGTAGTGTCCAGAAACCTAGAGAGAAGAGATAATCAAGGAAAAGAAGAATGACAAACAGTTTCAAAGGCTGCAGAGAGATCAAAGAGAATGAGGATTGAAAAAAGACCATTGGATTTGTCAACTAAGAGATAATTAGTAACTTTTGAGAGAGCAGTTTGGGTGGAATGACAAGATTGGAAGCCAGATTTTAAGAAGAGGAAAGAAACAGTGTCTTAGGGGATCTCTTGCTGCTGAAGCAATTGAAATTTTTTTTAAAAAAGGCAGCTGGAGGAACAGAGATATTTTTTTCCCTTTACACATCTTTTGAATGGTAGGGAACATCAAAGACTATATACCCCTCATACCATATGGAACTATTTTTAAAAAGAGACAATGTCATAAGGCATAGAGAAATTATAAATAAATGTTAAAAAAGAAATATTAAACATCTTTTACAAATCATAATTTAATAAAAATACTAATATAGAGAACACAAACACAAGATACAGACTTAAATGAAGACATAATATTGGTACCCGGAATGAATGTGTTAAAGAATATTATAAAACAATAACTATGTAAAAAAGAATTTTAGTGACAAGAACATATACCAGAATTTCTGTGATACAGCTAAAGGAGTCTTTAGGATAAATTAAATCTCTTAGAAATATACCAACAAAATAGGAGACAATAAAATTAAAGGACTGAGTATGCAATTTTAAAAAAGAGAACATAAATCTAAATAAGCAAAATAAAGGGAATCCTATTAAAGAATTAGATAAAAATCCGACCTAAATATTCAAATGAATTGATGATTTCATTAATCTAGGAGTTTGTTATTTTTCTAATTATGTAGATTGCAATTCATCCATATTTGTCCATGTTTTTTTTACACAAGTCTTAACAAGGGGTCCACCAAATGTGCTTTCATTATTTTTTTAGTCATTTTGGTGGTGCACTTAAGCTATTTACCTTTTATTCCTTAACCTTGACATAAAACCAGCCTGTCTGTTTTCTATTACTTAATTCCCTTACATTCTTTACTCCTCTCCTTCTCTGATATTCTGTATTTGTTATATGTTATAGCCTGCTATCATCTACCATCCTCTCATTGCTCATTGAGTAATACTTTAATTTTTCAGAGACTAGTTTTCCTTGACTCACAGGATGTCATTTCTTTAACCAAATATTAACTTTGTTTTAAAACCCATGTAATTTGGTTTACTTAGATGAACTCACTTCCCAAAGATCTTGATTTTTCTTTCACTTGTTTCCAAGTGATAATAATTTCACAAACGAAGATTCCTCTATACCTCCCAAACTCAGATAGACATATACATGACTATAGGTATATATATATATATATATATATATATATATATATATATATATATGTGTGTGTGTGTGTCAACCTCTTACTAGTATGTTATTTGATTAGAAATTTTTTCCTTTGGATTTTGGGAAATTGCCTCCAGGGACTAGGAGAAATAAACCATTTTTTTTTTCTTTTTTGCTCCTGACTTAGAATATGATGATATAGGGAACTTCCCATGAGGAAATTCCCTCTGCCAAGGCAGTTCAACAATTGTGCTTGTCTTAAAAGGTCCACTTTCAGAAATTTTGGCAGTTAACTTGTCATAAATGTTGCATCATGAAAAGAGGATTAGCCATATATGATATCATTGCTGCCATATCATACTGCAGGATGTGATATCTTCTGTGCAGTTTTCAAAACGTCAATCAATTGAGGTATAAACACAGTGCAGTAATTCTATTAGGTTGCTTTATTATTCAACATAAACTTGTTACTTTGTACTTTGGAAAATCTGAATATCTAGTCATGGTATTATTACTTGATGTCTTTTGCTCCTACATTTTGTAGTATAATATAGCCCATCCACATCATCACTTAATAAATATCTACTCTGTCCATGTAAGTCATTGAGCTACGCTGAGAGCATGCAAATCAGTCAGTAAATAGTTATTAATTACTTACTATATGCCAGGCACTATATTAACTTTTGAGGATACAAAAAGAATCAAAAAACAGTCCCTGCCCTCAAGCAGTTCACAGTGTAATGAGGAAGACAACAAGTAAACATACAGAATAAATAGGGAATAATTAAGAAGAGGAAGACACTAGAGTTAAGAGTGATTGGGAAAGACTTTCTGTAGAAGATAGGATTTTGTTTGGGAAGTAAAGGAAGACAATACCAGAGGTGAGGAGTGAAAGAATTCTAGTCATGTGGGATGGCCAGAGAAAATTCCCAGAGTTTGAGAAATGAAGTCTCTTGTTCACTGAACAGCAAGGAGGCCAGTGTCACCAGATTGAAGAGAATGTAGGAAGGAAGATGTAGGAAGGCTGGAAAGATAGGAGGAGGCTACATTATGAAAGACTTAAAACATCAAACAAGAGGATCTTGTATTTGATCTGGAGGCAATAGAAAGCCATTGGAGTTTATTGAGTAAGGGTGAAGGGTGGTGACATGGGTTGGGCTTGCACTTTAGGTAAATCACTTTGGTGACTGAAATTCTGCTCCCCAGTCACCTTCAGTGGTAATAAACTTCCCTAACTTTTAAAACCCTTCACAACTTTTCTGCCCTTGGTATACACTTTGTTCCCTCTGTGATCAGCCAAACTAGTCTCAGTGTGTCTGTCTGTCTGTCTGTCTGTCTGTCTGTCTCTCTCTCTCTCTCCCCCCTTTACACTGGCTACGCATCATGCCTACAATTTGCTGCTTCTTTCCATGTGTCGTAAGAGTTCTCTCGTTTTTAGAGACAGTTCAAGCATCATCTTTTATGTGAAGCCTTTCCTGATCGCCACCCCGCCCCAACATTGTCTCTCTAAACTACCTTGTATTTAGCTACTTTGTGTATATTTATTTATTCACTTTATATTTATATCTTATACATTTATATATAGTGTATGTATATATACATATATAAAAATTATTGTTTCTCCCATTAGAATATGAGCTCCTTTTTAGTAGAGATTATTTCATTCTTTGCACTTACATCATGCGTTCCTGGCACACAGTAGGCATTTAATAAATCCTTCTTGCTTGATTTTAGTGCTTTACATTTTATAAAACTTCTCCCTACAATTCTGTAAGATAAGTAATGCAAATTCTCATTTTACAGGTGAAGAAACTGACTACCAGAGAGATTAAGTGTCATGCATGTAGCCATTTAGTGGCAGAGTAGAGCAAGTATAGAACTTTGAGTTTTTGTTTTGTTTTGTTTCTTACCCTTAAGCTGAGATTTCAAGTGAACTCCCAACAAGAAGATTGGATCCCTCCAAAAGGGATTTGTAAAGGAATGACTGCCTTTTTTTTTTTAAAGGAGAGAGGCTATTGTTGTACACAATTTTTTTGCATGACTTAATTTCTTTTGTGCAATGTCACAAGATTTGTATTGACAGCATGTTTTTGTAGACTTAAAATACCTGGGCTCCAGACTTGGCATTGCCACTTTGGACAAATTATTTAACCTCTACAGGCTTTGAATTTCTCATCTATAAAATGAGAGAGTTCAGTGAGCTATAAGATCTCCTCCAGTTCTAGTAGTCTCTGTCTGGTTCTATAATTACTGTCCTTTAGCAGATGGATTCTGTCCTTTAGTGCATTGAAGGACAACACATCTCAAATAAAAAGAGTGCTTGATGTGGAGTCAGAGCTTGGGTTTACATCTCAGCTCTGTCACTTAATACTTTCCACAAGTCACCTAACCTCTTTGAGATTTGTTTCCTCAGTTATAAAATGAAGGAGTTGGAAATTGACCTTCCAGCTCCCTTCTGCTTCTAAAGTCATGATTCTATGATAGATATGCTATAATAATGATGTTTACTTAATGTTAAGTTTATCAAAATCACTGCTCTAATAATACCTGGTTTTTTTCATTGTTGAAAATAAACTTAAAATTTTTTTCTTGCATTTATCAAAGTTTTCTATTGTCCCAATAATCATTACTAGAGAAGTAGGTTTTTTGTTTCATGCCAATGCTACTTTTAATGAAGGTTCTATAATAATCTGTCTTTATAAATAAAGGGGGTGCATTCTCTAACTTACTTGAAAGTTACGTTTTCTTTTGTAAACTATAGTAATAGAGAAAGTACTTATATTTGTCCAGAGACATGATGAGTAAGAGGAAAAGGAAGAAGCTACAAGGATAGAAAGGTATAGTTGGACTTGGAGGATCAGAATATCATATTTAAGTCTTGGTTCTACGAACACTTACTAGCTCTGTGACCTATGTATGGTAAGTGACTTCATCTCTGTGGCTGGTAGTTTCTTTATCTTTAGGGGGTTGGAGTAGGTGCTCTAAAATGGATTCTCTGAAATAGGAACTTTAACTATAGACATTTAATTTTTTTGTGTGAAAATTGAAATATTTTTCTTTGATAATGCTTGACTGATCTTTAGGAAATAAAATAATTGTCTATGATGTTTTTGTTGTTCGACGAGACATTTCACTGCATTGAATTTTTAAGAGTTCTTATAAACAAAGTTACAAATAACATTAAAATATCTAAACATAGAGATACCTTGTTAACATAGAACTTTAAAATTATTGTGGTCAGCTTAGATTGATTAACCATTTAATTACTCATCAAAGTATATCTATTCAGCAGTTTGTAATGTATGCTTCATTATAATTACAATTAAGAAAAATTGGAGCAAATTGTTCTAAATTGTAGAAACCCCTCAGTGTTTAAATTATTTTGATCTATTATGTGACTTTCCCCCCAACTATATGAAAACTTCGCTGAAATGTTTTTAAATATCATCTGTTAGCACAAATGTATTTTAGAAACAATATTTACTGCATAATGAAAAATAAGTCACCAATATTAACCATAGAGAAAGCATAGGTTGCTACTGGTTTGTTTTAATGGATATTTTTGCCATTAATACTCATTTATATCATCAATAATTAGGAACATTTTCTGTCCTTATTCTTCATTCAGCAAGAGCCTATTATGCTTGACTTCCTAGCCAGTGAAAAAACTAAAGCTGTCTTGTGTCCCTTAGACCTTGCCTGGCCCTGTCAACAGATTACAGCATTCCACTTCTTAGGACCAGCCACACTGGAGAAACTTTTTACTATTAATGCTATTGGGTAATGATAAAGAAGACAGAAAAGGTCTTTATGGTAGTTAGGTCCTCAAAGCAATAGTCAGTCTTTTGGTGATAAGGAAACAAGTTGGATATCAGACATCAGGACATTAACTTGTTATCTTCAATAGTGAACCAACCTCTTAAGTTCTCTGGCAATGACAGGAATCCCATTTGCAGTGAAGATTTCCAGAAACTTGAACTGTAGATACTACAATATTTTTCTTCCTTCTAAGTAAAAGCAGAGTTAACCCTACCCTTGTTAAAATAAAAATCATGTATATTTATTGAAGAAATGCTGTAATATTACTTATAATAGTGTAATATCACACAGAGGGGTTTTGCAAATTCAAAGACACTTTCTCAGTTGTTAAAATTTTTAGCCTGTGTGTTAGGATGTGAAATGTGGGATTCAGCTTTCACATTTTTTATTCACTTGTCATGATTTTTTTTAGTATTCTCACAAAGAACAATAAATGTAATTCTTAAATGAAGATCAGTGAAGAAAGAGTATCAAAAATTTTAGACTACAGTAAAAAGTGAATCCTTTTTCACTGATATAAAACAGATAAATTAGAAAATACAGTGTAATTTAAGCAAATGTTTTCACCAGAATTAGATTTTTAATACTTTATTATTTTTAGAAAAATATATATTTTGGCATAGAATCTGTATCAAGTTGTTGCTGACTTCTTGAGTTTTGTTTATGGGTCTATGTAAGTTATAAGGTTTGATTGTGAACTGGTATATTAAGTGTTAACATTTTTCTTGCTGATATCAGTATGCAGAGAACTGGCAAGCAGAACTTGCTGAGAAGAGTAGAGAGGATAACTGTCTCTGACCTTCAGTGTCCTAAACAGCAGGTCCTTTTATGGCAAAGACCAAATAAATGTTCATGATTGGGTAGACCAAGAGAGCTTAGTGTAATGACAGGTGTTGGAGAAACAGGTGTAGCATTTGCCATGTGCTGATTTAGTGATTACATTTTCTCTCTCTGTGTGGGATGATACATAGCATATGCCAAGTAATTTGATAAGGAATTAATGTCTATACTGATGATGATGAGGATTTTATTTTATAGCCAACATTGCCATTATGAAATCAAATAAACAGTTTAATAGTAGAAATACTAAGGGAAAATTTCCAGAATTAAGGGCTCATGTTTCTGACTCTCTCAAAACAAAAATTATCATGGAAAGCATCATGATGATAATGTATATAAGAGATGGATTCAACTATTTTATAAACTGTTAAAAAATCATGAGTAAAATAAATAATAGAGTAATTTGTTAAAAAGCTTACAGTTAGGTTAGCTTGACCAGAAATTTATTCAGTGACAAAACAAATTCTACTAGACTTTCTTAAAAAACTTACATACTTCTGATTATGCTCTCCCTATGGTCAGGATAACATGTAAGTCTCAGAGCTACATAAATTGTTTAACCAAGTAATTTTGCCAGAAAATAGACCCAACTGGGTTAGAAAATCAGAGTGACCTCTTGAAAGAGGAAGTTAAAAAGAAAGTTTGAAAAAATTTGTACTTTTTCTATCCCTTTAAAAATTTAATAGGTCATTTAGAATTATTTATTTTGAAGCCAGTATTTAGTGCTCCAAGGTGACAGTATGTCACTAGGGATACTGAGTTACATTGAGTAAACAAGAATTACAATCCACTGGGCGAGCCAATAGCTCTATCAAAGCATTGAAGAAGATATGTAAAAAGAGCTACAAAAACAAATAGTTATGTTTTGAGTAATTGCTTTATTTACAAATGTTCTGAGTAGTATTTTTTCCACTTGAGTATGAAGTTAGTCGTTCTATTAATACATTTTTTATTTACTGTAGCTTTAAAAATAAAATTTTTAGAATTAAAATTTAGAATGGAATTAATGGACTACCATGTTATGTTGTTATCGTTGTTGAAATAGAGAAGAGCTTGTGTGGGTAATCCATGTTATTTTCATAGACAAGTTATTTAGTCAATAAGCATATATTAAGTGCTTGCTGTGTAAGGTGCTATGCTAAATGCAGGGAATACTGAGAAAGGCAAAAATATGGCCTTTTATATATTGCCCTCAAGTTACATTTTAATGAGAAAGATAGTGTGTAAATAACTATGTACACACATATACACACATTGTAAATGAAAGATTATATATGTGTACACACATACACACATATCTCTCCATTTACCTTGTAATGTAAAGGGCAAATAACCAGCACAAAATGAAGAGGGCGGGGGACAACCTGAAAAGGCCACCTGAAATTGGTAGGATTTAAACTGTCTTTAGGGAAGCAATGGAGGTCAGGAGAAAAGGATTCCATACTTGAGGGAAAGCCAGTTAACAATTACAGATACAAGAGATGAAGTATCTTTTGTGGAAATGCAAATAGATTGATATACTTGATATTAGAGTATGTATAGGGGAGCAAATTATAAGAATATTAGAAAGGTAGGATAATATCACTGAAATGGTTATTTGATTATAGATGTACAATGGTTGAAAAAAACAACAACAAATCTTTTTAAAGAACCATTTTTTTACATTTCCATTTTTTGCTCTATAAATTCCTATTCATCCAACTATCATGATAATAAAGTTCATTAGAGACCATCATATAGCAATAGAATCTACAAAGTCATATGTGACTGTAATATTCACTAAATAGTTAGAAAAGGGAAAAACTAATTTAATAATGGATATTCTTTCTACTTTACTGTAAAATAGCTTATCTTGGGTCTTCACCATGATAGGTTATCTTGAGTGTTCTTTTTTTGAAAACTAGAGTACATTCAAACTCATTTCAGTGGCTCAGTAGAGTTCAGTTCAGTCTGTGCTCTCTTAATAAATTAAAAATCATGGCAAGTTAGTATTATTTGTGTGTGAATTCTCCAATTGTATTTCAGACGTTAAGAAAGAAAGGCCTTAATGGTTGTGAGAGCCCTGATGCTGACGATTACTTTGAGCACAGTCCACTCTCGGAGGACAGACTCAGCAAACTAAATGAAGATAGTGATTTTATTTTCAAGCGAGGCCCTGTAAGTACTTTCCTTTACCTTTACTTTTTACTTGTTGATCCTTTTTATTAACTTCATTATTTAGGCTCTGAACAAGAAGGAACACAGAGGGTGCGACAGCCCAGACCCTGATACTTCATATGTGCTAACTCCACATACGGAAGAAAAATATAAAAAAATAAATGAGGAATTTGATAATATGATGCGGAATCATAAAATCGCAGTGAGTACTAAAGTATGGTTTGTGCTTTTATCTTGTGCATGAAGATGTTCACAAATATGCCTTATTATTTTAATGTTCAGTGCTACACTCAAGAAGCAATGGTATAAAATCTTTCATTAAGGAGCAAAGGTTTGTTTTTAATTTGTTAGTTGTATGCCTGGTCATATCAGTGGGCACTGGAGAATAAAAAGATAAATGACACAGCCTCAGCCATCAGGAGGTCCCTGTTGAGAAATAGGGTAGGGGAAGAATAGTTAAGTTCATGGGTATTTGTCTGTGATAGTGATTTATAATCTTTTTTTTTTTCTTTTGGAAAGAGGATCCTAATTTTCATTTTTATTGGTCAGCTTTTTAGTTTAAAAATTTTAGTTGTTTTAAAATGCTCTTTTGGTGGATAGAGCACCAGCCCTGGAGTCAGAAAGACCTGAGTTCAAATGCAGCCTCAGACACTTGATACTTACTAGCTTTAGTGACCCTGGGCAAGTCACTTAACCTCAATTGCCTCACCTCCCCCCGTGCCGCCAGAATGCTCTTTTGGGCATACTTATCTTAAAGTAGAAAAGATAAAACTGAAATTCTTCCCTTTTCCCTTTCCTTACTGATTTTTTCCGTATTCCTCTCTGCCCTTAAATGGAGTTTGGCAACTTCAAAACTAGTGTCTGGATTTAGCTTAAAGTGTGACCTCCTTTAATTACTTAAAAGTAGCCTTAGTTGCTTGTAAAGATATTTTCCTTTTTGGAGCAGTAAAAATTACCTGATTGTTACATTACCATATTTGGTAGCATTTTCCTACAACTTTTTTTTTAATACTGTCCAGTGCTGCATCTATAATCCTATAATTTTATGTTGATGTATTTAGAACTTTGTTGTAACTTAATAAGAAATAGTCTCTTTGAGAACAGATTTTGAAGGTGTATTCTCTTTGGATTGGCCAAATGATTTCTGAAGCTCCTTCCAGCTCTAAATCTATGGTCTCATGATTTTATTAGAACTACTTGTATGCATGTATCCAGTTATAATGGAAAGATGTTTTCTTTAGATTCATGCTTGTGGCAGAGCCTTACCTTTTGCCCCAGTATTAGGATTTTATCAAGACAGTTTTTCCAAGACCAGCATCAATGCTTTTTCTCTAAGGTACTTTCCATAGGCTTAATATCTGATTTCCCTTACACACTCAAACACACTGAAATAGGTATCACTAATGGCATTGTTTTGGTTAAACTAATGATAGTACAAGGATACATCTGTTCATTTTAACAGCAAACAAAAACTACCTACCTCACAGGGTTGTTGTGAGGGTTAGTGAATTGATGTAGAACTTCTGTAGTACTGCAAAAATCAAAAGTTTTATTTGTAAAGAAAAAAATCAGATTATTGCTTTCTAATTATTGTTTAGTTAATATAGTTCTACTGTAAACTGATTTATGCTGGGTCCGTAAATTCTTTGTATTCTTTTGGCTTTCTTCTGGATTGATAGTGATTTGCTGATAACAGAAAGCAAAGTGGTTTCTTTTCAAAATTGAGAGATAGGTAACTTACTTTGTAATAGTTGAAATGATTTTTTTATAGGATCTTTAGAGGTAAAAATTCAAGAAATAAAGAGAAAAGAAAATAAAAAGGAGAAATATCTCTAACAAACCAATAATGGATATGAATAGATATGACATGTCATGAAGTACAGTATTTATATATAGTATATGAATTTTCATGGAGTATTTTCTTAAAATTTTCTTCAAACAAATTTCTTTGTCCAAATATATTTATTTTGAAGACAGAACAGTAAAAGAATTTCTTTATTAATCTGACATGCCATTGGTTACTTGTTATTTAAGTGTATTTTCTGTATAT
>CM053589.1:101577021-101598011 GCA_028646515.1 Pseudochirops corinnae
GGTGGGTGGGGGAAAGAGGGGGAGAAAATATGTAACTCAAAATCTTGTGGAAATGAATGATGTAAACTATAATAAAATTTAAAAAAAATAAAAAAAAAATAAAAAAGAAAATATACTTTCAATCTAATCGTATTACTGTAATTTATTCTTCACTTTCACAAATACTAAAAGAATCTTGATTTCCTTTGGGGATAAAGGAAAAAGTGCCCATATGGAGACTAACAAGAATAAATGCAGACAGGAATTTGTGTTAAATCCTAGGGTGCTGCTTGAAGCACAGCCTAAATTGAATTATGCAGAGGAACACAGTTGAGTGTCAGTAGCAAAATTTGAGCCCAGGCATTACCTGCAAACTCAATACCATATTCACTATGTAATACTGCCTCTTTGCAAATGCATCATTTTCCCCCCCAAATAATGCCTGTCACACTTAACAATTTAAGTGAAAGAAAAACTTAACTTTTAGGAAACTATTGTCCAGTTTATTAATAAAATCATATTGGACTACCAAGTTTCTAGCTCCAAAATAACTTAAACAAAGGTATATTTCTAGCATGTACTTTTTTTGGTGTGTGCTCAACATTTTCCACTTCTTATAACACTCTAAACATTAATTCTAGACAGGATTTCCTGCCTCTTATCAAGTAAAACTGGGCATTCTTTGTGTTAAAAAAATTAAACACACGTAAGTAAAATGCACATATACAGCAATGTTTCATTAGCACAAAAGCCAAGATAGCTAACTGAAAAATGGGAAGCATAAGAGGAGGTTTATGCAGTCGACAAAATTGTTAGCTATTTTTGTGTCTATTTTGTTTACTCCAGGCCTATCTAAAAGTATGTATCTCAAAATGTCCATACATTCTCCATTCCACTTCAGCTACAAATAGAGGTTACATGACCTTACCATCACTTACAAGTGTTTAACTTCTCTACTTATGAACTCCATAATTCCTTTATTTGTTCATTTTTAAAAATCATTCCAACTTTCCCTATGCCTTACAACCCTCTAATCCTGCTCTTCATCCTAATGATAACCTCCATTCCTTCTACCTCTCAGTTCTTTCCTACTCATTCATTCCAACACTGACTACACTATTCTTCCTTCTCTAGCTCAACACCTTGATTAACCAACTCAACTCTATAATATCCTCCACCCTAGATTCCCCTGTCTCATCAGTGATCACATCTTGACCACCCCTATCCTGGATTACTCCCACCAATCTGCCAACTTTTCTCCTATTTGCACCCTGTAAAACAGCTGAAGGAAGTTTTGAAATATACAGATTTATGTCATATGACTTCAAGTGGACTCTCACTGCAGCTGGGTAAACATTCTAGTCCTCCCTAACAGATTTGCTGTCCCATTCTCCACAAAGGTGTTCCAAACCTCCTTTCCTTAAACATCCTACAGCATTGCCCCTTCCCCACAGCCTCAATGCCAAAGCTCTTCCTCATACTTCACTGAAAAAAAATTGAGGCCATTCATTGAGGCCCTCTTCTCTCCTCTTCCTCGTCTCCACATCTCCCTTTATTATTTCCTCTTTTCTGATCTCATCCCTTTTGGACTCCTAAGCAAATTGCCCCACTATTATCCCCATTCTCTCTCATCTCCTCTTTATCTATGTTTATTTACTTATCTAATGTTTCTTTCCCTGATGCCTACAAATAACAGAACCCCCATTTTCAAAAAAATTTTCACTTGATTGTACAATTCCCACTAGGTATCTTCCCATATCTCTCCTCACCTTCCTTGCTAAACTTTAGAAAATCATTACAATTGATGCCTCCACTTCATTTTCTCTCACTCATTTCTAAACCTTCTGCAATGTGGTTTCCTACCTTATCATTCAACTTAAACTTCCCACTCCCAAGTTACCAATGATCTATACATTGTCAGCCCTAACAACCTTCTTGACCTCCCTGCAACATGTGATACTGTAGATTATCCTTTTATGGATACTCTTTGCTCTTCTAGTTTTGGAGACACTCCTGATTTTTCTGCTACCTATCTGATCACTTCTCAGCCGCCTTTACTTGCTCTTTATTCATGTTACACTTTCTAATAATAGGTAACCACCAAGGCTCTATCTATCCTGGGCTCCTTTCTCCTTTCGCTCTATGCTATCACACCTAGGGATTTTATCAGCTCCCATGGTTTCAATTACTATTTTTGTGCAGAGGACTCTTATACCCATATATCTAGCCTATAATCTCTCTCCTGAGCTACAGTCATGAATCTCTAACTACTTCTTACATATCTTGAATTGGATGTCTCATAGGCATCTCAAACTATAAACATAACTCATTATCTCCTCTTCCCCCCTTTTCTAAACTATCTTATTACCACTGAAAGTATCAATATCTTACCAGTCACCCAGACTGGTATTCTTGGTATTCTCAAGGTCTGAGAACCTTAAGTTCTTAAGGATTCCTTGATACAACATGTCTTATAGTCCTCTCCTCTCCACCCACACAACCTTTGCTTAGGCTATTATCTCTCACCTGGACTATTACAATAGTCTTCTGGTTAATCTCTCTGCCATAAGTCTCTTATCACTCCAATCTATCCTTCTCTACTAAGTTGCCAAGATAATTTTTCTAAAGGATTGTTCTGAACATATCAACCCTCTGCTAAAGGAGGTCTAGTGACTCCCATTACTTCTAGGATTAAACATAAAGTCCCATTTGGCTTTTAAAGTTCTTCATAACTTGGCCTCTTCTTTTTTAACACTAAATTAAATTTTTTCTTATATATTTTTAGTTCCAAATTCTTTCCTTCCCTCTCCCTCCTCCCACTCACTGAGAAAGCAAGAAAAACTAAACTCATTACAAATACATATAGTTACACATTAGCCATGTTCAAAAAAAAAAAAAAAGGAAAAGAAATAAAGGGGAAAAAATGCACTGCCATCTGTACTCAGTCCATCAGCCTTCTATTTGGAGCTGAACAGCAAATTTCACCATAAGTCCTCTGGAATTGTGGCTAATCACTGTGTTGATCAGAGTTCCTAAGTCTTTCAGAGTTGATTATATTTATAATACGTTATTACTATATAATCATTCTCATGGTTCTTTTCACTTCACTTTGCATCAGTTCTTCCCAGGTTTTTCTGAAATCATCCTATGCATCATTTCTTACAATACCACAGTATTCCATCACATTTATATACCATAACTTGTTCAGCTATTCCTCAGCTGATGGACATCCCATTAGGTACCAATTCTTTGCCACCACAAAAAAGAGCAGCTATAAATATTTTCATACATATGGGTCCGTTAACCCCTCTTTAAGGTACAGACCTAGTAATGGCATCAATAAGTCAAAGGGTATGCATAATTTAATTGCTTTTTGGGTATAGTTACAGATTGCTTCCCAGAATGATAAACTAGTTTCCAGTTCTACTGATAGCTCATTAGTTTTTCACTATTTTCCAAAATTCCCTCCAGTATTTGACATTTTCCTTTTTTTTCATCTTAACCAATCTGATGGGTGTAAGGTCGTAACTCAGAGTTGTTTTCATTTGCATTTCTCTAATTGTTAGTGATTTAGAGCATTTAAAAATATGGCTATTAATAGCTTTGGTGTCTTCTTCTGAATACTGCCTATCTTATATCCTTCGACCATTTATCAATTGGGGAATGCCTTTAATTCTTGTGAATTTGACTTAGTTCACTATACATTTTAGAAATGGGACCTTTACCAAAGAAATTTGAAAAAAAAATTTCCCCAATTTCCAATTTTTTTTTTCATTTTAGCTACACTGGTTTTTATCTGTGCAAAACTTTTTTAATTTTATGTAATCAAAATTATCCATTTTATCTCCCATAAACCTTTCTATTTCTTCTCTGGCCATGAACTCTTCTCCTATCCATAGATCTATCAGGTAATTTCTTCAATGTTCCAATAATTAGCTTACAATATCACCATTTAACAAGTACCTATTTTGAACTTATCTTGGTCTATGGTGTCAGATTTTGGTCTGTTCCTAGTTTCTACCAGACTATTTTCCAGTTTTCCCAATAGTTTTTGTCAAATAGTGAGTTTCTGCTCCCAAAACCAGGATATTTAGATTTATCAAATACGAGGTTATTGAGCTCATTTGCTTCTTTACATTGAGTACTAATCTGTTCAACTGATTAACATCTCTTTTTCTTACTCAGTACCAAATTGTTTTGACAATTACAGTTTTGTAGCATAGTTTGAGATTTGGTACTGTTAGGCTCCCTTCCTTCTTATTCTTTTTAATTCCCTATATTTTCGACCCTTTATTTCACTAGATGAATTTTATTATTTTTTCTAGTTCCATAATGTAAATCTTTGATAACGTGATTGGTATGGCACTGAATAAGCAAATTAATTTAGTTGGTACTGTCATATTTATTATATTTGCTTAGCCTATAAAGAATATTTCTCTAATTATTCAGATCTGTCTTCATTTGAGTGAAGAGTGCTTTGTAATTGTATTCATAATCTATAAGAAGGTTGGAAAAGTAAGATGAGCCCTGGTTACTTTTAACAAGACCTCATCTTACTTTTCCAGCTTTCTTATACATTATTCCCCTCTATGCATTCTACATTCCAGCTATACTGGTATAATATTAATGGGCCTTCTCAAATATCAACAGAGAGCTGAGCTATATGAAAATCTCACTCACCCTAACCGTCTGCCATTGTTCATCCCAAGACCAGCCTGAACTTGATAGGCTCTGGCTGTGGTACCTTCTCCTCTGTCCTCCCATTCCCCCCACTCTTCCCAATTCCCCATTATACCCCTCAACAGGGAGAGGACAATGAATTTGTTCAACCAAAAGAGTGGTCATTTATGGAGGAGGTAAGTGAAGCCCTGAAAAGCAGAGGTGACAAAAGAAAAATGCAAAATCAGTTATGGTGTTTTCACCCTAGAGTTCACTGTGGCAAGGAGCCACAGTGAACTAGGTGGCACAGTGAGCTGGGTTTGGAGTTAGGAAGACCAAAGTTCAAATCTGGCCTCGTGCATTTACTAGTTGTATGACCTTGGGAAAGTCATTGTCTGTCAGTTTCCTCACCTATAAAATGGTGATAATATAATGGCAACTACCTTCCATGGTTGTTGTGAGAATCAAATGAGATATTTGTTAAGCAGTTAGCACTGTGCCTGGCACACAGTAAGTGTTTAATTAATGCTTGTTTCCTTCCTTCCTCCTCAACGCCCAACTTAAGAAAATCATGACAGCTGTGTGGCCATTATGGCATGGACAGAAGAAAGCACAAGACACAGTGGAAAGGAGAGGAGCACAAATAGCTCCAAGGCCTTACCCTACAGACTGATTAGAAAAGATGGGTAGAAGCAGCAAGAATACTGGAAAAGGACTAAAGCACAAGGATTTTTTTTTTTGAAAAGCAATTTTGTCTTTGTAGGGGGCTCCAATAAGAAACTTCCTTTACCAAAGATCAGCACCTCTACAATATATTATCTCTGAAAGTCACCTTATACTGAAAGACTAAGTTAGTTGTCCAAGGTCACACAGTCAATATGTGTGGGCCTTTAACATAGATCTTCCACCTCTCTATTATGCCATTTTGCCTCTTTAGAAATAAGATCAGAAAAGAAGAAAAGCCCCCACACTCTCTTTTCAGTTAAAAAGCTAGAAGTTCTTAGATAAACCAACAGTAAGACTCATCATAAGGGAAAATGAATAAAAAACTCATGTGAAAACACATTGAATAAAACATTATGCGGTGATGGAAAGCAACCGGAAAAACCCCAGTGAAAAAGCAGGCAAGGTTTTATGGAACCGCTAGAAACAAAGGAAACAATCTCACATTCCAACTGCCTTTCAGATATCTCAATCTAGATGTCCAATAGATAGCTTAAACTAAAGATATCCAAAACGGAGTTTATTGTCTTTCCCCTGCACTCTACTCCTGCTTCCCTGTTACTATAGAGGGCAATGACATCCTCCCAATGCCTCAGTTTCACAACACAGGAGTCATCCTTAACTCCTAAATATCTCTTATACTTCCCCATAGTCAAGCTGTTCCCAGTGCTTGATGACCACCTCTGCAACATATCTTGGATTCTTCCCCCTCTCTCTGACACTGCTACTATTCTAATGCAGACCCTAATCACCATACTCCCCAATAGGTAGGTCTGCCTGCCCTGACTACCCCTACTCCAATTCATTCTCCATTCAGCCACCAAAGTAGGTGTGACCATGTCATTCCCCTATTCAGTAAATCCCAGTAGTTTCCTATTGTCTCAGGATAAAATAAAAATGCTGTGGCATTCAAAGTCTGTCATAATTTAGCTCCCTCCTACCTTTCCATTCTTCTTATACCTTCCTCCCCACCATATTCTCTCTGATCCAGTGACACTGGTCTCAAGGTTGTTCTATAAACAGGACACTCCATCTCTAGGCTGCAGGCATTTTCTCTGACTATCCCCTATGCCTGGAATACTATGTCTTCTCAACAGTATCAATTGACTTCTCTGACTTCCTCTAAGTCCCAACTAAAATCCCATCCTTTACAGGAAGCCTATCCCAACCTCTCCAAATTCTGATGCCTTCTCTCTTTTAAGTCTTTCCTGTATATAGTTTGCTTTGTATATATTTCTTTGCATTTTGTTTCCACCTTTTTTTTCTTACCCCTTGTGGGTAAGAACAGTCTTTTATCTCTCTTTGTATCTCCAGCATTTCTTTAGCACAACGCCTGACACACAGTAGGTATTTAAGAAATGTTTATTGATTGATTAAATGTGTAACCTGGCAGTTTTCAGAAGAAATCAAAGCTATCAATATTCACATGAAAAAATGTTCTAAATCACTACAGATTAGAGAAATGCAAATTAAAACAACTCTGAGACATCATCTCATACATGTCAGACTGACTAACACAACAGAAAAGGATAATGGTGAATGCTGGAGGGAATGTGGAAAAGCAGGTACACAAATGCACTACTGGCGGAGCTGTGAATTGGTCCAACAATTCTGAAAAACAATTTGGAATTATGCCCAAAGGGCAATAAAACTGTGCATGCCCTTTGACCCAGCAATACCACTACTAGGCCTGTATCCCAAAGAGATCAAAAAAAAAAGGGAAAAAGACCTATTTGTACAAATATGTATACATACATACATACATACATACATATATATATATATACACACACACACACACATACATATAAGCTCTTTCTGTAGTAGCGAAGAATTGGAAACTGAGGGGATAACCATCAACTGGGAAATGACTGAACAAATTGTGGTATCAATTGTGATGTAACTGTGATACTACCATGCTATAAGAAATGATGTGGAGGATTGTTTCAGAAAAACCTGGTTAGATTTATATGAACTCATGCAAAGTAAAGTGAGCAGAATCAGAAAAACACTGTACATGGTAACAACAATATTACAACAATGATCAATGTAAAAGACTTAGCTACTCTGATCAAGACAATGGTGAAACAATTCCAAAACATTCATGATGAAAAATGTTATCCATCTCCAGAGAGAACTGATAATAAACTCTGACTGCAGATTGAAACACGCTTTTAAAATTTTCTTTATTTTTAGTTTGTATTTTCCTTTGCAACATGGCTTATGTGGAAATATGTTTTACGTGACCTCACATATATTACAGAAATCAAATTGCTTGCATTCTCAAGGAGGGGGGAGAACTGGGAGGGAGGGAGAGAATTTGGAACTCAAAATTTTCAAAAATGATTGTTAAAATTTTTTTACATGTAATAGGGAAAGATTTAACAAAGTAAAAATAATTTTTTTTAAAAAGGCATTATTTGGGCACTATGGACTGCATATTTAGATATGAAAGATTAGCCCAATAAAGAGAAGAGTGTGCCAATCTGCAAAAGACACAAATGAAGAAACAAAAACACAAGTAGAACATATGAAACAAGATTTGAAAAAAGAAAAATCAGTTTAGGAAGCTGTCTATATACATACATATACATATATGTGTGTGTACATGTATACACATGCACATGCAGACATAAGAAAGTGACCTATTAAATTAATAGAGAAAAGCTTCCAGAATTCTTTTTCATAACCCTGTCCTGTGATTTCATTGGTGTAGGGATCTTCCAGTGAAGAAACTGCCTCTACCCATGTAGATTGCTACTTCCTCTACAACCTATATTCAGAGAGTTCCCAAGAGCACTAAAAGATTAATTGACTTGTCCAGGGTCACAAACCTCAGCCTTCCTGACTTGAAGTTAGTTTCTAAACAGTAGGCAGTACTGCCTCTCTAATTAGAAGGAATGCAATGAGAATCTGAATCAGTTTAGCATAGACTTGAAGTTGACTTTCAAAAAAAAAAAATTCCTGAGGTTAGGCTGGACAATGGAAAAGAACCATGATAAATATTAGACAGAAATAGAAAATTTCCAAACATTTGGAAGGCACTAACTGATTCAGATTTGAAACCAGCATCCCCTAATTCTTCAACAGCAGACAGAAAAACTAGGGGTTCTCCAATTACCTGGGGACTATGTATAAGGTACTAATTTTCATAGTAGGTATAGGAGATTCTGAGTCAGAGTTTACAGTAGGAGCTGATAATCAATAGGAAAAGCAGCCCAGGTGGAAGAAATGGCAACATATTTAAGGAAGTTTTCCCATCTTTTCAGGGACAGAGATTAGAGATACCCAGGTGTAATGGCAAGCAAAGTAGTACTTTGCTGCTTGTTTCAGCTATTCAAGTGCCTTTGAGTCTCACCTTTGATGGTATCAAGAGTCTTTGTTGGAAACAGTACACATTATGTTGCCCTTAATAGGCCTAAGGGAATTTGAAGACCTTCCCTGCCCTTGACAGGCCTAAGGTAATCACATGGAACTCATGGTAGGAGGATTTTGTCTAAAGAACGAAACAGGAAGGGTGAAACAGAAAAGAGCAAAGCAGAGAAAAGCTTGAGCAGAGCTGGGAACATGCAGAGGTGAGAGAATGTTTGTGATGTCAGCACCCTGTCTGTTGCTCTGTCTGTGCTGATGTTACTTTGTCACACAGAAGTATTCTGTCTGTTGAAAGAGGACTTTACTGTTGTTACAGAAGTCCTGAAAGAGGACTTTACTATTGATTTGTGTTTGATTTCTCAGACAGAAGCCTTGTCTGTTGACTGGTGTCAGACAGAAAATGAATTGAGATGATAGTGCCGGTAACATGCATAAATATTGTTGTAGCTCAGTTAAGCTTAACGTGTGTAAATATTGTTGTAGCTCTATTAAGCTTTGTCCTCCTAGAAACAGAGACTTCAGAGGGCTTGGAGTGGAGCAGTCCCCATGAGCTGAGATATAGAACAGGAGCAGAGAGCTGCCTATGTGTGAATCCAGGCAAGAGTCAGGTGAATCCAGAGAAGAGCTGGGAGCAGCCGGGCTGGTGGAAGAGGAGCAGAGGGGTTTGGAAGCCAGTCTCCTAGAGTCAGGAGGAAAGATGACTGGGT
This sequence comes from Pseudochirops corinnae, assembly GCA_028646515.1. Classification (NCBI taxonomy): domain Eukaryota; kingdom Metazoa; phylum Chordata; class Mammalia; order Diprotodontia; family Pseudocheiridae; genus Pseudochirops; species Pseudochirops corinnae. The sequence continues at coordinate 101,586,462 of CM053589.1, forward strand.
ACTCTGTATTGACTGATGAGATTATGATTTACTGTGACCTAGGGATAGATAGTGTTTGTACTTTCTGCTACCCCTTAAGGATGATTGGAAGCCAGCCTTGAGCCAAGATGAAAGAGTACATTACTTGGATACTGTGTATTGATTGAGAAGATTGTGACTTACTAAATAATATATTTTGTTGAAGACTATGTGGCCACCTTAGCAATAAGTTATGTTAAATTATTGAGAATGTTGTACTTTAGTTTCTTGAATGTTTTGCTTTAGTTTATTGCTAAATAAATAGAGAGCTCACTATACCATGCAATTAGATCCTTAAAGTTATTCGCAGCAGCAGTCCTCAGGAGAGCTATTTCAGATTGGCTTTATACCAGGAAACTGGAACTACAAATATGTGAACTTTTCCTGGAGAGATGCCAGTTAAAAACGGAGGTTGCCTCAATCACACATGGAAGGGCAATTCAAGGTCTCGCTTGAACCCACAAAGAGTTTATATAGAATTTGGGAGTCAAAACGGCAATGGGAAATCTAGCACAGAATAAGAGAGTTCATTTAGATCAATGAAAAAAAGGAAATGGAAAGCTTCGATATTAATAATGGTATCACAACCCTGTTTTCTAAATGCAATCAACATGAAATGCCCAAACACAGAGATACATAAGTGGATTATTTTATCCATGTAGTCAACTAAAACAATATTATTAGACTGTAATAAGTTTTTGTCTTATATTTTATATTGTTTTCTTCCACGTCTGTGAGAACAGCTATACTTTTTAAAAGTGTAATTATAAGTGTATAATCATAAGTATGTAATTATAAGAATGCTTTATAGTGGTGTTACATTTATCCCATCTCAGCAGTAAATTTTTGGAAAATATTATAAAACTTTGTTGTTCAATACTGCAGATGCCAACCAATTTAATTCAGCAAATAACATTCTATTTTGTATTACAGTTGTTTGTTGAATTGAATTTGTTGGAATTTACAAAATTAAAAGTTAATGGTATAGACATCATAGTACTGTGGCTATAAAAAAAAGCAACCAAACCAACTAACATAGGAAACAGAATACTTTATTTCAGGGGAAAATGCCACTTCGTTTTAGGATACCTCAAATTTATTCATTCATTCATTCGACATTTATTAGACTCACATTGTGTGTGAAGTCCTGTGCTAGGCATTATAGTAGATGCAAAATTTAGATCAGACAGTCCCAGACCTTCTTTAACAAATACTTATTAAGCAATTATTAATGTTATTGTGTTGGTTGCTGAAGATTTAAGAAAAAAAAAAGTCAAACAGTTCCAGCCCTCAAAGTTCTTTCTTGGATCACAGATATAGAGTTGAAAAGGACCTTAATAGTTTAGCTAATAATTTACAGAAGAGGAAGCTAAGGCAAAGATAAGTTAAATGACTTTCCCAAGGTCAATCTGAAATGGAAACAGTCACTCCCTTCAAGGGGTTTATATCCTAGTAGGAGGATAAAACATAAATCTAGATAATTAATTTTCTAAATTGCATGTTAAATGCTTTAAGCAATTGTCTAGCACTTTTGTGTTGGGGTTGTTTTTTTGTTTTTGTTTTTCATATTTTTGGTGGGAGGAGGGTTATTTAAGAGGAAATCATCACTAACCAGACAGAATCTGGGAAGGCTTCAAGTAAGAGGGAATATTTGAGTTGGACGTTAAAGGATTAAAGAATGAGAGGGAATTCAACAGATAAAGTGACATTTCAAAATTCAACAAGTTTTAAATGAACTCATTATTCCACCATCATCCCAAACCCACTTCTCCTCCAAATTTCTCTACCTCTATTGGGTCATCTTTCTAGTGCAAAAAGTCACAATGTTAAGAGTTAGCCTTGACTCTTCCTTTGCCCTCCATTCTCAAATAGTTGCCAACTCTCATTGATTCTACTTCTGTAAACATCTCTCAAAACCATCTCCTTTCTATTCACAAATTCACTAAACTAGTTTCAGCCCTCATAATTTTTGGACTGGACTATTGTATTAGCCTCCTAATAAGACAATATGCTTCTCTTTATAACCCTTTCTACACAGAATTGCCAAAACAGATCTAATCATGATTCTCTTGCCCAAAAAGTCTTCAGTAGTTCCCTATTAACTCTAGGATAAAATACAAACTCTCCAGCCTAATATATAAAATGTTTCTCACTATGACTATGTGTTAGGGTTAATTCTGGCCCCTAGTAATTGCTTTTAATCAGTCTTAAAGATGCAAAACACCCTTAGTTAGCAGTCCCAAGAGAATTTTAGCAACTATATTATAATGTTGAGTTTACAGAGTAGATCAGGATAATTAAGAGTTAAATCAGAAAATCAGGCCATGAACAAACTCAACGACACCTTTGTTCTTTGTTTTGCTATGAAGTCCCTTATGAGGTAATGGCTACCTGTGTGGAGGAATAAGGCCCTGGGCTCTGGGAAAGTTTCTCAGAGTCCTGGCTAGGCCATGAAAGCTGGCACCTATTTCTAAGAAAAAAGGCTCCAAAACCTATAAAGTCAACAACAGGGTAAGCCAAACTTTCTCCCCACCTATTTCCTTTCTTTTGTTTTTTTTAACCTGTGACCATGTAGGTGGAGAGAAGGTGACTGACATGAGAAATGCAGTGGAGATAGAATCGACAGGATGTGGCAACTGACTAGATCTGGAGGCTGAGAGTGAAGATTCAAGGATGACTCCAAGATTACAAATCTGTGTTACTGAAAAGACAGTGGCACACTTAACAGAAACAGAATGGTAGGAGGAGTGGGGTTTGAGAGTAAAGTAATTAGCTGTTTGGTTTCTTTTAAAGAAATGTTGAGTTTGAGATGTGGACATGTTCAGCAGACAGTGATACATGACTGAATCTCAGTAGAAAGAGAAGGCTTTGATCCAGTCAAAGACCCTACATCTGAATCTCAGCTCTGCTACTTATAGTGACCTTTATGACTGTGGGCAAGTCATTTTCTCTCTAAATACATCATCTATAGAATGAAGAGCCAAATTAAATCAAGTGTTCTTAACCTTTTTTTTTGTATCCTAGAATATTTTGGCAATCTAGTGAAGACTATGGATATAAAACCCTTTCTCAGAATAATCCTTTTTTAAAAATTGAGGGAAATGCTACATTTCCCTCAGTAAAGGTTACTGAAAATAAAAATTAAATTTTTTCCTGTCTAAGTTCAAAGACATCCCTGAAATATACAATAGGCAGGGTTCATAGATTCCAGGTTGAGAACTCCTGGATTAAATGACATTTAAGGTGTCTTCAAGCTCAAAATCTATAATTATAATCATAAAATAGTTTTAATTCAATATAGGAACAAAAGTCAGTCTGAAAGGGGTTTTTGATAGTGAGAATTTGGAAGCATTGTATATAGATTTTATTTTCAAGAAATTCAACAATAATGGGCAAGATAAAAATGGTCAAAGGAAGGGGTTTTTCATTTCTGAACACTGAGAATCCTGAACATATTTGTAGGCAGATGAAAAGGAGCCAGTGATTGAAGACATATGAGAGTGCTATACAGGAGCTAGGTTCTAGAGGAGTCAGAGGAAAATGGAATCAAGGATAGAGATAGGAGTACCCTAGTGTAGTGTAAGCTTCTCTCCTTTTGTAACCAGAGAAGAGGAGAAGAAAGGGGTGTGAGGATGCTGAGAAGTTTTGAAGAATGGAGGTAGAGTTAAGGGAATTCATATTGGATGGTCCCAATCTTCTCAATGCATGGGAAACTAGAACATCTGCCTCAAACCTACAGGTTTTAGGGAAAAGGTGAGAAGAAAAGACACAAACACAAATAAGAGCAGAGTGGGGGGGGGGGGGGCGCGGGCAAAAATAAGGTCTCAACTTAGTCTACATAACAAAAATGGAGTGGATACTAAACAGAGGTGGAGATCCTGGGGTCTCAAGGCTATATGTGGCCCTCTAGGTCCTCAAGTGAGGCCCTTTAACTGAATCCAAACTTCACTGAACAAGCCTTGAGGCTGAAGGTTCCCCATCCCTGCAAGTCTAAGAGATACATTGCCCTAGAAATAATACGTACCTTCTCTAATCATAGGAAACATCAAGATTCTTTTAGTAGCCAAATTTTATGAGTCTATGGTTAAACAAAGAAAATACATTTGAAAAAGAATTTATCTTAAGGTCCATCAAAACTAGAAGTCAAAGAACTATGTCATTAAAAATCATTAATTAAAGTGATACATCCCATTACTAAAAGTAACTTACAACTCTTTATACTTTTTTTTTTTAAAGAAAGTTAACACTTACAATTCCACAAGGTTTGGGAGCTTCTGAGCAAGATCTTCTGGCTGGAAAAAAAAAATTAAACTTTATTATTTTTTAGTTCAAGGAAAAAGCACATAAAATTTCCAGTTACCATAAATATATGCTATTATGCTAACATTACAATAATAAACATATTATAAAAACTGAATATGACTGTTCGGGTTACTAAAATTTTATTAAGTTTGTATACTATGTTTTGTCAAGATGACATTTTTACAGCATAGTATAGTTATCAATATGTGGGATGTGATGAAAAAGATAAACACATTTTAACAGTCCTTTCCACATTGTGTTTTTATGAAAACCATTTATTGGCTTATAACTATGTCACTGTTATCATTTGTAGTTTGATTTATTCATTGAGTTTAACTAAATAAACATTAAGCTTCTAGCACAATACAAGGTACCAATAGAGTTTCAAATTCAACAAATTCAAATTCAAATTTAGAGAAACAATTTATTATACATTTGGATCTGGGACAGAAACAAATTTTAGATAAGGCATGATCCCTGAATTTAAGAGTCTGACAATCTAATTTAGATATTTAAGTGTGGTACAATTTTAGGTACACACAAACTATGAGAGTTCAGAGGCAGAAACAATCCCTTCCAGTGGGTTGTGTAAAGATGTAACACAGCATCTAGGTTTTAAAGAACACTCAAGATGTCAATATGCAAATGATGAGAACTAGACAGCATTCCAGACCAGAAAAGGGTATGAAAGGCAACAACATGAGAAAGAAAACATGAGACAATGTCTGTGAAAATAGCAAGTCATAACTACTTTTTTATATATATGTATATATGTGTGTATCTATATGTATATGTATATATATTACTGTATTTTACTTTGCTTCAAAGACCAGTCACAAATACTTACACGTTATCAGGACTACTCTAATCTGATTGTTACTTCTCTAAGTGGTCTGTGCCTCCCCATTTCACAGGATTACAGTATCTATCTATTGCTATCTACATATTTGCAGTCACATCACACGGTGAAAACAGAACACAGTCATTAGATGGTGAAATATTCTCATAAACTAAACAATGAACAGAGCCTCCCTTCAAGGAGCTTACATAGTACTAGTTATACCATACACAGAGAAATAAAGATAAGGTAATTGGAAGGTGAATGCACTAACAAAGGAAACTAGGAAAGGTTTAGTGTAGGAAATGGTACCTGAGCTTGAGCCTTGAAGGATATTAGGGACTTCTAAAAAGCAGAGATAAAAAGGTATATTCCATATATAGTGTATAGCATGTACAAAGGCAGGGTATCAGATCCTAATTTCAGGGAACAGCTAGCTACTAGCTCTGTTGGAATGGAATATAAAATTTTAAAGGGGAGTAATAAGATATTTCTGGGAAAGTAAGTAGAGTTGTGGATGAAGACTTGAGCAGGGCATGGAAGTGGTCTCACCAGTGCCTTAAGAAGAAAACTAATTTGACAGTTGTGTGGTAGATGAATTATAGAAGGCATACAGGAACCAAGGAGACCTAAATTAGGAAGCTATTGTAATAGTACAAGAAGTGGTAAGTATTTGAACTAGGGTAGGGGATGTGTGAATAGGAATAATGCAACCACAGATACGTTTTAGTGAAATGTGGTAATCAACTGGTCATGCAAGGAAAGGGTAAGGAAAGACCCAACAATGACCAAGTTTTGAATCTGGGTGCCTGGAAATATGTTTGAGTCCTTAACACAAAGAGAAGTTTGAAGGGGAGAACAACTTTAGGAAGTTTGGAGAAGAAATAAGATGATCAGTTCCATTTTGAATATGGGTTTGAATTGCTTGGAAAATAATGGCTGAAATTTATGTAGTATTTTAAAGTTTGTGAAACTCTTTACATGTAATCTCATTTGAGCCACTCTTAAACAACCCCATGAGGTAGGACCACAGGAATCAGCATATCCATTTTACAGACAAACTAGGGATCAGAAAAGTTAAATGACTTATATACATAGTCACACAGCAGCAGTGGCAGGGTTTAAACAAGTCTTCCTGACTTTCAAGATAGTATGGTATCTACTGCATTCCTAAACACAGGAAGGTTATGATCTGAATCCTAAGGGAATATTCAAAAACAGTTAGCCCCAGTAAATTAAAATATAATATAGAAAGCACCATACTTAGACTAATAGAAAGACTTCATTTTTAGTGTTATCTTCCTGTTTTTTAATATATAATATATAGGTAACATAAATTCATTATAATAATTGCTGCCACTTAGATATCACTTTAAGGTTGGCAAAGTGCTTTACACTTTACACACATGTAACTCTGGTCACATATATAAGACATTTCAACGATAGGGGATAGGTACTAATTTTGTAGAACTATCACAGATGAGTCAATCAACAAGCATTTATTCATTTCTTAGTGTCAGCAACTGTGCTAAGTCGTAGGGCTACAAAGAAAAGAGTGTATATTCTAATGAGATAATATGCAAAGTAACAATGTACATATATTTATAGCATGCATGGCAGGTAATCTCAGAGGGAAGTATTGGCTGGAGACGGGGAAAAGCATGGATAGGGAAAGGCCCCTAGAAGAGGGTAGGATCTGAGCTGTCTTAAAGGAGGCCAGTGAAGTCAGAGATGAGGATGGCAAACATTCTAAGATGGAGGGAAGGTGAAAAAGCATGGAGTAGGGAGAAGAAGTGTCATGCCAGTAGGCTGGTATAGTTTGATCATAGAGTACATGGAAGGGAATAAAATGTAAGAAGACTAGAAAGGTAGGAAGGGAGCAGGTTGTGAAGGGCTTTAAATGCCCAACAAAGGTCTTTTATATTTGATCCTAGAGGGAACAGGGAATCATTTAAGTTTACTGAGTAGATGAGTGATATGATTAAACCTATACTTTAGAAAAATTATTTTGGCAGCAGAATGAATGATGCATTAAAGTGGAAAGAGACCTGAGGCACAGAAAACAATCATAAGGCTACTGCAATAGTCCAAGCATGAGGTAACAAGGCGCCTGCATCAGGATGGAAGCAGTATGGAGAGAAAAAGGAACATATATGAGATGTTGAAGGTAAAAACAATCATACTACAGAACAGTTTGGATATGTGAAGTGCGTGTGTGTATGTGTGTGTGTGTGTGTGTGTGTGTGTGTGTGGAATGAAGGATGACACTGTGGTTGTAAACATGGGTAACTGGGTAAATGGTGATGACCTCTACAGAGATAAGAAAGTTGGGAAGATGAGAAGTTTACAAGGAAAGCTAATGAGTTCTGTTATGGACATGCTCAGTTTGAGACGCTTATATATATATAATTCAAAATGTCCAAAAGTCAGTTTGTGAAATTTTAGTTTGGCTAATATAGATCTGAGAATCTTCTTTCTAGAGATGACAATTTAACCCAAGTGAACTGATGAAAACACCAAGTGATATCATATAGAAGCTGAAGAGAAGAAAGACCAGGATAGAACTTTAGGGGACACTTATAGTTGGTAGACACAGTCTGGATGAATATCCAACAAAGGAGACTGAGAAGGGTAATGAGACAGGTGGTAGGAGAACAAGGAGAACATAAAATCAAAAACAGTGTCAAATGTTGCAGAGAGATCAAGGAGGATAAGGACTAGGAAATGGACATTATATTTGTTGGTTAAGAGGTCAGAACATAGTTTCAATTAAACTATGAGGTCAGAAGTCAGACTACAAAGAATTCAAGAGCATGAGTGGAGGGGAAGTAGCGATACCAAGTATCAATAGCTTTCTCAAGTTTAGTCAAAAAGGAAAGGAGAGATGTGGCATAATAAGATAGCTGGTGGAGATGGCTATATCAAATGAAGTATTTTTGGTTGGTTTTTTTGTTTTGTGTTGTTTTGTTTTCAGAATGAGAGAGCCATGAATATATTTGTAGGTAGCAAACAAGGAGTTCATAAGAAAATTAAAATTATGGGAGAAAATTAAGATTAATGATAAAAAAGGCAATCGGATGGAGAAGATAGGAGGGATGAGATAAAGGGTATATCTTGAGTTTGCCTAAATAAACTACCTCTTCATGTGAAAACAGAAGTGAAGGAGGATTCAGGGGAGGAAGACATCTGAGTGATGTAAGACGAGGAAGAAGGGAAAAGATGGAGCATACTGAGAATAGCCACAATCTTTCAGTGAAGTATAAGGTGATATCCTCAGGTGAGAGGATAGAGGGAAGGTTTTTTGGGGAAAGAACAGGTTAAAGAGAGACAAGACAGTTTGAAATAGCCACTATACTTAAGTGGGAAAGCAAATTGATTAGGGAGGTATAGAAAGATTGTCTTGCAACAGTGAGGACTCAGTTTAAGTTATGAAACATTAATCTGTAGGTGATCGAGTCAAAATGGTTCTGTGATTTCCTCCAGCTCTATTTACCAGCATGTGAAGAGAAGCAAAGGATGCAGATGTAGAAGGCTCAGATTTGACAAAGTATGATCAGAAACAGGACAAGAGGGCAAAGAATTTGAGCACAGATAACTGAACTGATTTACAGAAGGGTTGAAATAGGGAAGGGAAGGCAATGTAGTCAGTAAAGAGATGATGATCTGAAAAATATCTGAGAGGTGGAAGAACAGGTCATAATGAGTATGAAGAACAAATTTAGGGGTTGTTAAGGGAGAGGTAAACACAGAATGACAAAAAAAATTATGTTATCCTTAAACACTCAACAAATCACACCTAGGAAAAGAAGAGGGAAGTCTTTCATGATCTTTCTCCTCCTCCCCAACTTCTATCCATGCTAGTATCTTCCCCTTGAGATTACTTTCCATCTACTTTCTGTGTGTGTGTGTGTGTGTGTGTGTGTGTGTGTGTGTGTGCATAGATAGATAGATAGATAGATAGATAGATAGATGGATGGATAGATAGATATAGATATACTTTTATAATTGCTCACAGGCCAGTATAATAATCTAAATTTGTTATTGAGGACAGTCATAGATATCTCATTCTTGGTAATCAAAGTATGATAATTCAGATGATTCTTCACGTACTCAAACACGAAGTACCTGCTACGTACAATGAAATCTGCTAAATTCAGGTCATGATTCTAAAATGGTAATATTAGCGAATGAAGGGCAGACTCTCTGTTACTGGGCTTCCCAATTCCCCCAGTATTTTGCTAGCAGTTGTTCATTGGTATTGGATAATCCAAGGGTGGAAACATCCTTCACTGATACACATCAGCAGCACATTTGTAAATAATTGTCTCAGAAGTTTTCTTGAGGGTACCTAGAGGCTGATTTACTTGCCAATGATTACCCAATTAAGTTATGTTCCAGAGAAAGAACCTGAATCCAGCTTTCTCAACCTAAAACTAGCTCTTTAATCCATGAAATTCTCTTTGCTGTCAACATATACACTAAAATCTCTTGTGACAATTAACTTCTCAGACATTGATACTACTTTTCATCTATCCAATGCTACAGAATATTCTTCCATTATTTCTCTTCGAAATTGTGTGATTGTGTGTGTGTGTCTACCCAGGTTATGCATTTATGTTTACTAATGTCTCTAGATAAATTTGAAAGATTTGAGAAAACTGACAACAAGGCTCATAAAAAATTAAGGTTTTATATCTATCATTCAAAAAGGAAATACTTGTCCATGGAAGGGGAAAAAGGCACATTAGGCACATATTGTCTACCTTCTGATAAAGGTATACGTTCAAACACCATGGCTACACCACCAAATCACATATCTGGGCAACTCAGAAACCAATGACTTTGTTTAGTTGGCTATTGGTCTGACTTTTATGAATGATACTCTTATGTTTCCTAGCAGAATGATTACTTGCTATGCGAACAGTAAAGCAGAGAGTGATATTCCATTTTACTAGAATATGTTTATTGGCCTTAATTAAATGTAATTTTACTGCTTTAATTTTTTTTAAACTATTAGAGTAGGTGCCAAAAATGCAACAGACAAAGGAAGCCAAGTAAGCTAAGTTGTGGCTGCCACCTGCTGACATTTCACATTATTGCTCTCAAGTTCTTTGTATAAATAGAAACATAGTGAGCATGGAGGAAATATCTACATTGCTCCTTTTGCTACTTATGTATTTTAAACCATTTTAAATATAAAATAATCTACTAGATTATCTTAAAATAAAATAAATATAAAATAATCTACTGGAAACTACTGGATTTATAGGATTTTTTTTTATAATCATGATATAATAGTTCAAAATAAAGTGCTGGGCTATAAATGTGAAAATAGCTAACATTCACACAATGTTTTATGTTTTACAAAGCACTTTACACATTATTTCATTTGATCCTCTTGGCAACTTTGTGACAGTTGTTTTAAATCAATGATAGAGATTTTCAGGATATAAATGGTAGGTGCTACACATGTGATATCCCTCTTGCATACCACTATATCCCTAGATGCAATAGGGATATCCTTATTTTACGGATAAGGAAATTGAAGCTCAGAAGAGGCTGACTTGTCCAGGGTCATACAACTAGTATCAGAAGTGGTATAATGAACCCAGGTCTCTCCTAATTCCAAGTCCAGCACTTTTTCCACCCTCATGCCTTTCAATAATGTTCTAATCACTCTAATCTTGACTCAAGTAATTTAATTTCTATTCTGAGGTTTAAAAATTCAAAATACATATTTCAGTACTTTAAGGATCTATGACTTCATTAGGTAAGGATATTCCCTTTACAATATTGATCAAAAAACCTTCTGCATCTTTAGTCTTCTGGATTTTCTACAGTCAAAAAAGTTGATCCTTCTATCCTTCTAATATCCATTTCCATGGATAATTCCAACCTGGTAATAAGTCTTTCTGAAGTTAGCTAGGTTGGTTTTCAGATAACCAACAAGACTTAAGAGTCTAAAACTGGGCTCATAAAAGAAGCTCCTCCTGTTTTATAGGGTTTTCCAGAGAATCACTTCCACATCATGAAGTAGTTATAACATACTGCAGAAATCTCTATCACTTCCTTTTAGAAACTATTACTTTGAACAGTATAGCAATAAACTTCATTCAAAAAAGTCCCAACAGGCACAAGAACTCATAAGAACTTTTAAGTAGTTGCAGTAATATTAAATTCTGACTATACCAAGAGTAAAAAAATAACTTTCAGATGATATGGTCATACCATATGCATAATTGAATGCTTTTTTAAAAAAGTTAACGTTTCCAAATAAGGAAATAAATTTAGTAGCATTATACCTTTTTGATATAAACACTTTAAAAACTGATAAGCGGGGGCGCGGAGCCAAGATGGCAGCGTAGCAGCAGCAATATATCGCAGCTCTCACA
>CM053589.1:101598511-101625179 GCA_028646515.1 Pseudochirops corinnae
CTTCCTTCCATTCCATGCTTTGATCCTTTTTGTCCCCAAAGAAGGAATCTAAAGTTCGGCTGCTGTTCTTACTTTGCTTCCTTTGCCTGCTCATGTTGCCAGTGAATTACTTGATTTTTTTAGCTCTGTGGAACTCTGCTTCCAGAGTGAAAAGCTCTATCCCAAATTGCTGGGGTTTTCGCAGTTGCCAGAGGTATTAGGAGGCTGCCATTTTTTTGCAGCCTCCACCAGCTTTGGCTCATTGAAAATGCACCCCAGGACCACCACCCAAAACCATGACCCGGATCCAGGCTGCTCAAAGCAAAAGCACTTAGCCTCTGAACAATTGCTTGGCCCCCCTGCAGTCATTAGGCTGGGAGCTCTCAAGCTCTTAAGCAGCCACTTGGAGGTGGCTGCAGGGCCTCCACTTCTGCCACTTCCTTGCCCTAGAGGCAAGTTTGGCTGGACGGCTTATCTCCCCCAAATTTAGCTGACCTTTCACTTAGTCCTTGTTGCTTATGGCTTGCTAATTCTGGAAACTGGCACTGCTGCTGCTGATCCACTCTCCTGAAGGCTCCAGCTGTGGCTTGTCCTGGCCACCCCGGGGCCAAGCCAGGTTTCAGGCTGTGCTGGTTTCGGCGTGCTGCGATGAGCCCTTCCTGCCGAGCTGCCTTCAGTGGGGGATGTGCTTTTCTGTATTTTTGTGAGTTCTGGAGCCTAAAATTTGTTTGGAATCATATATTATGGGTATTTGAGGTGGCTATGTGGGAGCTGCAGAACCTTGTTGCTTCTACGCTGCCATCTTGGCTCCATCCCCGCTTTATTTCTCTTTATGTCTTCTCCGAGACAAATGTCCAGCATACAGTAGGTTTGTTTGTTAAATTTAACAAAAATTTTGAAAAAGCTCAAAACAAAGGTCAGAATAGTTAAGTTACAAAAGTCTAAAATGACTAATGTAATACTGGAACTCAAAATAACACTAGCTAAAAATGTAATGCTACTAATAATATATTAAGCACGGCAAATAAAAGATACATAAATGTTTATTGTTTGAGACAGTAAAGATAAGGAAGGAAGAGTGGGAAATGGGGCTGACCCATTATTTTATTGATATAAAGAACTTGTAATTAGCACATTTGTCCTATTCTTTAACTGATGGCCCTAAAGAATAGCTCAGGGCCCTTGGAGGTTAACTGACTTGCCCTGGACTACATAGCTAGTATATGTCCTCTGTAGTCAGTTTTCTGAACCTGTCACCAAGTGTTTCACAATACTTTCAGGTCACTATTGATATTCAACATATATTATCTTAATTATTAACATATATTAACCACAAGTTAAGGCAGTCTCTCCACAAATGGGAGGGCAAAAAGATGTGAAGATTTAATTTCCAAATAAATAGTCTGTTGAAGTGAGTATAGAATGGAATGATTCACAAAGAAACAATGAAACAATATAAACTGATCCTATGAACCAAGTAAGAAAATGTTGTGAATTATGTATTTGTATTGCCCATGTACACCATGAAATAAATCTCTTTATAAAAATCCCTAGAATACAACTCTCTGATTTTAGTCAGCATTAATTTATGAGTAAATATTTAAAAATAAAATACTGTTATGTGCATTTCATACCAAGGTTGTAAGGGAGTTTCTTTTCATATAGAGTCTTTCCAAGTACTGCAGGCCCTCATCTTTCAGTAATTCCATTGGAAAATGATGCAGATTCCTGTAATTTAAGAACAAATTCTTGTGCTTTTCCAGCTTCGCCACAGAGATTGTCTTACAAAGTTCTGATGCCATGACTGAACCTGTCCCATCAGCCACATTACAGCACTACATCTTGTAAAATACGATCTAAAGAGAGAGCAAGAAAATTTTTAAATTATAGTTGATCTCTTGTAAGTATTTATAATACATCATCAAATTACTGTGTAAAGTGACTTCTATCCAATATAGGAAATAAAGACACTAAAAATTTAAAACTAACAATTATCCTATCCAAAGCTTTTGCAAAGTCTTTTGCAAACTCTAAAATAAAATTTACTAAAAGATGTACTTTTTCACTTTTCTCAGTCATCAAAATCTTATATATCAACATAAGTAGTTTTATAAAGTCACAGTTTAACCAAAACAAAATGATCAGGACATTTAATGCAGTTAGAGATAGTTTTTTTTGTGTGTTAATAAAATATACAGAATACCTTTTCAGAAAGGTTCACACACACACACACACACACACACACACACATAAAGGAAACCTGCAAAAAATTAAATTGGCAAATTCCACTTCTTTTTTCAAAATAGCATCTTCTAAAATATTTTAATAAACTATTTTAATAAACTGTATTGAAAGGTAACTTATGAAAATTCACATATGTTGCTAGCACAACACAAGAATTCAATGTATTCCAGTATTTCTGGTACCTGATCATTTACCTAAATCTATATGGGACATGTTGTATGACCTTAGACATACTAATACTCTAAGCCATAAGTCCCTCCTTTCTGTAAAATGTGATCAATTTTCACGTATCCATCCTACTTATATTTTCACTTCCTAAGTACTATCCAGTTACTCTAATTTTCTTTTATTTTTCTTTTTTCTTATTTTTGAGGGTTCTTAGGAAGAAATGAGCAAAGCACATAAACTGGGAATTACAGTTTTGTTTGCTTTACTTTTATTTGAATGACAGGACACTGCACTAGGAAATAGGAGATCAAAGTTCTAACCTTCCCCACCATAAGCTACCCCCACTGACTAGCTATATAATCTTAGAATATCATTTTACTGCATTGGGCTTCAGCTACCTCCTCAATAAAGTTAATATTTTACTGGACCAGAGGAATGATCTTCTTTAGATCCCTTCTAGCTCTGAGATCAAATATCTATCACATACTTTCATTCATGTAACTTCACAAACGTCCAAGGAACTGCAAAATACAGATACAAAGAAGTTGCCTTTTCTTCAATCTAAGAACTTCATTTTGATTTCTCTGGTTACTCTTTCCAAATTCCTTTTGAAAAAAAAAAAACTCAAAGGTTTTGAAAATCATGAATTTTAGCTCACTTAAAGCAATCTGCATATTCATAGTGCCTCATTAACTACTTAACAAAAAATTTTATGATCACTTAATACGTAGTAATAGACAAATTTCCACTTCTAATAATTAAACAAAATGACCGTATTGAAAGGTAACTTATGAAAATTCACACATGTTACTAGTACAACACAAGAACTCAATGTATTCCAGTATTTCTGGTACCTGATCATTTACCTAAATCTATAAGTGACATGTTGTATGACCTTAGACATACTAATACTCTAAGCCATAAGTCCCTCCTTTCTGTAAAATGAGGGGAATAGATCATCGTTAAGTTCCTTAAAAGCTCTAAAATGCTATAATTTTATATAGAAAGGCAATCTTTATATTGAAGTGAGAACGAGTCAAATGGAAGACAATTGGGAAGGGAGCTAGAATACCTGTAATAAGTTTCAATTCAGAAGAAGTGAAGCCAGATCATTCTTCCTTCGGCCTACTTTTGTAAATCTATCCTACTTCACCCTAGAACCTCACTGCCTACACTCTTAATTCATATTATTATTTGAATCACAAGCAAAACCCACTCCAAATAGAGAGTCAGGAAAGCTCTATACACATAAGACTACGGAGTGGTTTATTTGAAGCTCTCCAAAGCAAGTATAAACAAGTAACCAATAAGAAACTTCACAGAAAAACAGAAGTAAAGGGAATCAAGAAACTTTAGAATAGGAAGAGAAGACGGGGTAGTCATGTGGCAAGAGTAAGGAATAAAAGAGTAAGTTGGCAGATCAAATGTCCCACTGGCACCCCCATGATGCTCAAAAGCGAGGGAGGACTCCAGTGTTTGCGTGGCCCCTTGGCGAGTTTCTGGGGGGTCAGCAGTGAGAGCCGCACAGGGTGGGCAGGTGTGGGTAGATCGCTGTCTTCATCAAAGGAGAAAACTGAGGAGACGACAGATCTCTACAGAACCTCCACAAATTCGCAGAGAGAGATGAGTCTTGAGTATGACTTCAATTCACTTCTGTGAAGGTAACTTCGAAATCCAACCTAACCAATCCCATTTTATTTCCAACCGCTTGTTGGACAGAGATGCTCCTGAAATAGTTCTCCTCCTACCTGTCTGATCACTCCACTAGATCTTCATCCAGGTCACATCTATTAACTATAGGTGTACTACATGGCTGTATCCTGGGCTGTATATATACTATCTCATTTTTTTTATCCTGTCAGCTCCAATAGCCTCTACGTTCCAAGGATTCCCAAATCTACTAATCCAGCCCCAACTTCCCCAACGGCCTTCTGGACACCTTGAACTGGATAATCCAAAGTTTAAACTCAACATGTTCAAAAGTAAACCCATATCTTTTCTCCAAATCCTCCCTTCTTCCTAACTTTCCAACTATTGCCAAGGGCACCAATATCTTCTTGGTCACAACTTGGGTGTTATCCTTGACTCCTCACTCTCTCACCTCCTATATCCAATCAGTTACCAAGTCCTTCACAACATGTCACATAAGACTCCTTCTCTCTCCTCTGACACTGCCAATTACCCCACTGCAGACCCTTATCACCTCACACCTGGACTACTGCAATAACCTACAGGTGGGTTCTCAAGTCCTCCATTTCAGTTCATCCTCCACTGAGCTGTTAAACTGATCTTCCTAAAGTGCAGATTTGATTATGCATCCCTCCATGCCCCATTCAATTAATTCCAGTGACTCCCAATCATCCCCAGGATCAAAAATAAAATCCATTGTTTGGCTTTCAAAGCCCTTCATGACCTTGTTCACTCCTACCTTTCCAGTTTTTTAAAAAAATATCTTTATTCATCCTCATTTGTTTTTCAATCTGATACAAGACACTTTCTCTCTCTCTCTCTCTCCACTCCAGGCATTTTCCCTGGCTGTCCCCAATGCCTGGAATGTTCTCCCTCCTCATCTCTGCCTCTCAGATTCCTAATTTTCCTTCAAGTTCTGGTTAAAATCTCACCAACTACGGGAAGTTTTTTTGTTAACCAATCCTCTTTAATTTTAGTTGTTTTCATGTTGTCTCCCCCAGTAGACTTTTAGCTCTCTGACATCAGGTAATTTTTTTTCTTTTCTTTGAATTCCTAATGCTTAGCACTAGTTCCAGTGCTTCACATATAGGAGGTGTTAAATAAATGCTTGACTGACTTGACTGTCTTGGCACCTCAAACATGCCTAAAACTGAACCCATTATTCTCCCCAATAAACTATCCCTCCTAACTTATCTATTTCTGTTAATGGCACCACTATCTTTCCAACTTAATAACTTTGGAGTAATTTTTTTAATCTTTCTTCTTTCACCCACACTCATCCAATCAACTGCAAAGTTATGCTATTTACTTCTTTTGCAATCTCTCACATCAGGCTACTCTTAATCCTCACTAAAATACCCTTAGTTCGGGCCTTTATTTTTTTCTTCCTTAGACTGATGTTAAGCTTCTAATCGGCCTTCCTGCCTCCAAGTTGCCCCTTTCTTATCAGCCTTTCACATCAATGCCAAGTAATCTTCCTCAAGCATTGTTAAATTATCCCTCTTCTACTCAAAAACCTTCAGTTAATTCCTAGTATCTACTAAAGTTTAAATTCTTGACTGCGATTCAAAGCCTTCTTCTACAATCTAACTCCAACCTAACTGTTCAGTCTTATCCCATACAATTTCCTTTCATTAGTCTATGTTCCAGCAAAACTGGACTACTTTCTGTTCTTTATTCTAATTTTTGTCCTTTCCTATCTTTGCACTTTGTTCAGTCCTCTAGGCCTGGAATAAATTCTCTCTTCACTATTTCCCTCTGTTTAAGTCCTTCCTGTTTTTCAGGGTCCATTCCATATGCCACTCTCCCATTAAACCTTTCCTAATCCTCTTCCCTCCTCCACAAGTAAAAGTGATCTCTTCCCTAAAATTTCTCCCAGCACTTTGCCTGGGCCTTTTCTTTGTACTTACCCGTATTCTGCTTCCCCAATGGTTTGTATCTATAGACTCTTGCACATAGTACGTAATTAAATGTTTGTGGAATTAAACTGAATTCTCTAGCACAACACAGGTGAGAAAACTGGAGCGAAATGGGTCAAATGACTTGACCAAGGACCAACAAGTTAAAAGCAGAACAGAGACTAGAACCTAGGTTTCCCGATTTTCAAAAGTATTAATGTGTCCTATACTTCCAATTAAAGTTTCTAAGATTTTGCAATTACAAAGTAGTCATATCAGTGTTTTTAAAAGTGATCAATACAAAAAATAAGATCATACAACACTAATAACACCTATTACTGTTCTTTATAATTCCCACAGCATTCACAGGCAATGCACAGCCTTCAATTATATACTAAAAAACACATGACATTCACTTTGCTACTTTTTACTTTCAAGTACAGCTACACTGAAATATACTTAAGGATATAACATAAGATTCCACCAAAAAGTATAAACTGTCTTATTGATGATAAATAAATACTACTACTAATCACTTACAGGCTATAGTCCACACTATGAAAATTCAGTAGGTTCTCCAATAGGGTGTCTTCTGAACATGTTTCATCATGCTTTTTTTTTTAATGGAATGCACTTAGTACAATGCCTGTCACATAATAGGCACATAATAAATGTTTATATATTGATTTGAAAAGGAATCTGAATATTTTCATTTGGAAATAGGATCAAATATAATGAGAAAATTACAGAGGGTAGTTATGCCATGAACATGCTAACAAATATGGTTTTACACCAAGTCTCTGTAGACAAGATTAAATTAGAGTCATTTTTCCTGAGTCTGATAACTGCGTAAGTCATTTCAGAGTCAAAAAGTAGGGCTATGTGAAAAAGACAAACGAGTTTAAGTTTTTCAATAATTTGGAGGCAAATTTTGTAAAAAGAAAAAAGATATAATTTTCCTGCTTTCACTGTACATCAAGATTATGATCAGCACTTCTCCCATATTTAAAGTGGGGTTGGAAGAGGCAGGGAGAAGGTTTGGACTAGTTCACCAAATAGCTCTAAAATGCTATGACTTTTTAATTAATTCCTATTCTCTAGAAGCTTTTATTAGAGAACTGAGAATGAGACATAGTTCATTCTTGGGGATAAAGAGCTGGATATGGAGTCAGAAGATGTGGTTCAAATCTTGCTCTCCACACTTAACTTACAGGGTGACCATGGACAAGTCACTTAAAATCTTTGAGCTTCAATTTCCTCACTGTGCTTTCTCTTCTCAGAATACCTCCTAGTAGATTAGCACTACTACAACTAGCCAACAAATCCAAGGGTGTCAGCATGTCTAACCATACACACACACACACACACACACACACACACACACCACACCCCTCTTCATGCACAGTCCTCAAATTACTATTACTGCAACTAGCTAACAAATCCAATGGTGTCAGCATGTATCTATTTACACACACAGACACATACAAACCCCCTCTTCATGGACAGCTCTCAAATCAGTATTACTACTACACAGACCCCTCTGGATAGACAGTCCTCAAATTAGCACTATTACATCAAGCCAACTAACTCCAGGGCTGTACGCATGTATCTGATCATACATACATACATACACACACATACATACACACATACACTCACTCCTTCATGGAGTCCTCAAATTAGCACTACAACTACTACAACCAACTCCAAGGTTGTCAGCATGTGTCTACCCATTTACACACTTACACACACACTTAAAATCTTTGAGCTTCAATTTCCTCACTGTGCTTTCTCTTCTCAGAATACCTTCCATCTCTCTCCTCTCTCTCTCTAAGCTTACCATGCATTGTTATTTACATGTTGTCTCTTCAATTACAATGTAAGCTCCTTGAAAACAAACTTTTTGCCTTTGTTTCCCCAGTTCTTAGCACAGTTTGGAACATAGTAAGCATTTAATAAATGGTTGCTGACTGCCTCATCAACAAAAGGAGAGGTTTGAATGAGGCCTAGATTTGTGATCTTATGAAGCTATATCGTCTTTAAAAAAAAAAAAAATCAAACCCCTGACACCTTAATGAATGTTCCTATTATAACTTCCACCCCACCCCATGACCATTTTGAAAGGGAAAAAGGAAGGGAATACACATTTATTGAGTGTCTACTATGCTACAGGCATTTTGCTGAATGTTTTTATAAATATTACCTCATCTGATCCTTACAATTCTGTCAGGTAGGTGCTATTATTATTTCTATTTCACAGTTGATGGAAATGAGGTTGAGAGAATTTAAGGGACTTGCCCAGGATCCCACAATTAAGTGTTTGGATTTGAATTAAGAAGCTGAATTTGAATTCAGGTTTCCTGACTTCAGATGCAGTGCTCTATAAACTGTGTGACCTATCGAGCTCCTGTAAAAGGAAAGGATTATTTTTTTTTTTCCTAGGTGGTCATCAGAAAGGAGTTCCCTTCCCTAGAAAGACACTTCACACTAGAGACTATAAGACTACCACCCCTCCTAATTAGTACTACTACACTAGCCAACCAACATCCTCTATTCAGGAAAAGGGATGTCAAAATGAGTATGATCATTTACATTCCCACACACTCAAGACGCAACCTTTTTATTTAGTATTACTAAACTAACTAACCATTTACATGACAATTTATACACACACACACACACACACACACACCACACACCCTTCACTGATAGCTTTCTAATTACAATTAGCCAACAACTCCAGGGAGTCAGCATGCATCTGACCATTTACATGTGCATGTGCACACATGCACAAGCACACACATACATACACACACCCTTCACAAACAGTTCTCAAATTAGCATTACTACTTGTCAACCAACTCCAGGGATATTTGTCAGCATGTGTCTAATCATTTACACACACATAGACCCCTCTTCAAGGACAGTCCTCAGATTAGCACTACTACAACTAGCCAACAAATCCAAGGGTGTCAGCATGTCTAACCATACACACACATACATACACACACACACACACACCACACCCCTCTTCATGCACAGTCCTCAAATTACTATTACTGCAACTAGCTAACAAATCCAATGGTGTCAGCATGTATCTATTTACACACACAGACACATACAAACCCCCTCTTCATGGACAGCTCTCAAATCAGTATTACTACTACACAGACCCCTCTGGATAGACAGTCCTCAAATTAGCACTATTACATCAAGCCAACTAACTCCAGGGCTGTACGCATGTATCTGATCATACATACATACATACACACACATACATACACACATACACTCACTCACTCCTTCATGGACAGTCCTTAAATCAACACTACTACAACTAGCCAACCAACTCCAAGGCTGTCAGCATGTGTCTGCCCATTTACACACTTACAAACACACGCGCACGCACACCCCTTCACGTGACAGCCCCCGCAGTGAGCGGGCTGGGCGCCTCCAGGGAGGGGGACGCTCGGGCGGAGGGTGGGGGTGCGGGATGGGGAATGGTGGGGGGCGCTAGGGGGATGGGGGCGCGGACAGCAGCCGGCGAGGCCCGGTCGGATGGGATCAAGACAGAGGGGACCTGGAAACGGCTCTTCCAGTCAGTCCCGGCGGAGGGTGAAGGCTCAGTGGGGGACACTCGGGGGAGCCGGGCCGGCTGGGTCCCGGCGCCCCTGGTCCCTCCGTGGGCAGCCCCGCCAGGCGGGGGCGGAGGTCTGGATTCGGGGGCAGCGGAGCCGAGGTCGGGGCACGGAGGCGAGGAGGAGGAGAAGAACGAGGAGGAGGAGATACTCACATCCACTCCTGGCCGGAGCCCGCGGCCCCGGGCTCTCCCCGAGATGAGGCTGAGCTCCCCTTGACGAGGGAGGCGGGGAGGGGAAAGGGCGGAGCCTTGTAGTCTGGGGGCGGGGTCAAGGGCGGGGGAAGGGGCAGTGGGGGCCCAGCTCAGATTGATTCACGCCCCCCGGATCCGTGCCCAGAGGGGGGGGGGAAGGAAAGGAGAGGGGAAGGGGGTGGAGTCAGGGCGGGGAGCTAGACGGGAGGAGGCGGGGCAAGAGGAAGAAGGAAACGTCGCGAGAATGTGACATTTGGTTCTCGCGGTATCTGCTCACAGACAAGAGCGCGATGCTTCCGCCTTGGCCCCGCCCTGTAGTTGTCTTTGTTTTTGTATGTCAAGGATGTTACCATATTTGCTGGGTTATCTTCCTGCTCCGAGGATCGGAGGTCCCTGTTCTTCTGAGCCTCAGAGTTCGGGCAGGACTAAACCCGGCCCACAGGGTTTGGGAATGGGTGGCTATTACCCCAGTAGTTGCTGTTCCTCACTGACCCTCTCTCTGGAACCATGGAATGGCGCCCCTGGCGGAGGAAGGAAGGGTCACAGCACCGTGAAAGCTGCTCCCTAGGGCTTGTGCAGGTTGCTCGTGGGGCGCTAGGCCGCCGCTGCTTCTGCTGGTACTACTATGAATAACCCATTTTACTAATACAAGAGAAACATAAGATACTAGAAAGGAAGCATTTTGTTTTTCAGTCGAATACAACTCTTCGAGACAGCATTTGGGGTTTTCTTGGCAAAGACACTGGAGTATTTTGCCATTTTCTTCTCCAGCTCATCTTATAGATGAGGAAGTCGAGGCAGTTAAGTAAGCCGTCCAGGGTCACACATCTAGCTACTGTCAGAGGCCGCATCTGAACTCAGGAAAATGATTTTTCGTGTCTTCCGGCTTGGTATTTTATCCACCAAGCCACTTAGCTTCCCCAAAGGAACGCGCGGCTGGAGGAAGAGTGCTTTTAAGGCACAGTGTCTGTCTGGCACATAGTAGGTGCCATGACTGTTAGCTAATGGTAAAAATCTAATGTGAGCAAAAGCTTTCTTTTTCAAATGTGTGTAACAAAGGTCTCCGGATACATGATAATATTAATAAAATCTATTCGAAATTTACTCCTTGAAACTGACAACCACAATTAATGACATTTTTTAATCAGAGTGTAATATTTCTGTTTAGATTTATAATAAATAATAGTGTTAGTAACAACTCAAGCTTCCTCTTGTGGAAAAAATGCTGGATCCAAAGTCAGAGGAAGTTCAAAACCCTGCCCTACCACTTAGAACCTGAGCTGGATAGGTCAACTAACATCTCTGTTCCTCGAATGTCTCTAATACCTCCATTTAAAAATAAATTTAAAAGTGAGTGCAATAGATGAGCTTTTCCAGTTCTAGGTCAGTGCTCTAAAACAGACCATAACATCTCGATTAGAGAATTGCCCATTTAGTGTCTTTACAATGCTAAGTAATAGAATTTAAACATCTTTACAAAGCACCTAACATCTTGGTTACTAATTTTTAAACTTTCAAAAGTAATTTATTTTTTCAAATGATGTGATTTAGCTTTAAGGAGAGGCCTAGAAAAAGGGAAAGCCAATCCTCTTTTAAAATTCCCGCCTTAGATTCCCAAGGATTGGGTCACAAACTTTGACTGGAAAGTGTACCTCCTGTCTTTTGTTCCTTATTGGCTAAAGCGGCATCAATCACTTCCCTGAATCCTGAGCTTTGTAAAATAACAAGTTGCTTTTCCGGGAGACGGTTGTCCAATTTTAGTTTTAAGCTCTTTGAATTTAGTCATTTCCATGGACATTAATGTGTATAAAGAAGTATAAAATTATAAAGCAGTAATTAAAGTGGCTTGGAAAGCAGCGAATAGACAGCTGTGTTTTTTGCCTGACAGTGAAGTGGAGCAGCTTCTCGGAATCCAACGTAAGTCAATGATAATGGGATTTATAGCAAAGTTGCATGTTTCTTGAAGTTGTCCAGGATTTCTCTCTAATTTTAAAGAACTCTAATCTCTTTCAGACGTAAACCAAAGTAAGTGAACTGTTAATGGGCAGGAGTCAAAGGAAATCAAGAAACAAGTTTTTGTGAGGCTACAAATTTTCTCTTTACATTCAAGTGCTGGGGGTTGGAGTAGGGAATATTGTATCCAAAGCATTTTTTAAATATTGCAAAAAAGAAAAGAATAATGATTATCTTTGACCACCTTACGGCACGGTTTTTGTTTGTTTTGGCTTGCTAATATTCCTATATTAGGGTCACACTATGTGTATATATACTTTTTAAAGAAAAGGATATTTCCTTCTATATAATATATTCCAAATAATAAATAGGAAATACATTTATAACATACTTCACTACAAATTTATGAAACAAAGAAATGAATATCAGAATAAAACTTGGGTCTTGAAATTGTGTGCCCCTTTTCATCCTAAATTCCATTTTTTTTCTTGTTTTTTTTTTCTCCTGTGACTTTGGCTGGCCTTATGTAAATGAAAGGACAAATCTGCCAAATGATCGCAAAAGAAAGCAAAATGAGAGGACAGAAGCAGATTTATAGTTAGATTTATAGCTAACTTTTCAATATCAAAAACTATGGTTCTTAAAAGATAAGGCTATTTCTTGCACCAATTTATAACTCCTAGGATATGCTGTCTTAAAAACATTTCACATACATTTATTCTAGAAATTTTTACTGGTATCTACTGCCTTCATAGCACTGTACTAGGTGCTACAAAATAAACTTTAGGCACAAACCCTCATTTCAAGAGCTTATGGTCAAATTGAGACATACACAAAATATTTGAATAATAGTACAATAGGGTAGTTAAGTACTATAAAGGTAAGGGAAGCACTGTCTGAAATGCTTTGAAAAAGGATTAATTGATTTAGAAAATAAACTGAACCTTGAAGGATGAGTAGGATTTAGAGAGATGGAGAGAAAGATCGAGGGCATTTCAGATTAGGTGTTGGGGAGGTGGGGATGTGGTGACAGGATAGGGTTGGGAGGGAGAAGAAAGAATGTGAGCAAAAATGTGCTGTAGTAACATTAAAGACTTGATTGGAGTGGAGAGTTCTTCATGTGCATTACTGAGCAAGACTAAGGCTGTCAAGAGTCTTTAAAGCCAGGCTGAATGAAGAGTTGGGACTTTATGCTGTAAAGCAATGGAAAACTGTTGAATGTGGGTTTTTTGTTTTTGGTATATCAATGATAGCAGGTTTCAAAATTTAAGTGGCAGAAGTATACAGGATGAGTTGGAGAGGAAAGCCTAGAAACAAGGAGAGACATGTTACAAGTTATTTCAACTATAGAAAATGGCAGGTTAATATTTGATCTTATAAACCTCTACACATTTTAACGTTTAAAAGAACAAATACTTTTAGTAGACTCTTGGTTGAATAAAATAAATCCAGATGCATCATTTTTTTTTTCATTTCAGAAACATCTTTTTTACTGTTTTACCATTGAAATGAAAAAAATTTCTTTTCATTTTTTTAATAATAATACCTTTATCAAGGTGGAGAGACAGGTAAAAATGCAGTTATACAGTGAAAATTATTGGCCCTTTATATTTAATATAAAATTCATTCTTCCTTTCCCTTAGAATTACAATATAAGGTTTTTCGGTGCAGTATAATGATTTTGCTGATATCTCAGTAAAGAAGAAGCTCTCACACTTCAAGAAGATTGATTCAATGACCAGGTACTCTTGTTCACACTGGAGACTAATACTCAGCCAGAGCCAGCAAAAGGAAAAATTATGAAATAGGATATGTGTCTTCAGATCTTAGGCCTCTTAATTCATTTAGCTCTTTACTTACTTTGTTCCCTCTCCCTCCCTTCCCCCCACTCTGTAAACAGCATCATCTCCTTGTCAAAACCAGCTCTGTAAAAAGGATCTTAGAACCATTCAAATTAAACTGATAACATCCTTGAAATTACTTGTTCCAAAGGGTAGTTTGAAAAAAGTCCTTTAAGGCCTTAAAAGTAAGTAAACGAAACTCGCACTGTGGAATTTCTAGTCACTCAGTTTTGTAAACTGAGTCATACTCATCCCTCCCCTCTTTCTCACCTCCCAAATCCAGTCATTTGTCAAGCATTTTTGATTCTACCTCCACAATATCTTTTGTATTTGATGGCCATCACCCTGATTGAGGTATTCATTACCTTTTACCTATGGTATTGTAATATCTGGGTGTCCCTGCTTCTAGTCTCTCCCGCCTCCAATACATACTCCTGCCAAATTAATATTCCCAAAGCGTAGGACTGGCCATATTGTTCCCCTGCTGAAGCAGTGATTTCCTGTTGACCCTATAATAAAATACAAAAATTATATTTGGTCTTCCACAGTCTGGCTCTAACCTCCCTTTCCAGACTGATTCCTCTTGTTCTACCCCAGGGACACTATGTTCCAGTCAGAATGATACCTTTGCTTTTCTTCACCCATGCCATTCCATCTCTTGCCTCCATGCCTTTATTCTCTTTACGCCTTCATCTCTACCTTTTAGAAACTCTCACCTTTCTTCAAGTCTTAGTTTCAGTGTTACTTCCTGTGTGAGGCCTTTCTTGGTCCCCCAATTGTTAATACTCTTCCATTTACTTTGTATTTATTTTGTCTAAATTTGAGTTTATTTTTTTGTTTATTTTCCTTCCTCTGCACTTCATCAGCAGAATATAAGCTCCTTGAAAGCAAAGATCATCTCCAGTGTCCTAACAATGACTGACACAGTTCCTTGCACATTCTTAGCACTTATAAATGTTTGTTGAGTTGAATTGAATCAAAGCCTCCAGTGGCTTATTGATTACATCTTTTCCCCCTTGGCAAAGAGTCTTTTCCTGATCTCCCCTTGCCTGCTAGTCACTTCCATGAGTGAGTTCTTGATCTGGCAACCATGGCAGGGCAGTTGTATTTTGATATCCTTTTTATTGTATTGTGTGCTTTTAATGTTTAATTATTAAATAGCTTTTCTCTTAGATTTTATAGTTTATGAGTTGCTGTTACATTTAAGCCAAATATGGGCTCAGTTCCCAATTAGCCTCATAGAAGTTAAGTGACTTGACTAAGGTCAAAGCTAAAATTCAAATCTATCTCTAAACATAAACCTAAGTGTCCTACCACCCAGGCCATATTTGCCCATTGGGAAGGTTTTTGTCAGATGACTCCTTGAAATTCAGATAGAGCACTCCAAGATATTCCCTGGAGAGTTAGATGGCTGAGAAAGGCCTAGTGGACTCTTCATTTCCCTAAGCCTGCATATTCAAGCATTTACCCAGTCCTACCCAATCCTTCTTCATATGATCTTTTGCAGTTCAATTTGATTCAGCAGACATTTATTAAGTGCCTATTCTGTGCAAGGTGCTGTGTTTGGGCTTGGAGTAAGAAAACATGAGAGACAGCAAAGTAGAAGAGAAAGAGGAAAAGAAGTCTTGGAGCCACATGCTGCCCTTAAGGCTTTCTGCTTGCCTGGCCTTGAGACTCCATTTCCTTACCTGTGAAATGTGGGACTAGGGCTTAAATAGATGGTCTCTGGGGTTTCTTCTAACCCTAGAAATACCAGAGAAATCTCAGTTCTGCTCTAACTAGCAGTTTCATGAACTTGAGGTGGCATTTAGCCATTCAGCCTCATTTTGTTCATATGTATAATGGGGATAATAATGCTTTTATTCTCTACTTCACAGGACTGTTGTGGAGAGAACACTTTGTAAAGCACTCTAGTTATGAGATACTATTATTATTATTATCTTCACTACCACCCCTTAATTTTAGTACTAAGTACCTCACACTTGTACTATGGCAGTAGTTCTCTAATCGTTCTTACTGCTTCCTGCCTCTTCTCCCTGTGTTATATTCTTTGTATAATAACCATATCAATTTTCCTACTGCATCACTTAGTGATCCTTTCGTTCTTTACCTTAAAAACTCTCAATGGTATTTTACTGATCATCAATCAAATTCAAAATTCTTAGTTTGGCATTCATAGCTCTTTACAATGTAGTGTCAATTTACTAACCGTATATTCCACCTTTGTCTTAAACATAGCCTTTGCTCAAGCCAAACGGATGCTCGTGATTTACTTTATGTGGCTTCTGAATCTTTGCTTCATTTGCTAATGTTGTTTTCTATACCTGGAGTGCCCTTGTGGTACAATTGAAAGCCAGAAAACTGGGGTTCAAATTCTTGCTTTGCTGCCCATGTAACCTTAGACAACTCATTTAACTTCTCTGAGCTTCAGTTTCTTCATCTGTAAAATTAGGAGGCTGGGATAGATGACCTGTAAAGTCCCTTCCACTTTAAATTACTTCTATCACTTCTCACTCTTCACCCCCATGTTAGCAGCCTTGCCACCCTGGAGATGCTGCTGCTCTGAGGCCATCCTCATTGGTGAATCCTTAGCTCACACCACTATTGCACAACTAGCTCCACTCACTTTTCCGACTTCTCTCCTAATCTGTGCATTCCCCCATCATCCCAAACCAGCTTTCCAGCTCTTTTATGTGTTATCTTCCTCTATTAGGATGTAACTTTCATGGGGCTAAAGATCAGTATTTGTATCCCCAGTGCATAGCATCAGAAGCAGTTAATAAATACTTTATTTTTCTATCTATTTTCCTAAAACTGATCTCTTTCCACTCCCATCTTCATATGAAATCTAGTTTATCCTTCAAAACCCAGTAAAATGCTGCCTAGTGCATGAAATATGCCCTTCTTACCCAGTGAGAAGTGATTTCTCCCTCCTCTGAACTCCTTCCTTTTTGACTCAGTCTTACGCCACTTCTCACATACTGCTTTGTATTATAGTCAACTGAAACTAGATTATAGAGTATCTTGAATACCAGGCCAGATAGTTTGGACATTATCTGGGGGGCAACAATGTACTATTGAAGATTTTTTAGGTAAAAGGTGACAGGATTCAAGGAATGCTTCATTTAAGGAAAATCTCCCTACTAATTATAACTATCCATAAATAAAGTGTCTCTTTTGGGAAAGAGTAGATTGCTTCTTGTTAGAGGTTCTCAAGAATAGGTTGAAGGACCATTTACTGAGTATTTTATGCTGATCTTAAGATCATAGATTTAGGACTGGAGGGTACTGTGAAGTTCATTTTCATTTGTTTATGCATAAGGAAGCTGAGACCCAGAGAGATTAAGTGATTTGTTCAAGGTTGCACAAGTAGTAAGGGATAGTATTAAGAACTGAACCTGGGTCTTCTGACTACAGATTCAGTTTTCTGTCTAATCTACCATACTGCCTTTGAAGTGAATTATTCATCAGGTCCATATTGAACTAGATGACCTCCAAGGTCCCTTCTAATTCTGTAATTTAGTATACATATCTCTCTCCCTCAGTAGTTTATTAAGCACTTTGATAGTAGGGAGCATGTATTCTATTGATCTTTGTGTCTCCTACACAGTTCCTTGAACATAGTAGGTGATAAATATTTGTTGAATGAATGAAGAATGTTTATTGACGACGTTATTCATTGTTGCTAAGGTAAAAATGAAGTTGACAGTGGTCTGACAGTCGTAGAAAAAGCATATGGCTTCTATGACAGCCACAGAATTTGAAATTTAAGCTAAAAAATCCTAAAAGGCAAAACAAGCTTGGAAAATATTTTAATAATTTGAAAAAATATTTTTGGATAAGCCAATAAGGTATGGTTGGAAGTATTGTAACTGAATTAAAGCCAGTAGGAAAGTGGGTAATCATGATCTGTGTGACTATTATGTGTGGATTAAATAGTACCTTTTTACTACAGCATATATCTTACTGAAATTTGTACATGCACCACTCTTAATATTAAAAAGTAAATGAATATTTCTAAAGTAACTTGGTGAGTTGCTATGGTTTATAACTGAATGTTTTTGTAATGTTCAGAATTAGAAGACAGATAACAGAAAATGCAAGAGGATCAAGAAACTCAAATTTCTAGTCACCAAACTGAAACCAGTGATGCTTTCCATACAAGATCTAGACAAATTCAAAATGAACTGCCTAATAATCCTATTACAACCTCCTAAACAGAAACTTCTGGAGTGTGAACAAAAAGTAAAGTTTCATTTCAGCATTCACCAAGTAAGATAACTTCTTTCATGCACATTTTATCTTTAATGAAGTACCTGCTTTCTTATTTCAAGCTGCATTGATCTGACAAACATAATGGTTACTAAAGGAATCTAAGATAATAATAGCTAAAATTTATGTGTTTTAAGGTTTGCAAAGCACTTTACATATATAATTTGAACCTTATGACCTTGTAAAGTTGGTGCTATTATGCTGATTTTACAAATGAAATAACAGAAAAATCAGAAAGTGTGAGTGATTTGTCTAAAGCCTTGCAGCTACAGTGTTACAGCTGAGATTTGAACCAAGATTTTCTACCTCCAAATCAGTATTCTTTTCCTACACTACATTTGCCTCCACTCCCATTAAGGTTAGCTTTTGACTTTTTAAGAATCTATGATTGCTTTTTCCCAGTTGGTACAAAAGCCCCTGGAACTAAAAGAAGAATTGGGGTTATATCAGAAGACAAAGTAGGAAGCACAGTTGGGGTGAAGTCTTTCTATGTCTTGGTCAAGTTTCTCAGAGTAAGAAGCTAGAATACCCAACTCCTGATGTATAGTCTAGTATTGCGAGGCAGTTGGGGTTAAGTGATTTGCCCATGGTCACATAGCTTGTGTCAAGTATCTGAGGCCAGATTTGAATTCAGGCTGTCCTGACTCCAGGGTCAGTGTTCTATCCACTGTGCTACCAACTTCCCCTAAAATTCTTTTTTCCATGGCATATTGGTATTTGTTTTGTGGTAAGTTAAATTGTAGTGTGCCACACCAAAAGTACAGCACCTCTATTAGGCAGTAAGTAGCATATGGAAAACATTGTTTTCAAACCTTGCTTAAGGTACTCAGCACATTGTTGCAATTCTGACAGTATATATCCATTGACCTCTCCCAGAGCTCTGCCTCAGCCTCTGTTTCTCTCACAATTGATCTCCTACATTAGCTTTCTTTCGTTAGCCATTCTAAACCCCTTCTCTAATTTCTGTCGAACACTGACTGCTGGTCTAGGAATGTTGTTTTGATAAACTATAACTCTGAACTGACTGAGAAGTCATTTGAGGCTTGAAAGGAGTTAATATGGTTTTTGGAAAAGACCTTAGACTGACTCTAGTTAAAAGGCAAAGAAGCCTTCAGGCACTTTATCTCCTTGAAGTCTGAAAAATAAAAAGCATCTCTTTCCTCTTATATTATAATGTTGATTATGGGTCTGTAGCCCCAGTGCAATATTCACAGTGCTGATGGCCCCTGTAAATATGCCAGCACAGTGCTCAATTGCAAGATATAACAGACTCTCTATATAAAAGACAGAAGCAAAACATTTGTTCTGACACCAGAAAACCTAATCCCCAAACCAGTAAGCTGATTCCATTATTGTAGCAAAGAAGTTAATAAGCCATAACAACACAGAGGGCCACAGCATCCTTTAACCTTCTCACAAACCAACATTTACTTGCAAGTCTGACTATCCTTGGGAGACTTCCTGTCTCTCCCACCGTCTAGCTGCTCTGACTCCCAGCTTCCTGTGCACTCTGCTCCACCCTTCAGAAAACTCCTTCCATCATAGGCTCCATGCGATAACATTCAGCCTGTTAGGGGGCAAGGTATATCTTCAAAGCAGGAAAGGTCTTCAAATTCCCTTAGGCTTATTAAGGGGAAGGAAAGATCTTCAAATTACCATTACATTCTGCCCCAAGATCTTTCATGTGTTACATAGCAAAAATACATTAACAATACCTTTTATAACATAGATTAATGAGAGTTTAGGGGTAACTGGTGGGGTAACTGGTGTCAACAGAACTTTGCAACAATATAACAGGGATAATAGAAAATCAGTACATAAAACAATATCTTAGGGTGGGGGCTTGGGCACAATCGCCCCATCCTTCCCCCCTTGAATGAATGAGGCTCAAAATCTTGGGGTAAGGGGCGAAGATCTCTTCTCCATAGATACTTCCAGCTGAAATTGGACATAGAGTTTTCCCTGCCCTAAGAGAAAGGATGCACCCTAGGGAGACAGGCTTGTGAGTAAATTTTGGTTTGTGGGAAGGCTAAAGGATGCTGTGGCTCTCTATGCCATTATGGCTTATTAACTTCTTTGCTGCTATGATGGAATCGGCTTATTGTTTTGGGGATTCAGTTTTCTGGTGTCTGAATAAATATTTTGCTTCTGTCTTCTATATGGAGAGTCTGTTATATTTTGTAATTGAGCACTATGCCAGCATATTTACAGTGGCTGTCAGTGCTGTGAATATTGCATTGGTGCTACAT
Source organism: Pseudochirops corinnae (assembly GCA_028646515.1). Taxonomy (NCBI): domain Eukaryota; kingdom Metazoa; phylum Chordata; class Mammalia; order Diprotodontia; family Pseudocheiridae; genus Pseudochirops; species Pseudochirops corinnae. The sequence goes on from CM053589.1 coordinate 101,618,637, forward strand.
GGTCCTGCTGATCTTGTTTGCTTTACTAGTATCAAAGGTCTGAATTGTATTATATTTTGTCTGAATTATTATACTTTAATTATCCATCACTATGATTGCCCATCTTAAATCTTAAAATCTATAGAAATCTCTATAACTTGCATAAGAGTGTGACATCAAAATCAGGCAAATAATGGAGAAAAACAAGAACTGAAGGGCAGCTAAACCTTAGAAGTGACTATTTCTTATTAATTAATATGTTTTCACTCTTTTTCACATTTTTAACCTGTTTTCTTAGGAATCTTTCACAGTAGGCTATCATAGAAACTGTTTAGAGAAAAAATAAAAAGAACTCGCCTTTACAAAGGTTATAGAGATTGGGATATTTGTAACATAACAAGAGAATTCTTATCCTCAAATACAGTCTCAGTGGTTTTTATTATTCTTCTTTTTATCCCACTACAGTGTGGCTTTTCTTTCTCTGTGGTTTTTCCTGTCCCTACTAACTTCAAAAAGAGTTTTTAATTTGAAACCATATTCAATAGAGTAGTCTGTATGATATGAATAAGTGAACTAAGAAATCCAAATGAAACTCTCCTCTGTTGGAAAAACTCCCATGACATAAGGTTTTTTTAACCTGGGGTTCGCAGATACCCTCCCCTCCCACCACAGTGTCCATGGAAAGATTTCAGGAGTCTATGTACTTTTATGGGAGAAAACTAAATCTTTATTTCAACTTAATAGGCTTCCTTAATCCTGTGTATTTTATGCATTTAAAAATATTATCATGATAAACAATCCACAGGCTTCACCAGAGTGACAAAAGGTCCATGATACAAAAATGGTTAAGACCAAACTGAGCAATTATAGCCAAACTGAAAGGCAACTTGACTTTTGTGTTTTTAGAGTTTAGATTCTTTAAATGACTAGATATATATACATTTATATGTGTGTATGTATATGTATGTATTTCCTCTCTAATAGTATGAACATGCTATAAAAGAACTGGTGCGTGGTGTGGCACTAACAAGAATTTGTTATGGAGACCATCATTGGAAACTAGCAGAAGCACATGTTAATTTGGCTCGAGGATACCTACAGCTGAAAGGTGAGCTCATTAAAGATGAATGGTTAACTGCTTCCTGACCTTTCTACAAAATTATTGGCTTGAACATAACTAGATGAATATGGATTTGGGTTATCTCAATTTTAAATGTTGTCTATTCTCTTAGCATACATTGAGATGACATTCCAAAGGGAATTTGAGAATTCATAGTATAATATGAAGATTGAGAAAAAAAGAGGTAAAAAGTTCAGCTCTAGTTATTCTTTCCATACCCTTTAAAATAAGATCGTTAGGAGAAAATAAGTTTATTGGACATGAAGTGAGTTTTTAATGTGACTACTATTCCTCTTATAATCATCACAACTTCACTTAACACCTGATTGTGTATTTTCTTGTATTATTTTCTAGCTTTCAGATCCTTGCCTCCTATAACTATATTATATTATAAACTCCTTAAGGGCAGGGACTATATCTTATGATATCTTTTTTCTATACTCCTCTCAACCCAAAATAAAACTAGGCACATAGTTAGTTCTCATCAAAATACTTTTTGCTTGATTGACAAATATGGGACTTTTACAGAATTTATGACAGTTAAAGGTCTGTAAGGATCACTATAATAATAATGTTTCTTTAATTTTTTTGGCTTCTGAAAATACTCTTCTTGTATTCTAGACATGGGCATACAATTAACTTCATGTTTTGACAGCCTTCTGGAGACTAGAGGTATAATTCTGTGTAATTAAGAACATAAACCTCAGAGAGCATTGAAGCAGGACTCTTTAATAGAAATCATGGCTATTTCTCTTGATTTTAATGGGGTTCTTTAATGTCATATTCATAACATTGTCACTCTAATATTGTAAAATGAGTCAGTAGAAGAAACTTGAAATATACATTCCAGGCACTTAGTGGTAGTATTTTTGCTACTAGTCTGTGCTACATTTATCTATTACCACATGAAAAATATGTTTATCAGATGACTCACATATTTTAATATCTTACAAAAATTTCTTGGTGGTAGGAGATCCCTTTTATAGATGGAGAAACAGTTTCTGGGGGTAGGGGAGAAATGAATTTTTAGCCAAGATTATACTGGAAACGTTTACCAAAGGAATTAAAATTTACTCACATCTAATTTCTTGTCCAGAATACTATAGCTTTTAAATGCACCATTTCTTTTCTAATAACTTGTCATTTTTCATGCCTCTAATTATGGAGAGAAATCAAAGAATTATTCAGTCCAGCTTGTTTTTATTACTTTGTAATAAAATTCAAAAATATATTTTTCTGTAATAGAATTTCACTTGAATACTTAGAGAAACATGTTTCCCTTTTTATAGTCATGTAACTATTTTCCGATAAACTGTAATGAAATTTTTGCCTGAACCTGCCCAGCTGTGCTTCATGCTGAGATATTCCATTCTACTTCTCAGAATGTATTACCGTGTGAAACTTAATAATATATGAAAGAAACATCATTTCATTCATAAGTCACTCACAAATATATTCCAATTCATTGATATGAAAAAAAGACTTAAACTGCTTTGTGTGTATGTGTTCACAGGACTATCATTACAAGCAAAACAACATGCAGAAAAAGCCAGAGAAATTCTCACAAATTCATCTTTACCTTCCTCTGAAGAAAGCATAGATGTTTTCAGGTGTTTAATTGACCTTTTTCATACATTGGGAAGAGCTCTAACTGCACTTCAGAAGTATCCTTTTTCCCATCTTCTTTGTAATTGGATGCCCTGGTCACAGTATGTATATTTAATTTTCAAGACCAAATAATCAAGATGATTCATACAATGGTACATAAAGGACTAGGAGCCAGGATAGATTGGGAACTGGGGGTCAAGAATAAATGACTGAATATAAGATTATCCTTAACACAACTCAGATTAAAGGAAGCCTCACAAAATTTAACAAAAGCTGAGAGACTTTCAAAGGAGTTATTGGACCATGGAAAACTTTTAAAGGAAGAATGGATAGAAATTCAAGCCAGGATCAAGTTGGCTTTTGCACAGTAAGTTTTCAGTTTTGGTTATTACAGCTATGATGGTGAAAGTTTGCCAGTAATATTTATCATCATAAAGTAGATATCTTCTTACAGGATTATTCTTGTACTCAGAGCCATTTCCAAGCAGTACAGGAGGAGAAGAGCAAGTGCATTGTAAATCTAATCCCAGAGTTTCATTATTAACAGACTGGCATTAGACCAGCAGTACTCTCATAGTTTATCCTTGTATAAACCCCTCCTCCCCTTCCCTCTCTATTTCATCATCATATGATTAAATGTTTGGGAATGAATAGCACATAGTAGGCACTTAATAAGTACTTGTGGAATTGAATGAACACTTAGTTAAAGGGGTAGGAAATTTGTTTTTGATGTTTCTCCAAATAAAGAAAATGTGTATATATGACAGACACCCATTTCATAATCTGATGATCAGGTTTGCATCTCCTGTTTTTCTTTCTCCGGTGGTACTCTTCTATAAACCAGGGGTCATGTTTTATACAGCTCTCAACCTCAGAATGATTTCTGCTCTTAAATAAAAATAATTCTGTTTTTAAATAAAGAGAGCTTATTTATATTTTAAAATATTAAAAACCATTCTTAGTTCCTGGTATGGTACAAAAAGAAGCTGCAGGTTAAATTCATTGACCATAGTTTGCCAATCTCTGCCTATCTTTGTACCTGCTCCCTGACTCACAGTCACACTGTTCTCTCTTGTCATTTCATTTTTGCTAGCATATACCCTGCATTGATTCCCAAACCACAATTTTCTTTTTGTTGCGATGATTAACACATTCAGGGGCTAGTCTCTTCTGCCACAACTACCTAATCATCACTATCAAGAGAATATCTTGATGTGCCTAAATACTCCCAGGTAACTGACAGCTGAAAGCCCTTCTGCACTCATATATTCTCAGATGCACACCTGTTCGTTCCTCTTTTACAAGAATCACTAGGATCTTACTTTTGCCATAACTTTACCACCACCTTCATCTTTCTTTCCTTTCCATCTATATTTTAAGAAAAAATCCTGGTAAAAGTTTTACATTTTGTGTTCTGTTTTCCAACATCAAGTGATCATGGTGTTCTGTGATTCATAGCCATATAATATCACCAGAAGAATAATGATGATAAAAATATGGGCCTTAGAAGAAGGGAACAACTTCAGGTCAGTGAAATTTCCCAGATCTGATCCAGTCCATTCATCTCCATACTACAACATTCTGGGTTCAACTCATTGTCCATCTGTAAACACATCTATACCCAAGATATTTGAAGATAGAAATTTAATGGGCTACCCGTTCATCTATACATTATAGTCTGGGCAATATTCTTTCTTTGTTTTATTTGTTTTTTCTGTGACGATCATTAAATTGATATCCTTTCAACTGCCATTCCCAGAGAGTTCTCCCTTCTCCACTATTAATTATCTTCTCATTGAGACACCTTCTCCCACTATTTCCTCTTACACTATTCTCACAGGAAGAGTCATTTCTTCTTCTTGCCAAAGCTAATATCACAATATGTACCTTGATCTCATCACCTTCCGTCTTCTTGTCATTTCTGCTTTCACAACTTCTTTCATTGATGTCCCCTTATTACCATACACAATCACAGCCCTAGCTAGGTCCTCATCACCTTCATCCTAGAGAACTACAGTAGCCTTCTAGTTGAGGTTTCTGCCTCAAGTTTCCCCTCCAATCCATCCTGGATTCAACTACCAAAGGGATTTTTTAAAGCATAGGTCTTACCATCTCACCTCTTTGCTCAGTGAGCTCTCTTAGCTCTACATTCCCTTTCTCTCACTCTCTTCTAACTCTCTGGCCTCATCATTCATCCAAATCTTCTCTTCCAAAGCTACTAATAATTGTTGTTTGTCCTTCCTTCTCAAAGAAGACCATGACTTAAGGATGGTGATGCCATGACATGCAAGACAATTGGATTTAAGTGAGAGAGGAGCCATTTAGGTCCAGTGGCAAGATATAGATCAGGATGACTGGAGATAGCTCTGCTACTAACAATCACTTAATTCTCAAATGTAATGACCTTTTCTCGATCCTCATCCATCTTGATCTTTTTGTAGCCTTTGACAGGTCTGAGGTAGGTAGGACTGCATTGAAAATACTGGGCACTATGATGATATTGCCAGGTGCCTGGGGCACTTGAAGTACCTTACATTTTCATGACATTGCTCTCTCCTGATTCTCCTACCATTCTGACCACTCCTCAGTCTCCTATGCTTTATCTTTAATCAAGTCATTCTTGCTAATGAGGTATTCCACAGGGGTCTATCCTGGGCCTTCTTCTCTTCTTGTACACTATTATAACATGCCAAGGCATGTTAATTTTACCTTTGTAACATCTCTAGCATATGCCCCCTTCTCTCTGACACAACTGCCTCCCTGGTATAGGCCCTAATCATCTTATACCTATACTGTTGAAATGACCTCCTGGTAGCTCTCCCTGGCACAAGGTTTCCCATTCCAGTTCTTCCTTGTGTGCAGATCTAATGCTGTTTACCCTCTATCCACCCCCTGCTTTCATTCAGTAAACTCTAGTTACTCCTTATCACCTTTAGGATAAAATACATAAAATCTTCTATTTTGCATTCAAAGCCTTTCATTACTTAATCCCCACCCCTCCCTTTCCAGTCTCACACCTTACCCTTTACCTCTACCTCTCATGTACTATGTACTTTACAATCTAATGTCTCTGGCTTCCTTGCTGTTCCTCATGCAAGATACTTCTCCCCACTTTCCACCTGTCATTGCCTACCCCAATGCCTAGAATGTTATCCTTCTTCATCTCTACCTCCTGGCTTCCCTGGGAGCTTCCTGCAAGTTCCAGCCTACTTTCTGCAGGAAGCCTTTCCCAGTCCCCCTATATTTTTATCTTCCATCTGTTAATCATTTTCAATTTATCTTGTACTTATCTTGTTTGTACATAGTTGTTTGAATGTTGTCTCTCCCATTAGACTGTTAGCTTTTTGAGAGCAAGGACTATCCTTGGCCTTTCTTTTGTGGAAAGGAAAAAAAAACATGTAAAACACAGACCAACTAGGTAATAAGTAAATAAAGTAAGGCAGTTATTTAGGATCAAGGAATTGCAATTCAGGACAACTCACTGCCTTGTTGTAAAGCCAAGCACAAGCAGCTCTCTCGAGGACTGCTGCCGTGAACAGCTTTAAGGTTCTGCTCATGTAGTATAGTGAACTCTCTATTTATTCAACAATAAACTAAGGTAAAACATTCACAGAAACCAAAGTACAGCATTCACAATAATATAACAATTTGTCACTAAAGTGGCTGCATAGTTTTAAACAAAAGATATTAAATAAGTCCTTAATTCAATCATCCTTAAGGAACAATCCTCCTTAAGGGACACAAAGTACAAAGATCAAAGTTTTCCCACCCCTAGGTCACATTGTCTTAATCTCTCAGTCAAAAAGTCTTCTTTCTTCTTGATTGGAGATTAATTT
>CM053589.1:101625679-101649129 GCA_028646515.1 Pseudochirops corinnae
GACCAAGGAGAAAATATTACAAGCAGCCAAGGAGAAACAATTTGAATACTGTGGAAACACAATCAGGATAACACAGGATCTAGCACCTTCTACATTAAGGGACTGAAGGGCTTGGAATATGATATTCCAGAGATCAAAGGAGCTAGGATTAAAACCAAGAATCATCTACCCAGCAAAACTGAGTATAATGTTTCAGGGGAAAATATGGTCATTCAATGAAGTGGAGGACTTTCAAGATTTCTTGATGAAAAAACCAGAACTGAATAGAAAATTTGATATTCAAATACAAGAAGCAAGAGATGCATGAGAAGGTAAACATAGAAAAGAAATCATAAGGAACTTATCAAAGTTGAACTATTTGTATGCCTACATGGAAAAAAGATACTTGTAACTTACGAAACTTTTCTCAGTATGAGGATAGTTGAAGGGAATATAAATGTGTATACATATCTATATATATATACACACACACACACATATATATGTATACATACATATATGTCTATATAGGAGGGTATATATATACATGTATGAATACATGTGTGAGTGTATGTGTGTGTATATATATATATGTGTGTGTGTATGTGTGTGTGTACAGGTTTACACAGAGGGCACAGGATCAATTGAATAGGAAGGGATGACACTTAAAAGGTGAAATTGAGAGATGAGAGAGGAATATAATGACAGGAGATGGGAAGAGACAGAATGGGGTAAATAACCTCATACAGAAGAGGCAAGGGATAACTGTTACAATGGAAGGGAAGAACAGGAAGGCAAAAGGGAATGGGGACAACCTTACTCTCATTGAACTTGGCTTAAGAAGGGAATAACATACACACTAAATTGAGTATCTTGTCCTACAGGAGAGTAGGGAGGAAGAGGATGAGACGGGAGATGATGGAGGGGAGGGCAGGTTGGGGGGGAGGGTAGTTAGAAGCACATACTTTTGTAAAGGGACAGGGACAAAGTATAGAATAGAACAAGTGGAGGGGGATGGGATGGAGGGAACTATAGTCAGTCTTTCACAATATATCCACTATGGAAATGTTTTGCATAACTACACATGTACAACCAATATTGAATTGCTTATCTTCCCAGTAAGGGTGGGTGATGAGGGAGGAAGGGAAAGAACCTGGAATTCAAAGTTTTAAAATCAAATGTTTTTTAAAAAGATATTATTATTACTATTTACATGCAACTGGGAAATAAGACATACAGGCACTGGGGTAAGGAGATCCATCTTGCCCTACCAGAAAGTCAGAGGAGGTATGGGGGAGGATATAGGAGAGAGCAGATTGGGGGAGGGGGTATTCAGTGAGAGTGCTATTTTGGGGTGGTGGGTAGAGGAAAGATGGGGAGAAAAATTTGTAACTCAAAATCTTGTGGAAATGAATGATATAAACTAAAAATAAACACAAAAAGTTAAAGAAAAAAAGAATTAATGAAAAGGATAGTTTCAGAGAAACCTGAAAAGGCTTGTATAAATCAATACAGAGTGAAGTGAGCATAACTAGTAGAACAATTTTCATAATCAATATTGCAAAAAACAACAACTTTGTGTTATGATAGAAACTAAGATAAATTGAGAGACAAAGTTCTTTTTGAGTATGATTGATCTATTAAGTGGGCTAGCAATAACCAATAAGTTGTATCCATGGCCTCTCTCAAAGACCAAAGACCCTGAATGAGGGGTGACAGGGTATTTCATAACAATTAGCAAGATGACAGAGCAAAATCTCCAATGCCATAAGTATGTCTTCTTCTGATTGGCTTGACATTTGGTGGTGGTGTTCAGTCTTGTCTGTCTCTTCATGACCCCATGGACCATAGCATGCCAGGTCTTCCTATCTTCTAGTAGCTCTTAAAGTCTGTCCAAGTTCATGTTTGTTGTTTTCATAACACAGTATCTATCTCAACCTCTGCTCACCCCTTTTCCTTTTGTCCTTAATCTTTCCCAACATGAAGGTCTTCTCCATTGAGTCCCATCTTCTCATTTTGTGACTAACATATTTAAGCTTCTATTTTAGTATTTGGTGAATAGCTTGAATTAATTTGTTTAAGTATTGACTGATTTGATATCCTTGTCCAAGGGACTCTCAAAAGTCTTCACTAAAATTCAAAAGCTTCTGCACCACTCAGCTTTCTTTGTAGCCCAACTCTCACTGCAATACACTGTTACTGGAAAAACCATTGATTTGAATATATGGATCTTTGTCAGCAAGGTGATGTCTGTTAGCAAACCATCCAGATCTGCAATAGCTTTCCTTGCAGTCACCACCTGCAGTGATTTCTGAGTCCAAGAATAGACAATCTTACACTGCTTCAATTTCTTCTCCTTCTATTTACCAGGAAGTGATAGCACCCGTTGGCAAGATCTTAGATTTTTTTTTTAATGTCAAGTTTCAAGCAAGCTTTTACACTCTCCTCATTCACCCTCATAATGACATTTCTTAATTCTTCTTCACTTTCTACCATCAGAATGGTATCATCTGCATATCCAAGGTTGTTGATATTTCTCCCAGCAACCTTAATTCTGGCTTTTGATTCATCTAGCCTGGCATTTCACATGAGGTACTCTGCATGTAAGTTAAATAAATAAGGTAATAATATGCAGTCTTGTCATATTCCTTTTCCAATTTCAAGCCAATCAATTGCTGTGTGTTTGGTTTGAACTGCTGCTTCTTGGCCTGCATACAGGTTCCTCAGGAGACAAGTAAGACGACCTAGCATTCTCATCTCTTTAAGAACACCATATTTTGCTGTGATCCTCAGTCAAACGTCTTAGTGTAGTCAATGAAGCAGAAGTAAATTATTTTTATGGAACTCTCTTGCTTTCTCCATAATCTAGCAAATGATAGCATTTTGGTCTATAATTCCTCTGCCTCTTCAAAAACCAGTCTGCTCTTCTGGTAATTCTTGGTTCACATATGGCTGAAGCCTAGCTTGCAGATCTTAAGCATAATGTTGCTGGCATGTGAAATGAGTACAACTGTTCAGTAATTTGAACATTCTTTGGCAGTGCCCTTCGTTAGCACTGGGACATAAACTGATCTTTTCCAATCCAATGGCCGCTGCTGAATTTTCCAAATTTGCTAATATATTGAGTGCAGCACTTTAACAACGTCATTTTTGGGGATTTTAATTAGCTCAGCTGGAATTCCATCACTCCCATTACCTCACTGTTAGGAATGCTTCCTAAGGTCCTCTTGACTTCATTCTCTAGGTCATCTAGCTCTAGATCAGTAACCACAGCATTATGGTTATCTTGATATTAAGATCTTTCTTGTATAGTACAGTTATTTAAGTTCTTGTGTATATTCCTGCCACTTCTTAATCTCTTCTCCTGACATCACACCAAGACAATCTGGATTGGTAGACATTCTAATAAGGAGGTGGGTTAAGAGTCATCTCAGCTGCTCCCCATTACTTCCTCATTGGGTGCTGGGAGTAATCCTGGGCGATAAGATGAAGTCTGCAGACCTAGGTATAGTAAACTAGGGTTTACTATTGAAATTAACTAGAATTTGAGTTACATGGGTAGTGTGGGTGAGGCTACGAAAACACTAAGGTGTAGAGATTCAATTCACAATAGAAGAGAGAGGAGTGGAGGTAATTATAGGACAAAAACTTAGCCTTTAGGCAAGTTTCTCTCCAATACAGGTGAAGGCTGAGGTTATAAAGGTAAGGAGTTTGGTTTTAACAGGCTTATGAGAGTATCAAATCCATTCAAAAACAGAATTAAAATCAATTTTACATTGTACATCTGAAAGATTTAAGAGTTATGATCAATACAATGATGAGATTCCAGAACTGATGATGAACCATGCTCTCCACCTCTTAATAGAGAGATGATAGCAGAATGAGACATATATTTTCAAACTTGGGCAATGTGGGAATTCGTTTTGCTTGACAAGGAATACTGTTTTTCTTTCTTTGTTTCAAATTATAAAGGAAACTAAAGAGAGCAGAAGGCTATCAAAAGGTTGTAAAAAAAAATCATTATAGCATTTTATAATGCAGAGAACAGAAGGAAATACAAACAAGCAGGATAGGTTTGAAAGTTATGTCTTGAGTTTACTTAAGTATATACTTAAAAGGAAAAGCAAACTATATGTAATATTCAATTTCATGTGCAATACTCTTTTCTCTTTCTGTTTTGTATATTGAAATACCCATTTTATTTGGTGTTTGTTATGTTTAGCATTTTAAAAATAAATTTAAAATGTTAAAAAATAAAACCAAATTCTGACTAGGTTAGAAAGAATCAAATTTATTTGTATTGGAAGGGACCTCAGGAGTCATCTAGTCTCACTCCTTTATCTTACAAATGAGGAAACTGAAAGCTAGAGAGGTTAATTATTTTTCCAAAGGTCAGACAGGCAATAAATGCCAGAGCCAGGATTTGAATCAAGGTTCAGAGGCTCTAGATTCAATTACTCAATTACTAAATAAGCATTTATTTAATGCTTGAGTCAGGTACTATGCTAAGCATTTGGAATACAGCAAAAGTCAAATGGTCTTTGTCCTCAAGGAGCTTACATTCTAATACAGGATATAACATATGTATATATTTTAAGCATATCCATAACATATATGAAATAAATATAGGATAGTCTGGGAATGAACTAGGAGCTGATTAGTAAAGGCTACAATAGAAGGTGTCATTTGAAAAGAATCTTGAAGGAAACCCGAAATTCTCAGAGGAAAAGGTGAGAAGGGAGAGCACACTGCAGTCATGGAAGACAGCCTGTGCAAAGGAGTAGAGAGAGGAGATGAAGCATCATAGGTGAAGAACAAAGATGAGTTCAGTACAGCCAGATCATAAATACATAGAGCAAAATAATGTGAAACAAACCTGTAAAGGCAGGAATGAGCCAGGTTATGATGAGGTTTAAGTGAAAAATTGAGGAATTGATATTTAATTCTAGAAATAATGGAAAGGCATTGGAGTTTGTTGAATAGGGCAAAGGAGGTGTGTGTGACACTATCAGATTTTAGGAATATCACTTTGGCAGCAATGTGGAAAAGGGATTAAAGTGGGGAGAAGATAGACAGGCAGATCAAACAGGAAGCTACTGCTTTAGCCTCCTATGAGAAATGAAGAGCTTCTGAAGTCTTTCCATTATACTTTGCATATGTAAAGTTGGGAAAGTTTCTTAACTTTTCTAATCTATTAAATTAGGAAATTGACTAGATACATAAAGCTATGATTTCCTTCTGAGGTACTGAAAAGAAGATATTATAAAGTAATATATATTATGAGAAAAATTAAGACTACAATATGTCAAGCTTGGATGATAAATTTATGTAGAATCTTAGAATTTTAAGAGTTGGAAGGAACCTTGTAGTTAATTTTGTAGAAATTCCTGATAGTACAATATGGAAATTGAAACCTAGAGAACTGAAGCATTTAAGGTCATTAGAACTAGAACCTAGGTTTCCTGATTTCCCTCCTAGTACTCTATTAAATTATGCTGTCCCTCATTTATCTGTCGCAGTACTTATAGGTGTCATCCAAATTTGGGCATTTGCTAAAAAAAAAAAAAATAAAGAAAAAACCCATGGTGAGAGACTTTAGGGAAAGTACTAGAGCTAGATACCAGTTTTCAATCTGTTAAATCATTCTGAGGGCTTTATCAATACTTGTAAAGAAAAAAATAATTTTCTTGTGGAATGAATTCCTCATGGAATCATTTTCACATTTTGAGTATTCACTTGATTGGTATTATGCTACTTTACTACATACAGATAGATATTGTAACTATTCACTGTGCTCTGAGGGTCTTCTCTGACATAAATATTTAGTTTCAAAACAACTGATGAGTAAATATCAAGTTTCTTTTTTCTTTTTTTCTCCCCAAAATCTATTGCTGTGGAATTGTTAACTAGTTTTTCACACACAAAATTCATTGAAAACTGAAAGGAGAGCTATGAGGTTCAAATTACAGACACAAGAGAAGGCAAAGTGAGCACAATGAATTCATAACACACATCTACAAGACAGAAATACAAAAGAAATACCATGACTTTTCTTTGAGGCAGGAAAGTAAATTTCTATTGCCAAATTCTGTCATGGGGTGTTCCAGAAAGCATCATGTTTGTGCAGCTTTCTCACAACCACCTGCCAGGCAATAACTGATGGCTATTAAACCAGCTCATTCATCAGCTGTCCAGTCTGAGGAGCTCTCTGCATGGTAGCTCGGTAGGTCCCACTTTATTGCAGTCCTCTTCCACATTTTTGATACTAATACATCTTGGAATGTTTTTAAGCAGTGGAGAAAAATGATCATTTTTCTTTGGGTATTTCTGTCACCACAAAGGAATGAAAAGTTTTAAAGCAGGAGGTAGGGTGAGGGAGGAGGAAGCAACATAAAAAGAACAATATGTCTTTATGTGCATTTAGTAAAATGCACTCTGACTCTATGATTGGAAACTTTTTTTTTAAGAGGAATCACATTGTGCCTTTATATAACTTATAAGGAGTTTCTAAAAAAAACTGTAGCCTTACTAAATATTTAATAGTTAGGGTTCATGTTTACAACAAACTTCTTGTATCTTAATAACAGAATGTTCCTTGAGGAACTTTGGGGTTCTTTGGTCTGCTTTGGTATTGTTCTTATGTTTGTTATGTTATTATGTTTGTTCTGGGCTGAGTTTGGTATGTTGCACATGGTTGATGCTTTAAAAATAAATATTTGTTGAAGTGAATTGAATTGAAAATGTCTCTTACCAAATGGACACCTAGATTTTGGGAATTTTACTATTTAAAGGTTTAACGAACTTTATCATAAAGTAGGGTAAAAGTGAGAATAAGACTTTGAGAATTAATCTGGGCTCATCCCTTGAAGAGACAGGAGGAAAGAAGACAGTCTATCTGTGGCATAATAGAAAGATTACAGTTAGCTTTTCCATATCATGACTTTCCCCATCATGGTTTCACTATATCACAGGTCAGTATATAAGAAATAAAATGGAAGTTTGTGGGGTGGGGGTGGGGGTTGGGAAGTAACTGATGACAGGCAAGGCCAGCAGATGACATAGAGTCTATAACCAAATATTTAGCCCAAATTTTATAATAATGCAAACATTCTACAGAAGAAAAGGAAAAAAATTCAGATTTCTTCTTTGATAGGAAGAGAGGGCACCAAAAACCCTCACGTAGATTTTCCAGATTGTGAGGATGCAGGGCTATGTTTCTAATCCCAGTGATTTGGAAGGGTAACTGTACTGATATGACAGGATGAATAAGGTATGAGGAAGTTTCTCAGTAGTCTGTGGGTGACCAATCATTTTGTATTCCAGCTGAAATAAATGGACCTGTTATTCTTACTGTGATCATGAATATTTAATTGAACATAAAAATATGAGAGAAATACATTTGAATTTTAAAACATGGTCTAATAAGAACTTAAAGACATGAAGGAATGTTGTGATGAAAAGAAATACTCTTAAAAATCCAAACACTGGAATAGAATTCAATTTATGGAGAAGAACAACTATAGATTAGCATGACTAATGTGCAAAAGAATAAATATCTAGCAAATTTCATATCTAATATGACGTAAAATAACAAGGACTTTTTATGCCTATACACCTTAAGCTCTAAAAATGTTCTAAGCCACTGCATATTTACTAAATATGTAGAGGTTCAAATTAGTTTAATTAAACAATATTTATCAGTTGCATATATTTTACAGATAACTGGGCAAAACAATCTATTGGTAACTTCCTTCAACTACAAAATAAAAGGATTGGACTAGAAGATTCCAAAAATCCATTCCAGTTCTAAAATTCTATGAATTTAATTATTCCTAGCATGATGTGGTGATAAAGTTATATATGTTTGAAACTCAATTATAATTCAATAAACATTAATCAAGAGCCTTCTATATACAAAGTAACATACTAGGAACTGGTACTCTAGCTGACTCTTTGTGAACCTGTGTGGTATAATGGATAGAGTTGAACTTTAAGCCAGAAGTCAGAAAGATCTAAGTTTGAATCCCACCTGAGATACTTATGAGCTATATTGACCATAGTCTCTGAGCCTCAGTCTTTTTAGATATAACAATGAGGAAAATAATAATGCTTACCTCACAACAGAACTATTATAAGGAAAAAATGAGATGTTCTATGTAAAGAGTTTTGCAAATCTCAAGTGCTATACAAGTATCAGCTATTATAATTGGAATATTTTATACCTGCCTTCAACTCCTACACTTAAGATATATACTTGGGGTACAGCTAGGGAGTGCAGTGAATAGAGCAGCAGCCCTGGAGTCAGGAGGACCTCAGTTCAAATCCAGTTTCAGACACTTAACAATTACTAGCTCTGTGACCTTGGGCAAGTCACTTAACCCCAACTGCCCTGCTTTCCCCCTCCAAAAAAAAAGACAAAAAAAAAAGATATATACTTGGCAATCCATGCTCTTTACCTGAACAAGATGGTCAATTGCTGAGTTATAATTTCCTAGGGCCCGTTCCACATCTGCCATCTCCTTCAATACTGGGATACAGTCTTGACTCTTTTTACCTTTAGTGCTCTCGATATATTTCAGAGATTCTTCATAGTAGGGTAGAGCCTCTTCTGATTTCTTTTGAATCTGGTAAAGTCTTAAAAAAATTAAAATAATAAATTATCTCTTAAAATGTAGAACACTGAAAAGAATTTTATGAAAAAAGGCTATATAGTGGTAGGCTAAGTTTTCACAAGTTAATGTGACACTGTGGAAACATTCCCAGATTTACTCATAATGAGAAGCTGTCATGTCAGAATCTATTTCTATATACAGTATCACCATATCCTACATGGCTATAATCAAGCATTACAAATTCATTTCTCAAAATTTTCAAGGACAATTAGTAACTTTTTTTTGCAAAGAATTCATAGTGGCACAGAATTAGTCTTGCTTTATTTGTTCATGGAACAGAGCTTTTATTAAAACAAAAAGAAAGCTTTAAAATGGAAAATTTCATGAACTCATAAAGTAACATAATGTAACAGAGTAATGAATGTACTGAATTAAAGTCTTTGTTTCATTTTAACCACTCAGCATTTATAGTATGATTATTTATTCTAAAATAACTTTTAAGAGTTGACCAAATTTAGTGAAATTTAGTAGCCGACTTACTAACAAGTATTAAGTTAAACTTTTAATTTGTGGTTCAGACAGCCAACTTGAAAGAAACTGCTAATAATTTCTAAATAGGTACATTACCCATAATTTTACAAATATTTCATTTAAATTTGATGTATTATTAGAGGCTAGTAACAGCACTAAATGAAGACTTCAGTTCAATTGACCACTAGTCTTATATTATATAGCTAAGTAAGGGAAATCCTGATTGAATTCCTTAGCTTCCATATCAAATATGAGAATACCATTTAAACTTAGAATGTTTTTTATGAGCAAATATTCCTTAGAAAAGGAGTTTTTAATTTAAGGTCTGTGAACTTGTTTTTCTAAAAAAAATTTGATAATTGTAATTCAATATAATTGGTTTCCTTTGTAATCCCACATACTTTATTTTATGCATTTAGTCTGTCAATAAGCATTTGTCAGCATTTACTACATGCTGCGGAATGTGCTAAGCAGTGAAGGTACAAAAAGAGGCAAAGGACAGTCTCTGCTCTCAAAAAATTCACAAACAAATGGGGGAGACCACAAGCAAACAAATATATATAAACAAACTAAACATAGCGTAAGTAGGAAATAATTATCAGAGAGAAGGTACAAGAATTAAGAGGGACTGGGAAAGGTTTTCTGTAAAAAGTAGGATTTTAGTTTGAACTTGAAGGAAGCCAGGAAAGTCAGGAGGAAGAAACGAGGAAGAAATTCCAGGCCTGGGGGATAGCCAGAGAAAATGTCCAGAAACATTCTGAGAAGGGGATCCATAGGCTTCCCCAGATTGCCAACGAGGCACAGGACACTAAAAAGGGTAAGACCCCTGCCTTTGAATCGCTACACATCTTATTTTAATTTTTTAAGACTTCCTTAGATTTCTAATTTTAAAAAAGGCATTGAACTAATGGCTCAATTCAATTAAACTCACCACATAGTTATAAGACATTGATTATGTGCAGGGCAGGATTCCAGGTGTTGGGCATACACATTAAAAAATGAAATAGCCCCTGCCCTCCAAAAAGTTTAGTGGGAAATATTTACAAGGGAATACTTAAATGCAAGATAACTAGAGAAAGGAGAGAGCATTAACTTTCTCGGGGATATCAGAGCAGGCTTTATAGATGTGTTGGCATCTGGACTGAGCCTTTATGGACTCTAAAATGTATAGATGAGATAGCAGAGAAGAGTGTGATAGAGGTGAGGTCAGAGCACATCTCAGGCACAGATGATGGCTGGGGAGAGTGTGCAGAGGTAAGAGATGGCATATTCAGTTCATTAACAGCTTGGAGTCCCGCTTTCATAGAATATAATATGTAAAAGTGTATAACATAAAATATGATTGAAAAGATATATTAGATCTGGATTGTGGAGGATTTTTAATGCTTGGCTAGGGAGTTTCTGTTTTTATTCATTAAATTCCTAATAGATAAAACTTCAAGTAATTGATAAATATAAAGAAAAAAACATATTGCTTCAAAAATGAATTTTGAATTGTAATTTTCCCATATAACTAAGCTTAAAGGAATTGGGTCATTCCCTGAATATTCCAGGATAGGGAAAAAAAAATTCATTTTCCTCTTTTTGTGTCCATAAAGGATATAGATTTTGCCAAGGGAGTAACTGCCTAAATGAACAGTTCTTTTGTTTTCCAGTGCTGTCTAAGTCACAGAATATTAGTAACACAAATATAAACACCAAAATGATCTCACTTGGGTAATTCTACTTTTTTAATTAAAGAAACAATAAAATCTTATAAATCCTTGAATACAAAAAAAAGGAGGAGGAGAAACTGGTTATTTTTTTAAGCCATAAAAATATGATATTGGCTGATTTACAGATCAGAATTTCTTTAAGGTAAGAGATTACAAAAAAGCATAACTGGAATTTGAAATACTAGCTCATAAGGAAGTTGATGACTACTAGTCAAGTAAGGTCCAATCCAATGTTCAAGTAAACTAGTCAATTTATAAATAAATACCAATTGATAAACACTAATAACAATTACCAACTGATAAATGGCCAAAGGATATGAACAGGCCGTTTTTAGATAAAGAAATCAAAATATTTATAGTTATATGAAACAAGACTCTAAATCATTATTGATTAGGGAAATGTAAATTAAAACAACCCTGAGATATCATTTTAGACCTATCAAACTGGCTAAAATGATTGAAGGAGAAAGTGACAAATGTTGGAGGGGATATGGAAAAACTGGGACACCAATTCACTGTTGGTAGAATTATAAAATGATCCAAACATTTTGGAGAACAATATAGAATTATGCCCAAAGAGTTATTAAACTGCCTATACCCTTTGACCCAGCAATACCACCATTAGGTCAATTTCCAAAGATGATTAGTAAAAAAAAGGGAGAAAAAACCCTACATGTTCTAAAATATTTATAGCTCTCCTTGTAGTGGCAAAAAATTGAAAATTGTAGGGATGCCATCATTTGGGGAATGGCCGAACAAGTTGTGGTATATGATCGTGATGGAATACTACTGTGCTATAAGAGATGATGAGCCCAATGGTTTCAGAAAAACATGGATAGACTTGCCCAAAATAACGAAGAGCAAAATAAGCAGAACTAAGAGAGTCATATACAGTAACAGCAATATTATTATAAGAACAATTCTGACTGAATAAGTCATTTAAACTATTATAAATACCCAAATTAACCATAAAGGACCTATGAAGGAAGATGCTATCTGTATCTGGAGAAAAAAGTGATTAATAGAGGTATGTATAGAATGAGATTTTACACACACACACACACACACACACACACACACACACACACTTACACAGACATATTTGTATCTAATAGTAGCCATCTCTAAGGTGGGGGAGAGGAAGAAAAAAAGGAAAATGACTAAAATTTACATGATAACTTTATTATATATTTAAAAGAAACAGGAAGTTGAACATAATAGGTTTGTAGTTTCATATGTAATCATCTTTATTTTATTATACTATTAAAGAAATGCTTGTTTTATTACATACATTTTAAAAACAAAATAAAACCAGTATATAAGTCAAGAATCTGTGGTTTGCTACATAGGAATTCACTCCATTAATGTAGATAACAACTCATGTATAAACCTAATATATTAAGAACTACCTGATGTTCAGCAAAGCTAAGTAAGTTATTTGTCTATGACCATCCAACTTTCAAATGTTAAGGATAGTACTTGAACCTAAGGCTTCCTTACTTAAAGTCTAGTAGTACACTATACACTATCCCATGCTTCTCAAGTTAACCCAAATGAATTAGAAATTTATTGCTATCTTAGAAACGTCGATCAAATGTATGATTCTACACACACATACACACACATGCATTAAAGAAAGATACATTTGACAAAATGTTCTTGCAACATTTACAAAATATGTTTTGAAAAACTGATTTGAAAGCATTTCTAAGCAAAACCAGGTCCATTATGGACTCACTAGTCATGTTGGATGGATGCTTATACTTTTTGTTTTAAATAAATAATAGTCATTATAATTCTTAACTTAGTGTTTTCACAGAGGAAGTATGGTATAGGAGTCAGCTTCAAAGTTAAGAAGATTCAGGTTCAAGTGTTTTTGTCTTCTGAGGGCAGCTAGATAGTCAGTAGTGTTGGATTTGGGGTCAGAAAGACATGAGCTTAAATCCAGACTCAGATATTTACTAGCTGCATGATTCTACACAAGCCACTTAACTTCTGCCTGCCTCAGCTTCCTTATTTGTATAATGGTGATAATAACCATACCTCCCTATTACTGTTGTTTGTGAGGATAAAATGAGATAATACCAGTAAAGCACTTAGAAAACCTTAAAATACTATATAAATGCTAGCCACTTTTATCCTCTTCTTCCTTCTCCTCATTCCTAGTGCTTAATTTAATATAGAGTTTCTCAAGAGAGATATATTGGTTACAGTAGCAGACAGAGATTCTTGGGGTCAGGAAGATTTAGGTTCAAGTCCTGACTTTGACATCTATTGGCTATGTGACCCTAGGCAAATTATTTAACCCCTCAGTGCCGTAGGCAGCTCTCTAAGAATATATATTGAAGAGAAGATGCTGATCTCCCCATTAGACTGTGAGTTCCTCAAAAGCAGGATCTGGTTTTTGCCTTTCTTTGTATCTCCAGTATTTAGCATAGTGCCTGGCACAAAGTAGACACTCAATAAATGCTTGCTGATTGACCTGCATTGACAGAGGGAATTTGCTCCTATTGGTTCTTTATACCAAAAAAATTACAGATCTGGGAAAAAAATAAATTTTTTTTGAGGGGGGAGGTCAAGGCAATTGGGGTTAAGTAACTCACCCAAGGTCACACAGCTAGTAAGTGTGTCAAGTGTCTGAGGCCAAATTTGAACTCGGGTCCTCCTGACTCTATGGCCAGTGCTCTATTTATCGTGCCACCTAGTTGCCCCCAAAATCATTCTTTTTGGACAGAAAAGGTCCTCTTAGGACCCTTCTAAAGTCCTTTGGCATGTCTAACCTCAAAAATTAAATTAGCGGTATGAAAAACATTAAGTAATTTACTTGTAAGTTTTTCTGCTCAGTTGGAATGTCCAGATGTCTATTTTAGGAAAAGGCACTGAGAAGGACTCTGATTCTGCCTTTTACCCTACTCAGGCCACAACAGTTAAATTTGGCACTCAGGTCAGAATTCAAAGTAGAAACCTGCCTCCCACTCTTTTTCCTACAATGTGATTTTCCACCAGAGATACAACATTACAGGAAAAGAGGTCTGGAAATTGAGTTACTAGAGTTCCCCTGGCTGTTAGGGGTGTGAACAATGATTTCCCTGTGAGACCATAAGCTCTCAAGCTCCTATACAAATTTAAATCTATGAAAAATGAAATTAGCAGGGCAGAATCAAAGAAAACTGGGCCTACAGTCAGAAGGGCCTGGGCTCACATCTGCTCTCAGAACCTGGATGATTAGGTGACCCCGCCCCCCTTCCTTCACCTTCCTCAACTACAAAATGGAAATAATAGGCCTTACCTCAAGGAGGATTACATGAAGTAACATGCACAAAATACTTTGTAAACCTTAAAGTTTTGGTTATATAATTATGAGTTATTACTACAGAAAAAGTTATCGTATTTAAAAGGAATAACTTCCCTAAAACCACCACACAAAATTTGATTAAAAAGTACTGTGTATACGTGAACAGTAGGATAGCAGACTAGACATTTTCTCTGATCCCCACATCTCTCAAATCTTTCCAAAAAAAGAAATTATAAGCCAAAGACAAAGCAAATTCAGCTGTTTTCATGTTTTATGACACCCAGAATCCAAAAGAAGGTTAAAACTCCTCTCCTCCAAAACAAAAAACAAAAAACAAAATAAAACACACCAAAAAAGGATGCTTATTGACCCTGGGCTCATTTAACACCCCTTCCCTCACTATCCACAGTGAGGCTACATTAGCAGACCCAAGGATCCAATACACAAACTTATAAACAAAACAACCTGGCACCCCAGGTCCTCCTCGCTCTTTCTATGGCTTGTGGAGACCCCATCTCTAGGCTGCAGAAGTCTGCTCAACCACAACAGCCAGTATGGCCAGGAAATTCCATACCACCAGTGGCATAACTCTCTGTACTGTCAGTGCTGGACCAGAGAACTGGGAAACACAGGGAATGGTGAAAGAACATCATGACAGGACATCTTGTGTTAACCATAGATGAAAAAAGATGGACATTCACTAACATAGAGGTATTTGAAACAATTTTAGAAAGAAAAACTGAACTCAAGAACGCCTCAAACAGTAGAAATGCAGGAGTGAATAAATGCAGCAGACAAGAATAGCAAGAGTAACAACAGGGAGACCAGTAAGAAACTTCCTTCTTAATGTACACACAAGGAAACAAGGATGAAGGCAGAAATCTGTTGGAGATAACATTAAAGAGGTGGGCCTGGAGCATTATGGACAAAACTATTGACTATCTGCCCACAGGTTGGTTTATTTGTTTCTTTTTGGTGGAACTACATTACAACATGGGAGAGCACATGGGGAGAGGAAGGGATCAGGGGGATAGAGAGGAATGCATAATGTGCTAGAGTCAAATCAAAGGCTAGCAATGAAGGAAAGGTGACTCTTGTAGTCTCAAAAGGAGAAGAACCTACAGAAGAGTGTGTTAGGAGGGGAGAAAGACTGAAAAGGCATGGGGGTGGGGAGAGAAGGAAGGAGGTTTTAATTTGGGGATGGGCAGGGATTCCATTGACAAATGCTCCTATGGGTGAAGAGATATGTTCTGTTAAGGAAGAGAGGAATATTGAGCTGGGGACAGACTGGGAGATTTGGTATTTGAAAAGTCCACTCATTCTTCCTTGGAGGGTGAGGGTAGTTAGATCTCCTGAGGGCAACTGGCACCTGAGGGAGTAGGATATGGGGCTGGTGAGGAGATTTTGAAAACCAGAGGAGAAAACTGATCCGTAGTGGGCTGCATTATTAGGGATATGGTCCAGGAGGAACTTCACAATGGGGCACATGCTAAGACATATGCCATAATTGGCATTGTTCTGGGAATGAGACATAATGGAAGAGGGGAATCTGTGAGACAAACTGTATAAGCAGTGGCAGAAACTGCCTAGAAGGGAGAGAGTCTACCTTATACCTTTTGATTGCATGAGGAACACAGAGGGAGATCAGAAAATTATAAAAGTCATGAGTTAGAAAATGACAGTCTAGAGAAAACAGAAAAAGAAAGATAATGAAGAGAACAAGATAAACCCTTTTTGGAAAGGGGCACAAAAAAATTAAATTAAAAAAAACTAATAAACAGAAGTAGTTGAAGGAGAGGAGGGAGAATCTACTTGACTAAAAGGAAAAAAGGAAGGAAGAACTATACAGTAAGATAAAAGCAGGAGAGAAAAGGGAACTAATAAGCAAAATCCTAAAGGTAAAGGAATAACAAATAAGAAGGGAATAGGGCTAAAGGAAAGAGAGACGGTGGGAACAGAATCACCTTAAAAAAGGATTAAAATAACCAAAGGAAAGCAGTACAATGTTTATAGCAAAAAAAGGAAAAATAATAACTTGAAAAGAAAAAACAAAATTAGAGCTAGATGGAGGAAAACATAAACCTAATTCATAACTTTAAGTGGGAACGGATTAAATAAGCCAATAAAATGAAAAAGAGTGACAACGTGAATGAGAAAATAAAACCCTACAATCTGCTGTTTATATGACACATTTAGGAAAATAAAGGCAAACTTAAAATGGCATACTTACTAAAGGGATGGGGAAAAATCTACTTTGCATCAAGAGAATTTTTTAAAAAGCAGGGGTTGCAATCATTCAATGAGAAAAAGCAAAAGCAAACATTTAAAAAATGAAAAGAGATAAACAAAGAAACTACATTATGCTGAAAGAAAGCATTGACAACAAATCAATACCAGTAATAAACTTATATTCTCCAAATAACTTAGCATCCAAATTCATGAAGGAAACATTAGTTGAGCAACAAGAACACATAAAGAGAAACACAATATTAACATGAAACTTTAATTATCTTTTGGTTATGGATAAGACTAACAGAGAGATAAACAAAAAAGAAAATGTGCAACTGGACAAATCATTAGGGAAACAACTTAAAAGACTTACAGTGTCTTCTAAATGAGACTGCAAAATAATACACTTATTTCTCAGCACCAATGGAACTTTGACAAAAACTGACCATGTATTAGGGGCTCAGAGATATTGCAAAAAATGTTAAAAGACAGAAATGGATAATACATCCTTTATATATCATAATGTAATAAAAATAGTAATTGGTTCAGAGACCACACACACACACACACACACACACACACACACGAGCACACGTGCTTAAAAATGAAATCCTAAATAATGAATAGGTCAAAGAACAAATTACAGAAATAACTAGTAACTATGTAAAAGAAAATTACAATGCTAAAACAACATGAAACTTCTGGGATGCCACTAAAGTAAATTTCAAGAGAAAAAATCATGGCCTTACAAAAATACATTAAAAAAATTGAAAAAGAGAGGATTAATGAATTGACTATGCATTTAAAAAAAACTAGGATGTCACCAAAAAAACAAACCTAGAATTAAAATAAACACAAAATAGTAGATATTAAAAATTAGAGGAGAAATAAATTGGAAACAAAACCAACCACAAATATAATATGTAAAACTAAAAGTTAGTTCTTTGAAAAATACCAGAAAATTGAAAAACCTTTAGCTAATCTGACTAAAAAAAAAGAAAGCAGAAAACTGAATCAGCAAATTAGCAAATAAGCAAGGCGAAATTACAACAAAATCAGAATAAAATGGATAATTAGAACATATTATGCATAGTTATATGCTGGCAAGACTAAGAATACAAAAGAAATACTTCCAAAAATATAACATACTTAAACTATAATAAGACCAGAGAGAAATCTTAAATAATTCAATCTCTGAAAACTAAATAGATCTAGGTATAAAGGAACCACAAAAGAAAAAAACTACTACTGCTGATGGAATCACAGAATTCTATCAAACTTTTACAGAACAGTTAGTATCCATACTTCACAAATTATTCTCAAAAAGTGAAAAAGAAAGCACTCTACCACGTATTTGGAGACAAAAGTAGATGCCTGTTACTTGAGGAATTGGAAACAAACTGTGGTTCATGAACGTAATAGAATATTATTGTGTTATGAGAAAAGATATGTGTAATGAACAGAGATGCATGGAAAGAGCTATATGAACTAATGCAGTGAAGTAAGCAGGGCCTAGAAAACAATATATACAGTGACTCCAACAATGTAATTGGAAAGAACTACATATGAAAAAAATCAAAAGTGAACATAACAAAATTATAAAGATGTAATGGTAATGGGAATCTGAAGATCTTCCCTGCCCCTTGGTCTCTTGAGAGGCTTAAGTGACTCTGAGAACCTTCTCTGATTTGAAAATATACTCTGACCCCTAACACGAAAGCCCACATCTTATTACTTTGTGATTGGGCAGTTGGTCAAGAGGGTTGTGACATTCTCTGATCCTGGAGAAGGCTACATATACCCTGATGTAAGGTTTTGCTTTGGGGCTTACTTTGGGAAGAGTTGTGTGATTTGGCCAGATGAGACTCTGGGCAGCAGTTGCAACCCCCAGCTTTGAAAACCCAGATGTTGGTACTTCCCTCTCTGGTAACTAACTATGTATGGATGTAAAGGTCAGACAACTGGAAGCCTGTCTGATGAATTGTGTTATTTTCTGTTGTAACTTCTGTTTGTATTCTCTGAAGTTCAGGGTGCTAACTTTTCCCCCCTGAACTAGGTAAATAATATACGTTTGTTTGATTAAAGTAAGATTGTTAACCTGTTTTGAGTTGCTTTCCTTTACAAAAGCAAATCTAAGAACGTACATTAGCAGCCATCATGGGTATGCTAGGGTGCTTGCTGCTACCAAGTTGGACTTGAATGAAGAGATATTAGAGAATACTCCCAAACAACTCCTTCATGTAAGTAGGAGGTCCATAAGTATTACATATTGTATATGTTTTCAGACTTTTTCAATACACTGATCAATTGTACTGACTTTTTTCCTCTCGAAAAAAATACTGTTAGATGGCTCCATAGGCAGGGATATTTGAGATAACTATAGTGGTATAAAAAAATAGAAGGTATTAATAAAAACATTTTTAAAAGTCTTTCAATGACCTAATATTTTCTACAAATCACTGTATATTAATTTGAACAGATAAGTATACAATTAGATGAATGGAGAAAATGGTGATTTTTATTTATCCCTTCAGTTAAGGTAAAGGGGACAAAGGATACAAAATGTAAGCAATAAAATGGAAATCACATTCGGATTATGAATTAAAGTTGATCAATAATTAGGGAGAATTTTTTGCTATAACATCTGAGAAATATGAATTGATTTGAAGACTACTGGATTATAGGAATAGATTTTATTAGTTCATTTTTCAAATATTCTATTTAACCAAGGATTTCTGATTTGAAAAGAAGTGAATGCAAACTTCTCAAGCACATAAGTTGCTCTGAAATTTAAAACTATATGATATACATAAGTAATGGTCAAAAAGGAATTCTGCATTTCTGTTGACTGATTAAGTTTTCAAGCCTTAATTTCCTATCTTAATCTTTTATTTTTAGGACATTAAATTCGTATGTGAGACAAACTTAAAGAAAGGAATGTTTTTCCAGTTGTTTGATTATACCCAGTAATAGTTCCTTTGACTATTACAATGTTGAATAACAAATTAAATTTAACTAGAAAAATTAGGAGTGCAGTAATCCATTCAGGGTAGAGATATTTACAATTAGTTCCCAACAAAATGTAAGCTTCATAAGAGCAGAGTCACTTTTTTATTTTTAATTCCAGTTCCTGGAATTACATAGTATCTGATACATAGTCCATGTTTAATAAATACACCTTCATTGATTGCCTACAATTTGAATTCCTAACGTTACATGTTTTTGTATACTTTTCCCACTAAGCAACTTAGATTTTTAAACTTTTCATTATTTACCTTTTAAAAAATACATGTTTTCTAGAAGCTCTTTTAGTTACATTAACACTACTTCTAAACAAATTCTCCTCTCCTCTACTACACCCATTGAACACTCCCTCGTAGCAAAGAAGTAGTTAATTAAAATGAATCATTTTAGCATGTTGTTAAAAAGAAAAGTGGTTAAATGAAATAATTACCAGATATAAAGAAGATGTAACCTAGATGATTTCCTGCCGTAACTGCCTTAAACTAAGGAACTTTTATTTGATTGGTTTTTTTATATCACACAAAAGTTTCACAAAGACTTCCTTTCATTTCTAGAATATGTTATATCTAGAAAGAACTTTAGCACATTTTCTTTTCAGATTCTTAGATATCTCTAGTAAGTAGATAAACAAAAGTTGGGATGATAAGGTAACATTAGATTTTATTATAATCTATTTATGTGATATCAATTTGAATAACTTGAAATATACTATTTAACCTGCAGAGAGAAATCTGTTACTGCTACCATGTTGTAACCAGGTTCTAGAATTCATAGAGCTTCTAGAAATGGAAACATTCAGAAGTTTGCAACTTCTGTTTTTCTGTCTTCTTGTCCAAAATGCAAGAATAAAATTTTAAAAATATAAAATAGGCATGGAAAATATGAATGTTCTATGTTTCAAAACACAATCCTTAGAGTTGATTGTGTGGTGTACACCAGGAGATTAATACAGGCAAATTTGATTCCTAACTTAATCCCTGATCCACTCAAATCAAAAGAAAATGCCTCATGATCTGACATTTCATTTTTTTCCAAATGTAAATTGGGGAGTACTTTTTCTTAACATGCCCATGGTATAGGTATAAACCTATGGTGTCCATAATGTTTTTGGATACCTCTTATAAACATACTTAAACAGAGGAGAAGAAAAGATTTTTGAACAAGAGAGCAATGCAGTATGTTATATTTGGCGAGCTCAAATTTTAAAGGCAAACATATTTTATTGAATGAAAATATAGCTGCAGTAGCTCTAAAGAACATGGAATGAGAAGCTATCTTCAAATGAACTACAAAAGATAATATGGTGGTGGCAGATTTGTTTCCCTATGCAATAAACAAATATTTATTGATCTGTGATGGATTCAGCAATTAAACCTTGTCATCGCTATAATGACAAAAGTAGAATAAAAAAATCCTTAGAAATGTGTGAGAAGACACACAAAAGAACAAAAGGAAAGATGGTTTATAGGATTTTCATTGATAGTGGAACAACAGAATCAAATAAATTAGAAATAGGGCAAGTGAGATTTTTCTACAGTACAAATGAGAAACTAATTAAAAACTGACCCCTTTCTACCATACAGTTATGTAAATGAAGGAAAAGCTTTGCTTTTGTTTGATTTAGTGAAAATGACTTTCAGGTTATTTAGGTTTTCCTCTTTATTAATGGAAAAAGAATATCACTAACTGAACTGTAGCCCCATTTTGCCAGCCATGTGCTGCACATCCCAACATTTCCAAAAATCAAGTCATCTCATACTCTTCTAATTTGCTCTTCTTTACTTCTCCATTTTTATTAATAGTACCACTATTCTCCTGTTATCCTGGCTCATTTTTTATTTCCTTTTCCAATATGCTTCATATCCAATCAGCTGCTAAATCCTACCAATTTTACCATCAATGATATTTCTTAAATTAAGTCACCTCCTTACCATTCTTATTGCTACATCTTTAGTTCAGGTCCTTATTACATTTCACATAGACTATTGTGTCACTTACTAATTGGCTTTCCCATTTCAAATTTCTCCCACTTTATATTCTCACCATTTTGTGAGCTTCTGGACCAGTAGATTTTGCTGAAGAAGACTTAATCTTTTTAGCTCTGGAATTCCTACCCTATAGGCCCTAAAGTCCTAACTAACGAGTGCTTCATGTACGGGTTATTACACTAGGCCAGCTGCTTCAGCCATTTTCCACTTTATTTCTCCCCCTCCTTAACAATGCACAATCTATGCAGATCTTGCTTCCTTTTCAGTTCAGAAATCATCACCCAATCAACTTACATTTCCTCTTGGATCCACTCTTTATCCCTATAACTTTCCAAATCAGAATGCCCCTCCCTCCATGTTGCTCCCCTATATGTATGGGCTTTTCCAATTAAACTGTAAACTCCACAAGGGTGGGTATTGTCTTTGCTTGTGTTTTTGAATTCTCAGCACTTAGCAGAGTGCTTCAATCCTTAATAAATCCTTTTCCATTTGGAAATTCATAGCCAGCTTACACATTGCTTCCATAAACATCTTACTCTCCCACTCATAAATGAAATGGCAGAAATCAAACTACCAAGTTTGATTACCTAAATGAAATTATATCAAAATTCATCCGGAAGAACAAAAAGCCTAGAATTTTAAGGGAAATAATGGGGGTGGGGGAAGTAGGAAGGGAAACTACAACTCATATGCCTGGTGTACAAACTCTGTTATTAAAAGGAAGCCTTTGAAATTATTTGGTATTGGTTAAAAATATGTAAAGTAAATTATTGGGACAGACCAGAGAGCAAAAAAAAAAACAAAAATAAAACTAAATATTACAATATTTGGTACAAATATTACAATATTTGATACATTTGATACAAGTATATCAAACCACATACAAATACAAATATTACAATATTTGATACACATTCTTTATTCCTCCAAAATAAGTGTTCCCCTTCTCTTTGAATATAACTACTTAAGAAGTAACAACCTCTTTGGCAAGAATTGGTGGGAAAACTGAAAAGCAGTCTGGCAAAACAAAACAAAAACAACAGGTTTCTGTCAGCATCATGCACCATTTGGCTGTGAAGTCAAATCTGTGTCCTTGAACTTTCAGTTCACCTTGCATCGTTTTCTTGAATACGATTTTTGCTTTAGCCCATCTGCTCCTCCAGGCTAGTAATTATATTTGTCAAGTTCTTCCAAATTTTCCCTCCACAAATTCAACCTCTGGTCTTATTCACTGTTGGAAAACTTGTTAGATTTTCTTTAAAACTCCTCCAGATTAAGTCCTTCTCCTTGAAGCTTTTTCTTTATTCCTCCAAAATAAGTGTTCCCCTTCTATTTGAATCTCACCTAATACTCTTATTTCTCTTAGCAGTTCATATCTCTCCCATGTACTTACTACAATCTAATTTGTAGTCTAGTTACGTATGCCACATCTGATCTCTCCTGATACTGTAAACTCTTGGAAGGCAAGAATTGTGTCTTTATTTTTGTATCTCCAGGACCTAGTGGAATGTTTTGCTTTTAAGAGACAATTCATTTCAATTTACCAAACATTTAATTACATGTTTGTGAATACTAGTAAAGAATTCAGAAACCTAAAGGCAGATTTAGGGCTGGTTATTAGACAAGCTAAGGATATAAAAAGAGTATTTTTTGGATAAAGTATTATTAGGAAATAAATTTCTAGAATGTCTCAAATTCTTAATAAAAATTCAAGAAAGATTAAAACCATCCTAAGTAAACACCAAGGTAAGGCAAAAAACCATGATACCACATCTTTGAAAAAACTCATAAAAAAGTACCAAAAGCTGGTATCTCTTAACCATCACCATGATCTGTCAAATAGGACAGTGCAGTCAAAATGACAAAATGACCTTCTTTTCTAATTTTTTTCTATTCCTCGTAACAGCCAAGACCGATTGAGTAAAGGAGAAACTTTCTTCCTTATCTCCTTCTTTTTTAGGGTTCTTATCTTTTTTTTTTTAATTTTATTTTTTTTTATTTACTCATTTACTTTTAATTTACAAGATTCAGTTCCACAATCACTTGAGTTTCAGATTTTCTCCCCTCCCTTCCCCCC
>CM053589.1:101649629-101736577 GCA_028646515.1 Pseudochirops corinnae
TCTGCTGATCTGTTTTTCTGTTTGTTTGTAACCTCTGTTTGTATTCTCTGAAGTTCAGGGTGCTGACTTTTCCTCCTGAACTAGGTAAATGATATGTTTGATTAAAGTAAGATTGTTAACCCATTTTGAGTTGCTTTCCTTTAGAAAAGCAGATCTAAGAACCTGTGCTAGTAGCTGCCCTAGGCATGCTAGGGTGCTTACTGTTACAGTTGTTAACTTTCTTTTCATGATTTTCTTGCATCACTCTCATTTCTCTTCCCAAAATTTCCTCCACTTCTCTTACTTGATTTTCAAAATCCTTCTTGAACTCCTCCATGGCCTGTAACCAGTTTACATTTTTCTTGGAAGCTTTTGGTGCAGGAGTTCTGACTTCATTGTCTTCCACCTGTTCCATGCTTTGATCCTTTTTGTCCCCCAAAAAAGAATCTAAAGTTGGATGGCCATGCTTGCTTTGCTTCCTTTGCTTGCTCATGTTGCCAGTCAGTTACTTGACTTTTGAGCTCTTTGCCACAGTAGAACTCTGCTTCCAGAGGGGAGAGCTTTGTCCCAAATCACTGGGGTTTTTGGAGCTGCTAGAACTATTACAAGGGTGCTGTCTCTATAGCCCCCACAAACTCTGGTTCACTGGTCACACACCTCAGGACCACCAACAAAGACTGCTATCCTGATCCCAGCAGGTTAAGGCAAGAGTGCTTAGCCTCTGGATGGTCTCTTGGCCCCCCTGTGATCTGCAGGCCAGGAGTTCTGAAGCAGCCATGTGGAGGCAGCAGCAGGGCCACCGTCTCCACTGCTTGTCGGTCCAGGTGTAAAGGCCGGACTGTATTCTGTCTCCTCCAGATCCAGGAGAGTTCCACTGACTTGTTACTTTGTCTTTGGCGTCTATGGGTTGATAATTCTAGAAACCGGCACAGCTGCCGGTGATCCACTCTCCTGAATGCTGTAGCTGCAACTGGTCCAGGGTGCCCTGGGGCTAAAACCTCGGGTTCACGTGGGGCTGGGCTCAGCATGCTGTGATGGACTCTTCCTGTCTGCTTGCTGGGTTGCCTTCAATAGGAGATTTGTTTCTCTCTGTCACTTTTATGTGTTTTGTAGCTCCAAAATTTGTTTAGAGTCATATTTTATAGGTATTTGAGGTGGTTATGGGGGGAGCCATGGGAGTTTCCCATCTTGACTCTTCCCCCGCCTTTTCATTAATTCTTATAGCCTAGTAACATCACATCATATTCAGTGAATTCTCAATGGATAGGCACCCACACACACACCTCCTTAAGTTTCTGGTTCTTTGCAGTAATAGAAAGAGCTGCTATACAAATGTACAC
This sequence comes from Pseudochirops corinnae, assembly GCA_028646515.1. Classification (NCBI taxonomy): domain Eukaryota; kingdom Metazoa; phylum Chordata; class Mammalia; order Diprotodontia; family Pseudocheiridae; genus Pseudochirops; species Pseudochirops corinnae. The sequence continues at coordinate 101,650,949 of CM053589.1, forward strand.
ACAGGTCCTCTTCCTCTTTCTTTCATCTCTTTGGGATATAGATCTACTAGATCAACAAAGGCAAGACACTAGAATTTAGAGGAGTTGGAAAGGCTTCCTGTAGAAGGTGCAGTTGTATCTGAGACTTTCAGGAAGCCACAGGCACCTGGAAACAGAGATGAATAGGGTACAGAAGAGAATAGGGTACAGAATCCAGGCACAGGAGATAGCCAGTAAAAATACTAGAATGAAAAGGTAGAATGTCTTGTGTGAAGAAAAATAAGAAGGCCAGTGTCACTGGATTGCATTGTGAGAGGAAGTAAGATGTAAAGTACTAGAAAGATAAGAGGACCAGGTGTTGAAGAGTTTTGAATGCCAAATAGGATTTTATACTTGATTCTTGAGGGAATAAGGAACCACTAGAGTTTACTGATTAAAGGAATGACATGGTCATATTTGTGCTTGAGGAGGAAGTTGAATTTGATAGCTGAGTAGAGGATAGACTGGAAGAGGGAAAGAGTTGTGGCCAGAAGACCAACCAGAATGCTATTTCAGTAGTGATTAGATGATGAAGGACTTCTCCAGGGGGTGGAAGTGTCAGAGGAAGGAAGGGGTCATATATGAGAGATATTGTGAAGGTAAAATTGACAAGCATTGGCCAAAGAATAGATATGACAAAATGGAGGGTATGAGTGGAGTTCAGCACGATACTTAGGTTATGAGCCTGGATGACTTAGAGGATGGTTCTGCCCTTGGCAGTATTAGAAGTTAGGAAGGGGGTGGAGAGTTGGGGGGTTGAGGGATGAATATAATGAGTTCAGCTTAGTATATAGGACATCTAGTTTGAGATGTCCAATACACAGTTGGAGATATATGAGACTGGAGATTAGGAGAGAAGTTAGGATTGGATAAGTCAATCTCAGAATTATTTGCATAGATCCGATAATTGAATCCATGGGAGCTAATGTGATCACCAAGTGAAATAGTATAAAGAAGGAAGAGAAGATGACTTAAGACAGAGCCTTGGAGAACATACATGATTATTGATTGTGACCTGGATGAGGATCTAGCAAAGAAAGGGGTGGTCATACATGTAAGAGAAGAACCAGAAGACACTAGTGACACAAAAGCCTAGAGAGAAAATAGTATTAAGAGGAGGGTAATCAACAGTATCAGACCCTGCAGAGAAGTCAAGAATGATGAAGACTGAGTAAATGCCATTAGATTTGGCAATTAAAAGATCTTTAATAACTTTGAAGAGTTGAGTAATGAAGACAGATTGCTGAGAATTAAGAAGAGATTGAGTCAATGGGAAGTAGAAACCCTAACTGTAGGATGGCCTTCTCCATGGAGTTTAATGACAAAAGGGAAGAAAGGGATCACCTAATGGAGATAGACGATGAAGTGATAATTGTTTGAGGATGGTGGAGACATTGGCATGTTTGTGGGCAGGGAGGCAACTAGTAGGGGAAGATTGAAGATTAGTGAGAAAGTGAGGTGATGGAGGGAATGGTATATTGGAGAAGATGAGATAGAATGGGGTCACTTGTGTATATAAAGAAGTTGACTTTGGCGGTTCTCTTGAGGTAGAGGTGAATGAGGAGATAGTGGCAAAAAACATCTGAGTAACATGAAATGATAAGGAAGACAGAAGAGGAAGCTCTTAGCAAAAGGCCTCTGGTTTTTTTTCATTGAAATATGAGGCAAGATTCTCAACTGAGAGCGTAGAAGGAAGGTAACTATGAGAGGTTTGAGGAGAGATGAAAAAGTTTAGAAGAGACCCTGTGAGGAGTTTGATAGCGAGTCAGTCAGGAGGGCTAAAAGGTTGCCCAGTGTAGATAATGTGATTTAATTCTGTAGTGGTCTCAGTCAACACAGTTTCATGAATTTTTCCATCTTTCTTTAACAGCAAGTTAGTAGGAAGAAGGACAGTTGGGTGATGGGAATAATCCAAAGCTGATGCTTGGTAGGACAAGATCATTGATAGGATGAGAGGACAAGAGACTCAAGAAAAGAGTTAACTAGTTCACCAGGGGTCAAGATGGGGAGTGAGGGAAAATGTATCAAGAGAAAGGGTGGTGCCCTGACAAAGAAATGAAAAGTAAGTGACACTGGAGGTCAAAGTGAAGAAAATCTCTTAATTGCCAAATCTAGTGCAACTGGTGGAAGGGGAGCAATGGAAGAATGAAATTTGAGAATACATTGTCAAATTTGGCAGTTAAGATGTCATTGGTAATTTTGGAGACAGCAATTACTATTGAATAGTAATGTTATTCGAATAGTAAAGTTATTCACATCACTTCAAGAAGGAAATAGAGGCAATGAGTGTAGGCAGATATTAATAGGAGTTTGTCTGCAAAACAGAAAAGAGATAAAAGAACAGTAGGGGGATGATAGAGTCTGGTGAAGCTTTGTTTTTGTTTTTTTCCACATAAGGAAGTCTTGGACATGTTTGTCAATAACAGGGAAGGAATTAGCAGATAGAGTGATAGAGACTGAAGGGTAGAGAAGGGGAATGATTGAAGAGACAATCTTCTGCAGAAGAGAGGGAGAGGGATGGTATCAAGGCTGCATGAAGAGGCCCGACTTGAAGAAGAGAAGGGCTACCTTGTAATCAGAGACTAGAGTAAAAGGAAGAGATAGTGGGAGATGATATCCTGGGATTTTGAGATTTAAAAAAACAGGAAAGATAGAGCTCATGAGAAATGGCCTCTACTTTTTAGGCACAATACTAGGTGAGGTGCTTATCTGAGGGGATAGGGAGAGTAGAAGATGTAAGGAAGGAAGAAAAGATTTAGAATAGCCTCTGTGGGGAGTGGGAGGGAATTAATTAGGAAGGAGTAAAACCATTACCTTGCTACTGTGAGGGCCTAGTTAAGGTTAAAAAAAAAAATAATTTATAATGTACCCAGTCTGCCTGGGTGGTGTAATCTTTGGTTAGAGTTTGTCAAAGATCAACGGTGAAAGGACAGGGTGAGGCCAAGGATTTGAGAGGAGAGGAGAGTGTGGAGTTGAATTGGTTAACTAAGGGTCTAAATAGGAAAGGGAAGAAAATTGATTCAGAAAAGGGGTTATGGTTTGAGGAAGTCCTGGATTGTGGTGAGGGACAGGTAAGATAAAGATGAGTTAGAATCAATGGAGAATATAGTCATGGAAGTGGAATTTGTATGGGGGATAATGAGCTGAAAGATGTGACTGTCCCTTTGTGTGTCTGAAGTGACTAGATATGGCATCTAAGTAGGTCATGGAATCTGAGCAGATTGAGGAGCTGGATCTAAACTAAAATCCAAAATCTTTTGCTTTCCTGAAATCATCCCCTAAATCTCAAAACTAGAAATAAGATGGAACATAATTGTAGTTTTTGTTCACTTTAGGAGAGAAAGGACAAGCATCCAAAGTGTCTATTTTTGGTGCTAACTTTTCGTAACATAGGAAAGTTATCTTCCTGTCCCATCAGAGAAGCTATAATTGAGATCAGGAATATTTTCCTTAGGTTCTGTCTCAGGTTTCTAGTGGAAATCTGCTTTGTTTTTTATTCTTATTTTGCTTTTAGAATGTCTTCTGCACGCTACTGCTTTTCTTCAGGTGATTTCACTTAATTGGACAGAAGGTTTCCAGCTTTCTTTCTTTACTCAATTAGGAAGCAGACAACTTCATGCTTCTAGGCTCAGGTTGCTTCATGGAAGGTTTCCCTACAAGGAATAGAAGGGAGAGGGAATGTAGCAGTGACTTGGGCTGTAAAATGACCTTCCCTTGTATACTAGAGCTAGCTTCCAGCTGATTATTGCCAGGGCAAGGGAGAAAAACATTCAGCTTACCCAGCAGTCACAGAGTGAGGCTGCAAATTAAGCTAGCTAATCATGATGATGAGCACTGTCTCTGCCATAATTCTGTCAGTAGACACTGTAACCTCCTTGATATCCAGGAAAAAAAGTAGTGTTATTTACACAGCGTAAGTTGATATCTTGAACTTCTAACAAAAGATTTCTCTCAAAGCCCACTTACTTGCAAAATAATAGTTTTCATTAGCAAACAATTCTCCCTTTTTATGACTCTCCATGTAAGTCAGGTTGCTGTGGAAACTTGTTTTATTGGTGTTGATTTGTCATTATTATTTAAATAACTAATCAAGAATACTCAACCCTAAAAGGTATATTCTTCCAAAAGTTCATTATTATATCTATATAAACTTAACATAGATTCCTCCAAAATCTTCAGCTCAAAAGCTTATGTTTCTTCCTTGCTTTATCTCCAAACTCTGCTTTCCTTCCCAATTCTGCATCACTTCCCTAAAACTTCTATTAATTCATTTATTTAAACTTTATGATACTTTTCAAGAGAAGAATGAGTCTGCATCAGTATAGATAGATTCCAATGATAGTTTTCTTTCTTTTTGACAATATTTTTTCTCTAAAGAAACAAATTCACCAGTGGAAAACTAAAAATAAGCATCTCCTATATTGCTGAACATAATCTTCTAGACTACCCAAAACTAGTCATTGACTCCCACTGAATTGTAGGATGGTTCTCTTTAATCTTTCTAAATAACAAATAGAAAAACCTCTGGGAAATTTCAAAGATTGATCCTGATTGCCTGCTGCTATTTATAAAATTCTTTTTCAAAGATTGAATTAATATATTGTCTCAATATGTAATATGAAGTTATAAGCTATGTTTTATGGTAACATCCTAAAGCTCTAGTACCTTTAAAGTAAATTGCTTTATCATTTAAATTCAACAAATGTTTATTTAGCATCAGCTTTGGGCAAGGAATTGTGCTGGGTTCTGAGAATACAGAGAACTTATATAGTGCATTTTTACAAAAATCATTCTAAGTATAATTTCCACAAACCAACTATAAATCTGATTTAAATTTTATTTTTTGTGATTGATTTTTAGGTATGCTTCTTAACAGTATGAGTGAATGGCATGTGAGATATATTCTAATGTAAATTCAGTCCCTTGAGATTATCATAGATAATGAAAGGATAAATTCTTACCAAGAGTTACAGCTGAGCTAGAGAAAATTTTATTTACCTTATGTTGACAATGAAATTTCTCAAGGATTTATCCTAACAGTTGTTCTACAGTAGTTTAGTAGACATCTGCTAAATGTTTATTGAATGCTTTTACACCTTAAAATAAACAGGCTATTGAATATTCTTTAAGGAATTTATGTGAATTTTCTTGAAGTCTAACCTTCAGTATGACATCACTTTTTAGACTCAATTTTCAAAGTATTTTCTCTTTTGACCAAAATGTGGATAAAATTTTGACAAACATATCTTCCCCCAAGAAGCCAAAGTAATACTCTCATAAGCTCCTTGAGGGCAGAGTCTGGGTTTGGTTGGGTTTGGTTTGGTTTGTTTTTTGTTTTTGTTTTTTTTCTTTGTAGCCTTACTTACAATTACCTTATACATAATAGGCACTTACATGCTTTTTGGATTTGATTGGATATACTGGGACATACACTAACAGATAACTGACCTGACTGTATCTTGATGGTTCTATATATAAAATGGATATAATAATATCTTACTTTTACCTACCTTGTATAAATGTGAGACATGACATAACAACAAAATACCTCTAGATCCTTAGAGATTAATGCCAAGATTTTATTCCAAAAGTCTATTTTTAAGTCACTTTATAAATTGAAAAATATTTCCCCATGAATCATATTTTATAAATGATGGATAAGTTCATAGGTCAGGACACAGGAGCCTCTTTAAACAATAATATACTCAAAGGGGAGGTAGTATAGTGTAGTAGATAGGGAACAGACTTTGAAGCCAATGAGTTGGTTCAAGAACCACACACTAATATAAATTACACTGTTAAGTGTGGCTCTGTGCATGTCACTTAACATATCAGTGCCACAGGCAAAAGTGTTAAGACTTGAAATTGCAGAACTGTTGGCAAGATGTGCATTGGTAGAAGTAATTTGCTCCCAGGGGTGTACCCTATAGAATTAGAACCCTCCTCGAGTTAGAACAAACTATGCCTGCAGCAGAAATCTCCCTTACAATATCCCTACATGTATTTATATATCTTCTACTTGAAGACCTCTCTAGATGGGAAATTCTCTTCTTTGCAAGGCTGCTTTTAGAGAGTTTTATATCAAGCTCAAATGTTGCCACTCTCTCTCTAACTTTCACCCACTGTTCCTAGTTCTACTTTCTGGACCCAAGAGAAAAAAGCCTAATAATTCCTATTCCATATGGGAGTCCTTCAGATATATGAAGAGACATAACATGGCCCAAAGAAGTCTTGTCATCTCCAGTTCCCTCAACTAATAATAGCAGGATGATGAAATTTGAAGCTACGTCAAAATCTTAGAGTTCTTGTGCCCAAAGGGCTATAAAACTGTGCATACCCTTTGATCCAGCAATAGCACTCCTAGATCTTTATCCCAAAGAGATCATAAAAAAAGGGAAAAGGACTCACATGTACAAAAATATTTATAGCAACTCATTTTGTTGTGGCAAAGAATTGGAAATTGATGGGATGTCCATCAACTGGGGCAGAACAAGCTGTGGTATCTGAATATGATGAAATATTATTGTGCTATAAAAAATGATGAACAGATAGATTTCAAAAAAATCTAGAAAGACTTATATGAGCTAATGTTGAGTGAGCAGAACCAGTAGAACCTTGTACATAGTAACAGCAACATTGCGTGATAATCAACTATGATAAACTTAGCTTTTCTCAGTAATATAATGATCCAAGACAATTGCAAAACACTTGTGATAGAAAATACTATCCATATCCAGAGAAACAACTATGGAGTCTGAATGCAGTTCAAAGTATACCATTTTCACTTTTATTTTGTTTTTTCTTTCTTGTGATTTTTGCCTTTAGTTCTGATTCTTCTTTCATAGCATGACTAATATGGAAATGTGTTTAACATGGTTGTACATGCATAACCTATATCAGATTGCTTGCTGTCTTGGGGAGGAGGAAGGGGAGGGCAAAAGGGAGGGAGAAAAATTTGGAACTCAAAATCATATAAAAATGAATGTTGAAAACTGACTTTACATGTAATTTGAAAAAAATCAAGCACTATTTAAGTGCAAAATAATCATAGGGTTCTGTGAAATATTTAAAATTGCAGTATGCAATTAAAAATAGAAACTTTGAATATTAAGGTCCTCCCAGATCTCAAGATGACATCTGAGAAATATATAACTGCAGGTTATTGAAAACCCAAAAATGAGAGGGAAAGGCATATGAGGAGTTAAAGGGATAGTAATAGTGACCAAAAAAAAAATCATATATGCAATCATCACAGATACCCACACAAATTAGTCCTTCAAAATCCAGCAGAGAAACATGTTTCCATGAACTGTGTCACACTAATATTAAAAATTTTTTTGCTTAAGATACACAGGCACTGTGGTAGGGAGATCCATCCTGCCCTACCAGAAAGTTAGAGGGGTGATGGGGAAGGACATAAGGAGAGAATAGATTGGGGGAGGAGTTATACAATGGGATGGCTGTTTTGGGGTGGTGGGTAGGGGAAAGATGGGGAGAAAATTTGTAACTCAAAATCTCGTTGAAATGAATGATGTAAACTAAAATAAAAATTAAAAAAAAATTTTTTTAAAATTATTTGCATTAGTTATAATACAATGCCACTCAGTCCTGTCAGATGAATTAAGAGACTTCTGTTATTTTACCAGGCTAAACAGTTCTTTTTAAGTTCATTCTTAAATCTTTCAAAGTTGTTCATTCTTAAATCTTTCAAAGTTGTTTGTTGTTATGTTGTTGTTGTGTAACTTGTTCTCCTGGTTCTATTCCTTCGTTCAGTATAAGTTCATACAAGTCTTTCCAAGTTTCTCTGAAACCAGCCACTTTGTGATTTCTTATAAATCAGAAGTGTGCCATCACATTCATACATCATAATTTGTTCAGCTGGGGTCATCTCCAGTTGTCCTGACCTACATGACCTATATCTAGCCACTGGACCCAGATGGCTTCTGAAGAGAAAGTGAGACTGGTGACACAGCCTTCCCTCACTTAAATCCAATTCACTTGCAGGTCATGACAGCATCTTCCTGATAAGCCACAAGACTAAGCAGTTTGCTAAAACAGCATCCAGTATTGTATTTCTAAAAGAATACATAATCTCAGTTTGGGATTTTTAAACTTCCATTGTGTTTCTACCTAATGAGTGGTTAATTATAATTGTACTCTAAACATCATTAACATTTTTCTGCATCTAATTCTCCTAGGTTTTATGAATGTAAATAATAATAGTAACAAAAAAAATAAGGATTTTAGTAGTGTTTTCCAAATCTGGTGATAGGGATAGCTAGAGTTTAATCAATAACTTATTTGATAATGTGATGACTATTTAGCATATTTAATATAATCATTTCCTGTGGTTGAGAAAACATGAGGAATTCAGATCCCATTTGAGTTTTTAGGATTCAAGTTCAGAGTATTGTATAGAAATCTGCTGTTGGAAAACTTTGTTTCCTGATTTTAATGCAAGAGATTTTTTTAAAGTTGTTTTTACATAAAATACTTCTTACAGAATATTAGTGTGTATATTTAGGGGTAATTTCAGTAGAAGCGTATCCACTTCCTTGAAACATATTGGGGAAATGAAGTAGAAAATATGTTTTTAGTTTGATTTTATCAATTCAAATGCTTAGAAAACATTCTGAGTCTTTGAAGTATGTGAATTCACGTTATTTCAACAGTTCAACAAATAGCAGAATGCTGAGTTGAGATAGAGTGTAGGTAAAAATTTGCCCCTTATATACTAGGGGATCATCAAACAATAATTAAAACAATAGCTTTAGCAAAGTTTCAGACTGCAAAATAAATACACAAAAATTTTCTATATAATAGTTACAAAACCCAAGAAGCAAAAATAGAAAGGGAAATTCCATTCCAAATAATTACAATATGCATAAAATAAAAAAAAAGAGCACTTTGTAATTGAATCTATACAAGTTTTTTGTGTTTTTTGATAGGATGATTCAATTACAAAGTGCTCCTTAAATAAAGAACAACTTTAAAAGCTGGAGGAATATTCAGTGCTCATGGCTAGGTTGTGCCAATATAATAAAAATGACAATACTTCCAAAATTAATTTACACATTTAATCCTATACCAATCAAATTACCAAAGGGATACCTTATAGGACATGATAAAATAATAACAATTCATTTGGAAAGACAAAAGATCTAGAATATCAAGGGAAAAGGTGGAAGGGAGAATAGCACCTCCAGACCTCAAACTATATTATGAAGCAGCAGTCATCAAAGCTATCTGTTACTGGTCTAAAAATAGGATTGATCGATTAAATGGACTAGAGAAGAGAAAATCAGAAATAATGTAACTCAATGATCCAGTGTTTAACAAAATGGAAAACAAATAACCTAGATTAAAACGCCTTATTTGCTGAAAACTGGAAAGCAGTCTGATAGAAATTAGATGAACACCTTATACTGCATTGCATAATACATTCTATGTGGATAAAAATGACCTTAATATTTAAGATTATGGCATAAAAAAGTTTAAAGAGAAACAGATCATATTTTTCTCACAGCTGTTGATGTATTCTTAACCAAACAAGAGATAGAGGCAATTACAAAATATAAAATAGGTAACCTTTATTACATGAAAATGAAAAATTTCTTCACATACAAAATTAATGTACCTAGGATAAGAAGGGAACTGGTCAGATGGGAAAAAAAATCTCTGTGTCAGATTTCTCTGATTAGGATTTGGTATCCATGATATATCAACAGTTTGTATTGGTACACATACACACACACACACACACCAGTTAGATACATAGATATGTAGTATAACACATAGATATATATATATATATAACATGTAGATATATAGTATAACATATATACTGTTACCCATTTCCCAGTAGATAAGTGGTCAAAGGATGTAAATAAATAGTTCTCAAAAGAAGAATTGTAAAGTATTCAAAACCACATGAAAGAATACTCCAAATCACTAATAATAAGAGGAATACAAAACAAGACACCTCCAAGGGTTCGTGTCACACTCTGAAAACTGGCAAAAATGACCAAACTGGCAATAACCAATATTGGAAGAGTTGAGGAATAACAGGCACAGTAATACATTGTTGGTGAAACTGTGAAGTGGTACAACTATTTTGGAAAGCAATTTGGAATTCTATAAACAAAGAAGCTAAAATGTCTTTGAACCAGAGACTCTATTACTGGACTTATACCCTGAGGCAGCCACTAATAAAAAAAAAAAAAGTCCTCATATACACCAGAATATTTATTACAGCACTTTTTGCGATAGCAAAGAATTGGAAACAAAGTATATGCCCATTGCATGAGGAGTGACTAAACAAATTGGAGTTCATGAATGTAATGGAATATTACCATGCTGTAAGAAATGATGTGTGTGGTGAATTCTTTTTTGTTATAAGTTAATTTATTTTTTGTTTTCAACATTCACTTTAATAAGTTTTAAATTTTCACCTCTTCCTTCTCCTCCACAAGATGGCATGCAATCTGATATAGGCTTTACATATACATTCCTATTAAACATATTTTCACATTAGTCATGTTGATAGAAAAATTAAAACAAATGGGAGGAACCATGAGAAAGAAAAGAAAAGAAAATAGTCTGTTTTGCTCTGCCTTCAGACTCCACAGTTCTTTCTCTGGATGTGAATGGCACCTTCTATTATGAGTCTCCTAGAATTGTTTTAGGTCCTTGCATTGCTGAGAAGGGCCAAGTCCATCAAAGTCAGTCAATGTGTGATGAATTCTGAGGAGCATGGCAAGACCTATAGGAACTTATGCAGAGTGAATTGAGCAGAACTAAGAAAACAGTATTCCCAGTGATTACAGCAGTGTAGCTGGAAAAAACAATACATATTGAAAAGATTAAAAGTGAATGTAAAAAAATTATAAAGATCAATCAGGACTGGAATTAAGAGACATGAGAGAACACCTCCAGCCCCCACACCTTTGTGGAAATCAGAGGACCGCAGGTGTTACACATTGCACTTTTTTTCCAATGATTTTTTCAATGTATCAATCAATTATGCTGATTTATTTTCTTTTCTAAAAATTAGTATTTGTTATTTGGGGTGACTCTCTGGGAGAGTGAGAGGCAGAGATACTTGTAATAATGATGTAAGAAACAGAAGACATCAACAAAAATGTATAAAGAAAAAAAAACAAGCCAAAATTCTTTATATAGTATATACATACTATATATATATATACTATATATATGTGTGTGTGTGCATGTGTGTGCATATACACACACACACACACTACAGCCCATACACAAATACATCTAGCATGCAATAATTTTGCATTATATAGATGCAAAATAAAGTGCCCTGAGTCTGAATGGGGAAAGTTGTTACCTAAGTCATAAATAACAAAAGACTTCATGGATGAGACAACATTTGAACCGAGCTTGCAAGGATAGGGTAGGAATGGAGAAGGTTAAAAGGAGAAATTCATTCTAAGCATATGGAATAGCCTGAGTGAAAACAAGGAGGAAAGAGAGGAAACATGTATTCAAGTGCTATCCAAAATTTCATTTGGTCATAATGTGGAGAGAATGGGTGTGAGATACAACTGGAAGTGATGGTACTACATTGTGGAGGTTCTTGTATACCAGGCAAAGGATTTCATGTCTTACTTGGTACAAAAGAGGATGCTTCTGCAGATTTTGTGCATTGAAGATTTTTAAATCCCTAGATAGATCTAAATATACCAATCTTTACCTTGTGCTACAAGAATGACAGCTGTTAACTCAAACGAAAATCTCTCATGAAGACATTCTGAGGAGAAAAGCACAACTGAGTTATATTTAACTCATTCAATTTACTCCAAATTTTTCATTCTCTTTTAAAGAAGTTTTTATTTTCCCCAAATGACAAGCAAATTGTCACTTGACACTTTGTAACCAAGCTTTATTTTGACCCTTGAAAGTTTAGTATTAATTATGAATTTCAGAAGTCTTTTCTGAAGACTTGCCTTTTAAGATCATAACTAATTTGGGGATCCTTGAAGTTATCAGTTTACTTCACACTCTATTGTCTAAAATAATAAAAGGATCCAGATGTATCTGTCTTATTTATCTGTCATACCACCAGGTTATGAGAACCTTTTGTGTATAACATTGTGTAAAATCTACTATTAGCATTCGTGGGAGAGATATTAAAAACAACACTTCCAGTTTGATGGTAGATTTGGAGTTTGGAAAACCTATGTTTACATTCCTCATTAGATAATTACTAGCCTGGTGATCTTGGAGAAGTCACTTAATGCCTCTTTACTTAAGTGAGTATATAAAATGGGAATAATAAGAGCAACCTATTTTCCAGTATTGTTGTAAGGATCATATATGTACATGTGTATATATACACATATATTTAGTATTTTGCAAACATTAAAGCATTATATAAATGTTAAGCAATTACTATTAAAGGCATTCTTAATTTTAGAGGTGTTTTAAGCTCATTTACAAGCTATTAACTCTGACTTTATATTCCTGACAATCTGGGATAGTTGGCTCAGCCAAACATAGCACAGTGATTATGCCAGCAATGTGGTGGAATTGATGGATTCTTTAACCAGTCAACTAAAACAAGAAAACACTGGTGAAGGAAAGACTGGATTTGGAGTTAGAAGACCTAGGTTTTAATCCCAGTTCTTTTACATTATGCTTATGGAATCTTGGACAAATTACATAAATTCTCTGGGTTTCAGATTCCTTAGCTATTAAATGAGAAGATTAGATTAGATGATCTCTAAAATATCTTTCAGCTCTAAATGCTAAAACCCTATATTCCGAGTCCATAAACTGCTTCCCTTACCCTATTAGTTGTTGTTCATCCTTCATTTTCAGAGAAGATCAGTGACATCACTGATGATGTCTTGATGTGGATCAGTCTCAAAAATACACGCTCTTGGTGATAATGGGGTTAGTCTTCATTCATAATTCAATAACAATTTGAGGTGGATCAGGATTGTGATATCACTGGAATAAGCTGGAAACTTCCAGCAAGAAAACTACCTCACTTAATGTAAATTCGCCCGTGCTCTGCAACTTTAGAGTCTTAGAGAGTTGTCTAGGGTACTGAGAGATTAAGTGATTTGCCTACCTCCATGTACCTGGTATGTTCCAGATGCAGAACTTGAACCCTAGTCTTCCTGACTCTGAAGCTTGCTCTTTGTACCTGTGGTTTTTATTTTTTAACCACTTCTTATATATAAAAATCACCATTCACCATGCCTCTGCTCACTTTAGTTACTTAATTTGGAATAGCTCTCCTCTTTTTCATTACCTTTCTACCCAGACGAGCTAGTGCTGTTTTTCTTTTCCTTGAAGCCTGCCAGTACTACTCTAGCCACAGTGATTTCTCATTCCTCTGAATTTATTTGAGTAACTTTATTAATTTTATTGATTCAGTCAACAATTATTTGCTCCTGTGAATTCTCTTGTATTTTTACCTTGAATCATTTTCAACTCTAATCTTATCCCATATAATTTTGCTTTCTTTTCCCACGACATTGTAAGTTCTTTTAGGACAAAAACTGAGGCAATGTGTCAGTGGATAGAGTGTTAGATTCAAAGTCAGAAAGACCTGATTTCTAATTCTGCCTCAGGCATTAATTGACTGTGTGATGATCAGCAAGTCTCTTAAGGTCCCTAAGCCTTGTTTTGCTCACCCATAAAATGGGGGTATCAAGTTCAAATTAGAAAATGTATATAAAATTCTTGGAAAACTTTAATGCAGGTTTATTATTATCATTATTATTTTGTATCACCAAAGAACCAACCACAGGGTACTACACATACTAGGTCTTCATAATAAAGAAGCATTTTGGTAAGTGTGGTATAGGGGGAAAGAATGTTGGATTTGGACTCAGGAAAGATTTGGGTTCAAATACCACCTCTGCCACTTAAAAGATATGAGATTAGTCAATTTCTTAACAACTCTGAACCTGTTTCCTTATCTATAAAATAACAAAGTTGGTCTAGGAGAGCTCTAAGTTCCTTCCAGTTCTAAATGTATGATCTTAAGGTTCTTGGCTTTATGCTTATCTCTGCAAAGACTGTCATATCTTTTAAAAGTTATGTCATATAAACATAACTGTTCTATCTTTTCATGATAACAGGCACATCACATCATCCAGAATCAAAATCCTTCCATAGAAGAAGAAGCAGACTCAGCACTCTCAATTGCCCATGCTGCCATTGCCTCTTCAAGACCTGAGCACAATGGTGAGAGAGATCATGAAAAGTGTAAAGGGCACATGCATGCTGCCCATACTCCCTATACATATCTCTTATCTATGAAGCAGTTTTCTAAGTTGATTTTTAAATGAATTGAACAGAAGGCAAAACTTAGCTGTAATCAGATTTCTGTGAGTCTTCTTATTGGTTGGTGTAGTATTTTGGCAATGACATTCTGTTCTTTATCTGGGCACTCTGAAGGCCTTTGATTTATATCCCTATGTATTCTCTCTCTGATTCTTTTCCTTTTAAGTAGGAGTTAATCTTCCAAGGGAATAAGAAAGAGAGCTCTTAGAGCTTCCCAGAAGCTGTATGCTCAGTGTTGAACGTAAGAGGAATTTACTTTACTTGCTAAAGGGATCTATTTTTAAAGATCATTGTGTTGTTGGCACAGCTGCAATTGACCCAGCAGATAGACTCCTTGCCTGCTGAAATCCTGGCCTCAAAATTCCCCAAAGAATTGAGCTTTCAGTCATGATGCAGCATCATAGTTCCAAGATATCCATGGGGGGAAAGCTTCCTGTGACACATTTTTTCTGACTTTTACCCAGTCTCATGTGCTGTACTTTGGGAATTCTTGGATTTGGCCGTGGGCTTAGACAGTTACCCATAATGTTAGTGAGGATGAATTTCAATGGCACACTTATTTGTTTGAAACTTCATATGTAGAAATAATATGAAAACACTGGAATATATTCCAGTATTTAGAGAAAAGGGGGATTAAGATAAGAAAACTCATGAAATACCAACCAAAATATATGCATGTATGTGTATATTAGATCTGTTACATAAATTATATTATATTTCATATTATACAAATATGTTTTATATTATTTACTATTATGTAAAAATATAAATAAATTGCTGTTGACTGGTTGATCACATGGGTCAGAAAACCCAAATAAGTGCCTGGGAATCTTGGGGCAAAGAAAAAGATAGGGCAATGATTAAGATAAGGTTGGGGCAGAGATCCTTAGCAAGATTAGACTCCAGGTCCTAAAACTAGAGATAAAGGGACACAGATGGGGAAACTAAATGACTTGTCCAGGATCACAAAGCTATTAAGTGTCTGAATCAGGATTCAAACTTAAGTTTTCTTTTGTCCAAGTATATAGCCCTTTATCCACAACTCCATCCAGCTGCCAAAACAAGACTGGATATGTCACTTTTTGCAGGATTTATGTGAAGCATTATGATGCAGAAAAAGCCCTGGGTCTTGTCTTGTGTCAAGTTTTTCTGTCCCCATGAACTCCAGAGTTTAGACCACTGTTAGCCTCGCCTAACCTTCCTCAAGGAGCAGGGGCCATTGGGTGGTATGGTTAGGAAGACAAGAACCCAAATCACTCTAAACAGGTTTTCTTCTGGGCCAGCCATGTGAGTCTAATATCTAGGTCACTCTAAAGTCAAAAGATTTCTTCTATTTGTTTTTTGATTCCTGAACTTCCTTTGTCAGGTAAAAATGAATGAACAAACAAAACAAAATAAAATGCCTTGTATTGAACAATACTTTAGTGGATCTGTGATTTCATTATTTTCCCTGCAGTGGTTAAAACAGAAATCCATCCATGCCTTCTCATCCTATGATTCTTTTTCTTATAATCATAGAGAGCCGGAAAGGACCTTAGACCATCTGACCCAACTCAATCACATTGCAAAGAAACTGAGGCCCATAGAGATGAGGTGGCTTTCCCAGGGTCACACAGATAGGAGAACCAGAATTCAGACCCCAGTCCTCTTATATAAGACCCAGGGATTTTTCTTCATCATAATGCTTCACATAAATCCTGCAGAAGTGATATATCCAGTCTTGTTTTGGCAGCTGGGTGGAGTTTTGTATAAAGAGTTCTACTTAGAGTCAAGAAAACCTAAATTTGAATCCTACCTCAAATACTTAATAGCTTTATGATCCTGGACAAGTCATGTAACCTCCATCGGCGTTAATTTCATCATCTGAAATTGGGACGATAATAGCACCTACTTCCCAGGGTTGTTGTGACGATCAAGGGAGATACTTAAAGCATTGTGTTAATGTTAGCTATTAGAGGCTTATCTCTAAGTTATTAATATTCTCAACTCCTTCCATTGCTACTCCCTTCTTCTTGAGGTTACCTCCCATTTATACTATACATATTATATAAGTAAATCGTTGTTTGCATGTTGTCTTAACCATTAGAATATGAGCTTCTTGAGAGGAGGGGGCATGTTTTTACTTTCTTTATATTGACTAATTAATCAATAGATTCATGGTTACCAATGCAGCACCAAGTGTCTATTGGGTATCACTCACTCTCATTAAATTAATGAGTATCACCTCCTTTTCCATCCTTATATGTCCGTGATCTATATCTTTCTTGTCACTTCTACATATTGATCATCATTAGTTAATGGACTGTAACCTGTTTGTCCCTATCATACATGTTTCTTTGGTATCATCAAGTAGCACACTAAGTGTCCTGGGTCTGAAATTAGAGGGTTTTGGTTTGAATCTGGGTTCTGATACTAGATACTTGTATATGACCTTGGTTAAGTCAATGAACCTCAGTGTTTTCCTCTGAAAAATAAGGGATTTGAACAAGGTGACCTCTGAGATTCCTTCCAGTTCCAAATCTTTGATCCTGTGACATTCAGTCCTTCTGACAGATATATAAAAGAGAGCTTTTTAAATTAGCATAGGCCTAAAACCTAAAAGAAATAAGACCTTTTGGACAAGTAGAAATGTAATCAAAAAAATTAAAAGGACACAAAGTCTAGGAACTCTATTACCTGTAGGTTATATTATTGCCCTGATGCTCCTGAAGATATGGGAAGGGCTGTTGAAAACTTGATACACTGGTAAACTTTTTTCAGGCCTAGATTTCATAAGATCAGCCTATAAGATACAATGGATAGGGTCCTGGGCCTGGAGTCAGAAAGACCTAAGTTCAAATGTCACCTTAGACCAGCAGTTCTCAACCTGTGGGTTGCGACCCCTTTGGGGGTCGAACGACCCTTTCACAGGGGTCACAGGGGTCACCTAAGACCATCGGAAAACACATATGATCCTGGACAAGTCATGTAACCTCCATCGGCATTAATTTCATCATCTGAAATTGGGACGATAATAGCACCTACTTCCCAGGGTTGTTGTGACGATCAAGGGAGATACATAAAGCATCTTATAATCCTTAAAGCATTGTGTTAATGTTAGCTATTAGAGGCTTATCTCTAAGTTATTAATATTCTCCTCTATCCGTCTCCAGGTGGGTCCACCCACATGCAGATATGCCCACATAGGAGTATTAAAGGGTCGTGACATTAGGAAGGTTGAGAACCACTGCCTTGGACACTTAGTAGCTGTGTGATTCTGGGCAAGTCACTTACTTACTCAGTTTCCTCAACTGTAAAAAGAGGATAATAATAGCACCTGCCTTGAAGGTTTGTGAGGCTCACCTGAGATGAGATCTGTAAAAAAGCACTTAGTACAGTGCCTGGCACATTGTAGATCCCTTATAAATGCTTATTCTCTTTCCTTCCCTTTCTCTCTACAAAAGCATATGAAGTGTGTTAGATATAGATAGCTTACTTCCTATACATGTCAGTCTAAGAATTCTGTCAGCCAAAAAAGTCCTCGGCTACATTAAGACACATAATTTGAAGTACTGACATGTCTAGATTGAAGGAGGTGACAATTCCACTATATCTGCCCTAATCAGAGCACATCAGGAGCACTGTGTTCAGTTGCCCTTATAACTTCCTGTAGGTTTTAGCAGGGGAAATGGTATTTGTTGAGTTTAGAACTTTTTTCCCTACCCAGAAATTAAAGTGAAAACTTTTTTTTGGATGAGGGTGGGTGGCAAGAGGTCCACATTTATGTTTTCATTGGTATAAAAAACTCCCTATACACAATCCAATCTCCATCAGTATAGATCAACAACTGTTCTTTAGCTTAAGAATCTTAGAGAGTTGCCTTGAGCAACTGAAGGTCAAAGTGACTTGTCTGGGTCATGCAGCTAGAATGTTTCAGAAACAAGATTTGAACCAAGATAATCTTGACTCTGAAAACAATCCTCTATCCACTACATGAAGCTGTCTCTCTAAGGTTAGCTCATAAGGGCTAAAAAGTAGCCTAAGAAAAAAAGTAGCCTAAGAAAAATCTCCAAATCTGCAATAGCATTTAAAAAATCTTTTCTCTTTGGTTTTAAGGTATTTTTGTGGGTTCCATCTAAAGACCTCCTGCCAATCCTCCCTGGAGTAAAGCAGAGTAGTCTTCTGAGTCCTGAAAAATTTACATTGAAGTATTACATGAGTTTTCCCCTTTGCCAAGACAATTTCTTTTGATTTGTCTTCTCAAAGGAAAAATGTGTGCTACCAGGGGACTAAACTGTTAAAAAAGGATTTTTTAATGAGATAACCTTTCATTTGAAGTTTTCAATGAAGGCTGTCGCCCCACCCCTGTTAAATGTCTTTTTGAAAGAACAATAATTGCCCCAAACCCCAAAATACCAGTGTTTAAGACTTTGAGCTCAATCCAGTTCCTTTTTTTTTCACTCTTAGTCTTACCCTTCATTCCTTATGCAGGCAAAACTTCTGTAAGATTTTGATTGTATAAGGATTTAGCATAAGGCCCAATTCTGGCTTTCAGTGTGACACTAACCTGAGGCTGGCTGGCTTCCCAGAGCAACCCTTGTCAAACTTTGTATTAACATATCTCACCAACACTGTCAAGGATTCAAGATATTTGCCTTATGTTTATAACTTTTCTCACAAAGGATATTAAAATAAAATAGTTTTGAGGCCAAGTACATTTCAATATAAACCTTCCAAAGGCCAAACAACACTACTCATAGTCAGCCTTGTTTGGAAGTGTTTCCTCTTACTGCAAACTGCATTCTTTCCAAGCTAAGAGTTTTAGAGCACTTTATAACGTATTGCTAGCTAGCATGACAAACTTTGAGCCTTCTGTGCAGACCCTTTAGAAGGGTTAGGTTTTTTGGTAGCCATTGCATGTTTCTGACTCATATTGAGTTCAAGATAGATTAAAAGCCCCAGGGTTTTTTTTTGTATGTGTGTTTGTTTTTCCATATGCAGTTCTGTCAAGCCAGGTCTCTTCCATGCTGTATTTTATGGTGTTTATCCTTTTTAAATATTTTTTTATTTTGTTTTTTATATTCTCATTGCATAGCACATAATAAATGCTTGTTGAACTGAATTTCTGCCCATCTTTCCAGCTTATTAAAATAATAGAATATTATGCTTGTAGAGATGTAAGATGTATAATATTTCTTGAATACCAGCTAGTCCAACAACCTCATTTTGTAAATATGCATCTAGTTACTGCCATTTGTGTTACCCACCAACTAGAATCTACAATTACAGGATCATAGATCAGATGTTTAGAATTAAAGTGAACTCTAGAGGTGACTTGAAGACACACTCCCTTTATTTTACAGATTAGGAAACAGACCCAGAGAGGTAAGGTGAGTTGTCCAAGGTCACACAAGTAATTAAGTAGAAGAGCTGTGATTTAAACTCAGGTCTTCTGACTCCAAATCCAGTGCTGTTTTCACTATACCATGCAGCCTCTTCATTTTATTAATTATTCCTTTTAGCTCTTCCTGTCATCTGAGAATTGGATAAGTCAAGTTGCTATGTATTCATACAAGTCATTGATAGAAATGTTGAACAGGACAGGTCCAGGGTCAGAGCTAAGTATAATAGCTTCTTCCAAGTTGACATTAATCAATTCTTTCTTGCTTAGATGTTGCCTAGAAAGTTGATTCAAAGTCACTTCCAGGTAAGCTAGACAGCCAGGTGATGCAGTGGCTAGATGACTGGGTCTAGAGTCAGAAAGACCTGCATTCAAATATGGCCTTAGACTCATACTAGCTGTGTGATCCTGAACAAGTCACTTAACCTCTGCTTACTTCTGTTTCCTCATCTGTAAAATGGAGATAAAAAAAAGCATCTGCCTCCCAAGGTTGTTGTCTGGATCATATGAGATAATAATTGTAAAGCATTTAGCAGAGTACTTGGCATATAGAAGTGCTATATAAATGTTATTGTTATTGTTGTTTGTTTAAAAGCTAATTGCTACCCTGAAATATTTGAGCACCTTAACTGTAAAGTAAATGTTACATTCATTTTATTTTATTTACTTTTTACTTTTTTGCAGGGATAATTGGGCTTAAGTGACTTGCCCAAGGTCACACAGCTAATAAGTGTCAAGTGTCCGAGGCCAGATTTGAAATCAGGTCCTCCTGACTCCAGGGACGGTGCTGTATTCACTGAGCCACCTAGCTGCCCTGCTACTTTCATTTTAGAGAAAAGGTTATGATTATTATCACCACTACTACTAAACCTCCACTCCCCAGATATAAAAACATTTTTGTCCATGTTTCATTTCATATTAGAAAATGTGGTACTTGAACTCAAGAAGCTTACAGTATAGCTGGGTGTTCAAAACATAGATTCAGGAAATGAGAATAATTATAAAGCAGTATATCAAGGGATAAGAAACAACTTGGTGTAAACTGAAGAAATGAGCGATCAGAGAAAGCTTATAAAGTAAAAAGGAATCAAAGTGGGGTGGCATTAATCTAAGAAAGTTCTCTAGAGGAACTAAGTCCTGAATAAAAATATAAAGGGTTGATAAATATTGATTGGTGAAGAGGAGCAAAAAGCTTTTAGTTTTATTTCTTATATTGAAAATACCATAAAAATTGATCAACATTGTTAATTAGAAGACCTATTTCTACTTTAGTAGAATGGCCTTTTTGTTTGTTTCCTGTTCTGATTGATTAGGGTAAAATTCACTTTTCTAAGCTTCTCTTCTATGGGAGAATGCTGTGCAAGACAGTGAGAAAACTCCAAAAATTAAATGAGATCCAGTGCCTGCTTTCTTGGAATCTGTAGTTTTTTCCAGATCTACAGTTCATTTATTTTATATTTTATAAAGAGGTAGCATTTTTGCCCATTCCCAGTTCTGCTTTTACAAGCTCTGTGTGAGGTTGCCACCCATGACCCTTTCAAAGTAGAAAAAGACCACAGAGGCCATCATGGTCCCCCCAATACCTAAGCAAACATTGTATCACTTCCCTTAGCTTGAGGCCCTCCAGAGATGAGGACCTTACTATTCCCCAAGGCAGCCAATTACACTTTTGGACATTTTTAGGTTTTAGGAAGGTTTCTCTTATATTAAACTGAAATCTGCTTCACCACAACTATCTGTGTAGCCCTGTGTGAGGGATTTTTACATAATATTTAAATGAAGTACAACTTGTCAAGTCTTCCTGTTGCCTGATGATTGAGTGCTCTTGGGTTAATGCTGTGCTAGGATATGGGTTTTTTCTATCTTAAATCCCCAAGTGTTCTTAATGGTTTTTCATTTAGTGTAGGTAGTGTAGAGATTACTTTTATGACAGTTACAAAAGATAATTGTCAAATTTTACATGAAGGGTTCTCTTTTAATTAAAACTATCCCCATTGTTCTAATTTTTTCCAGCCTTAGATTGCCTTAGGACAACCCCAGGAAAATGAGCACTGTGTTACTGGGATTTATTTTAATTAAAAGCCACCTGACCAGAGATCTGCCAAATTGTAATCATACCTAAATACCTTTTCAATGAAACATTCCTTTATTTTTGTCTATATATGTCCGTGGATAGCAGAGTCCATTCCCCTAAAGGAATTAAGTAGGTCTGAATTCTCAAATGAAATAATCCATAGGGATACTTTGAAATGGGATGGCATTGTCACCACCCAACCAAAACTGATTCTCCCGAACTGTAGTTGCTGAAGTGGGCTTAATTTTTTTTTTAATCATAAGAATCTTAGTGTTGGACGAGACCCTAGAGGTCACCTAGTCCGACCTAAACCTAAGCAGTAATTTCCTGTACATAATCCCTTCTCCCCCTCCAAAGCAGTTATCCAGCCTTCACTGAAGAATTCAAGTAAAGGGGAACTCACTATCCTTTTAAGAAATCTATTACTTTTACACTTTTCTTTTAGAAAATATTTCTTAAATCATGCAAAAATGAGCACCATTGCAATCTCTCTTTGTTTACTCCCTCTTCTGCAGTTGAGGGCCAGTAAAACAAGTCTAGTCCTTCCATATAACAGTTACTCAAATACTTAAAGACTGCTATACTTAAGTTTTATTCTCTTCATGTGAGAATCTGGGGCATAGTTTCTATTCTCATCATCACTGTGGTTTCCCTATTGATGGTTTTTTTATTCTCTGGCTTATCAATATCCTTCCTAAAATGTGTCACAACTGAACATTGTCATCCAAAATTAATCCAATAAGGACAGAGTATATAGCAGGACTACAGATTTAATTGTCCTTAAAAACAATGCTTCTATTAATAATTGCCTGAGTTTTTGTGAGCTTTTTTAGGCTACCACATCACACTGCTGGCTTATATTGAGCTTGTAGTCAGCTCACAACGTTTCTTTCACATGAACTATTGTCTGGTTATATAACCTTCTCAAGCTTGTATCTGGTATCTCGAATGTTTTAACCAAAATGTAGAATTTTACACATCCCCGTTAAATTTAACCACGTGAACTTCAAAAGTCAATCATCTGAGTTTATCAAAATGTATTTGTATCCAGATTCAGATACTTATCAAATGAAATTTTACAAGCTATTGCTAATTTCAATCTAAGATAACTGGGAATTTTGGTTGCCAGTTTGATTTAAGACATTGATAAAAATGTTTCATAGAAATGCCAAGGACCTGCTCAGAGACGTACCATTAGACCAGTGGCTCTCAACCTTCCTAATGCTGCGACCCTGTAATACTCACATGTGGGCGTATCTGCATGTGGGCAGACCCACCTGGAGACCCGCCTTGGAGACGGATATAGGAGCAGTGTCTTGGTTCCTAAAACCATCAGAAATATGTGTTTTCCGATGGTCTTAGGCGACCCCTGTGACCCCTGTGAAAGGGTCATTCAACCCCCAAAGGGGTTGCAACCCACAGGTTGAGAACTGCTGCATTAGACCCTTCCCTCCAGATGAACATCCATCTATTGTCAACCAATTCTTTTACTTTATGACCACTTTGCCCACGTCTTTTCATCTCAGCCACAATGATACATGAAAAACCTGGTCATATGCCATGCTGAAAATCAGGTGCACCATGGCTAAGGTATTTCCTTTTCCTGTTAGCCTAGTAACTTCTTTAGAAAATTAAATGAGGTTTGTTAGCATGACTTTTTCTTGATGAACCTATGCCAGCTCAATAAGCATTGATTAAGTCCCTGCTGTGTGCCAGGCACTGTGCTAAGTGCTGGGGATACAAAGATGGACAAAAGATAGTACCTCAAAGAGCTCACCGTCTAAGGAAGACAACATGCAAATAAATATATACAAACAAGCTATATACAACATAAGCACTAAAATTAAGAGGGATTGGGAAAGGCTTCCTGTATAATGTGCTATTTTAGCTGGGACTTGTAGGAAGCCAGGGATGAAAGGAGGTAGAGATGAGAAGGAGAGGATTCTAGGCATGAAGGAGAGCCAGGGAAAATGCTTAGAGCTGAGGGATGAAGTGTCTCATGTGAGGAGCAGTTAAAATGTCAGTGTCACTTAATCACAGAGTGCATGGTGGGGAGTAAGGTATAAGAAGCTTGAAAGGGGGTGGGCGGGGTATGTTTTTGTAAGGCTTTGAATGCCAAATCAAGGATTTTGTATTTGATCTTGGAGGTAATAAGGAGCCAGGGGAGTTTATTGAATAAAGAGATTACATAGTTAAATCTACACTTTAAGAAAAGCAGTTTGGTAGCTAAATGAAGACTTGATTAGAGTCGGGAGAGCCTTGAAGCAGGCAGACCCACTACCAGGCTATTGCAATAGTCCAGGCATGAGGTGATGAGGGCCTGCACTAGAGTGGTAGCAGTTTCAGAGGAGAGAAGGGAACATATTTAAGAGATGTTACAAAGGTGAAATTGGCAGGAGTTGGCAATAGATTGGATATGAGAGATAGTGAGGAATAAAGGGTGCATTGCAAACCTGAGTTATCAGAAGTATAGTAGTGCACTCAAAAGTAATAGGGAAGTTTGGAAAGGCAAATGGGGGAAGGGGAAAGAGGAATGAGTTTCTGGTTAGTTTAAGATGTCTGTAGGACATCCAGTTCAAGATAGCAGATAGTGAGGTGGAGATGGAATACTAGAGGTCAGCAGAGATATTAGGCCTGGATAAGCAGACTTGAGAAACATCAGCAGAGAGATGATAATTAATTCCTTGGGAGCTGATGACATCACTAAGTGAAGTCATAGAGGAGAATAAAAGAAGAGGGCTCCTACTATTAGAGGGAATGACCTGGATAAGGATCCAGCAAAGGAGACTGTGGAGCAGTCTGAGAGGTAGGAGGAGAACTGGGAGAGGGTAATATCCTGAAAATCTAGAGAGAAAAGTATCAAGGAGAAGAGAGTGAATGACAGTATCACAGGCTACAGAGAGATTAAGAAGGCTGAAGACTGAGAAAAGGACATTGGATTTGGCAATTAGGAGATCATTGACAGCTTTGGAGAGAACAGTTTTACTGTCATGATGAGGTCAGAAACTGGACTGTAAAGAGTTGTGAAGAAAGTGAGAATCGAGGAACTGGAAGCACCTGTTGTAGAGGGCCTTCTCAGGGAGCTTTGCTGTAAAAGGTAGAAGAAATATGGAATGATAATCAGCATGGATAGAAGGATCAAGTGAGTATTTTTTGTGGATGGAGGAGACATGGGCATGGGTATTAACTAAAGACCTTAGCTTGAAAAGTCCAAGGTCTCCTACTGCATTCTGGACCATTTCTAGTTGTCCTGATCTGTATCTGGCCACTGGACCCAGGTGACTCCTAAGGGTAAAGTGAGACTGGTGACTTTGCACAATCCTCCCTCACTTAAATCCAGTTCACTTCATATCATAGCATCACCTCCCTAATGTTCTGGTCTTCTTCCAGAATGAAGGGCAAAATAGCAGCAGCAACATCTTGCTGTCTGCCCTGCCCGACATCATGCATAATCCCGCTCCTAACCCCACTCTGACCCACTTTCCACCTCTCAATTTGAGAACAGTAATCAAAACAATGATAGCATGGCTTCTGGAAGGGATATGATAATCCACTGCCCATTCCAGCATACATATGTATGTGTGTGTATCTATCTTTATCTATCTATCTATCTATCTATAGATATATATGCATATATATATATGGAGAAAGAGAGAGAGAGAGAGAGAGAGAGAGAGAGAGAGAGAGAGAGAGAGAGAGATGATAAATATATATAGAGGTGAGTAGAGTCCATGGGAGGAAGTTGTGGTATGAATAGCAATAGGGACTGTAAGTGTTATCTTCCCTCATTAGAATGTAAGCTCTTTGGTGGCAAGGAGTCTAACACTGGTACTTTTATCTCCAGTGTTTATCACTGTCTGGCACCTAGGTGCTTAAATGCTTTTTCATTTATTCATCCATTCATCTACCTCTTCCCTTTCTAAGTTCTCATGAACTATCCTTTTAATAATGACTTTTAGAATTGCCATAAATTGAAATTGAGCTCATAGGGCCATAGTTTAAAGAACTCATTTTCTTACATAGTTGACTATTTCCAGGCCTTTTAAAAAATTACTTTTTAATAATCACAGATAGTAGTTCTACAGTCATGGTTATAAAATCTTTTAGTATTCTGGGATATAATTCACCTGAACCTCACTTCAGTTTGATTACTCATCAACCATCCCTCCTACTGGGAAGATAGAGCCATTAACCCCAAAGCCTCCATTTAAGGAGAAAGCTCAACCCAGAACATCTCATTTCTCACCTAGTTAACCTACTTTGGGAATTCTCTAACTTTTTTACTGTGCCCCAGGAAGCACATTACTAGGAAAACCTCCTCTGGAGGTCCAGCAAAATCCCATCAGTTTTATCACTCTGTCACAACCTTCTCTGCTTGGAGGGTGGAGCCATGAACTCCAAAATTGCCATTTAAGGAGGGAGCTTAGCTCAGAATATCTTATTTTTCACCTGTCTGTACTACTTTGGGACTTCTCTGACTTTTTCACCATCTCCCCTATGTCAGATAACACTCCCCAAACTTGTTTTCCAACTTCTTTGCTGTTCTTATGTGTTGTCTTCCCCTATTAGATTGCAAACATCTTGAGAGCAGAGACTCTCTTTCCTTTTCGTATTTGTATCTCTTGGGCTTATACACAGTGTGAAGGTGGCTTGATGCTCTCTTACCATCTCCTTACTTGCATATACTTTTATCAATTTATAATCTCACTTGTTTGGGGCACATTTTTGTTGTTATTCAATCATTTCAATTGTGTGTCTGACTCTTTGTGGCCTCATTTGGCATTTTCTTCACAAAGATACTGGAGTAGTTTGCCATTTCTCCTCCAGCTCATTTTATAGATCAGGAAGCCAAGGCAAACAGGGTTAAGTGACTTTGCCCAGGGTTACACATCTAGTAAGTGTTGAGGCCGAGTTGAACTCAGGTCTTCTTTATTCCCAGCCTGGTGCTCTATTTGCTGCTCATTTTACTCCCTAATCCATGCCTTTTCATCCTGTGCAATTTCTCTTGGTTGTCTTTCCATAAATTATCTATAGTCTTCCTACTATATTCTGGATTCCTTCTTCTCAGTTTTAAAAATGTGTTGTAGATATGAATGAGTGCATCTTTGAGGCTCTCCCTCTGTTATCCCTCATTTCCAATACATGGTCAACTTCATTTATGGCTTTTTTGTTCTATCCTTTCCTGCATCAATATCATTCTTTTTAATAAAGAAAACAGGCAAAAAAGGAGTTGAATAGTTTTGTCTTATTTCTTTCATTTATTTTCACCTATCTTTTTTTTTTATCTTCCTCTGACCCCCAACAAAACTAGAACCCTCCCCAAAAAAATCTTTTCACTTAACTTTAACTTCCTTTGCAAGTTTCAGTTCACTTCATATGAAAATAACTACATGGAAAAAAGGAAAGAACTCTACAGACTTTCTGTGCAGTTACTTTTCCTCAATACCTACTAGTTATAAATGTAGTTGGAATGAAAACATGGAAAGACTGCTGACACTGGGAGGCAAGTCAAGCACCTGTGCCTTGTGGATGCTAATTTCAGATATACAGACTGATTCACTATCCTATAATTTTAAAAATGACCTAACCTTCTGCAGAGGTCCATATCAAGTTGCTGATGATTCAAGATCAGCTTTTAAAAGTTGGGACTATTCTATCATAGATACCATGTATAAGAAGTTCAAAGGTTTTTTAGCCACTCATGGCCTACAGTACACTTAGTTTCATGGAACAAATTCTGTCAGGCAAAGGTAGAATCCTTGTAAGTAAGCCCTGCTTGCCTTCCCCATGGAAAACTGTTGCTAAACATCCAAAATGGAATACATAAAAGTATGTGCAATAATTTTCTGTGGCTAAAGGATTATAGATGTCAATGTTATAAACGAACAATGATGATGATGATAATGATGATAAATCACAATTTAGTTCCCATTAGGCAAGCAATATAAGAATTATTATAGATTAAGAAACTGAGAATGAAACAGGTTAAGTGAATGTCCGTAGTCATACAGCTAGATGGTAGTAAGAATCAAGACTCAAACCCAGATCTTCTTAATTCTAATGTCCCTTCTGTTTCTACCACACAGTTCAGAAATGATAGTTATTTAACTCGGTTATATTCTGTTTTCTAGATATAAAATTTTGTTTTGTTTTAACATATATGCAGGTAGTCCAAGACTTACAAATGTTCCACTTGCCAGTGACTCATATGTAAAAATAATTGTCACAGGCCTCATTCCATTTTCCTCTCCCAATGATGAAAACATCATATTTGCTGCCACTGTGACAAATGTGGAGATTTTGGAGAATTTGTCGTTTTGAAAGTAGACAAATTAAATAAACTGCTAAAACAGGAAACTTTGGGGAGCTTTCCTCTCTTACCATCTCCTTACTTGCATATATTTTTATAGATTTATAATCTCACTTGTTCGGGGCACATTTTTGTTTTTGTTCAATCATTTCAATTGTGTCTGACTCTTTAAGACCCCATTTGGTGTGCCTGTCCAACCTACATTAATGGCTGTGCTGTCACCTTACTCAAAAAAAGAAATACAAAAGAGATTGAGAGAAAAAAAAAATAAAGAAAAGATGGTTAAAAGAGAGAACTGTCATTCGTTTACATATTAGTTTAAATTAATTCAGTTAGATTGAATAACCTTCCTAAAAACCTAGCTGATATCACCTGTGTTGAGGGAAAGCACTTTGTAAACTTTAAAACATTGTGTAAATTTGCTATTATTATTGTAACAATATTAATAATACAGAGATGACTTTATATAACACTTTAAGATTTGCAAAACATTTTGCAAATATTAGCTCATTTGATCCTCACAACCATCCCATGAGATAAGTAGTGTTATGACTGCCATTTTTCAGATGGGAAAACTGATATTCAAAGAGGTCATCATTATAACTTATTGCAGGAGGAAAGGAGGGAAATTGTGGGGCGTGGAATATTTTGGTAAGGTGGGTCTTCCTGAGATTATATAGTTCAAGCTTTAGGGAAGGATGAGGGCTCAGGGTACATGGAAGACTAGAGAAAACAGAACAGAAGGTAGAAATGCACCAAAAACAAATTTGACCTGTTTCAAATTTTGTCAATGAGAAGACACTGTACTCAGGAAAGAGGATAAACTGTCTTCTGACCTGACCCTTTCACTTTCTTCTAAAATTCAAGCTAGTACTTTTAGTTCTTATAATACTTCAGCTACATTATGGATTAAATAAGCATTTGTGATCAGATCAGAAAATATAAGCACTAATTATAACATTGTTTCTATGGGAAAATGTGTTCCAAGTTCCAAATAGCCAGTGTACAAAATAACTTGGATATAAGCCATTTTTAAGTTAATGATGGTGGAAGAGGGTACTAATAGTGATGCCAAAAAAATTAGGAAAGGAGGGAGAGAGACAGAGAGAAAGAAAGAGGGAGAAGAAAAGAAAAAGAATG
This sequence comes from Pseudochirops corinnae, assembly GCA_028646515.1. Taxonomy (NCBI): domain Eukaryota; kingdom Metazoa; phylum Chordata; class Mammalia; order Diprotodontia; family Pseudocheiridae; genus Pseudochirops; species Pseudochirops corinnae. Next base: position 101,680,196 of record CM053589.1, read on the forward strand.
TAAAAAAATATAACACGAAGGAGAGCAGAAGGTAGTTTAGAAGGGGACACAGGCAGGACAGTTTTAGTACTATCACTTTAAATCTTGATAAACAAAACCTCCAACTAACCAGGTATTAGTTAAATACAAAATTGTGTTAGTCAGACTCCTCTGCCTTTTATATAGACATATCATACTTTTCATTAAAAATTAATCTTCAGAATGAAGACACTAAAGAACTTAAAAAGATCCTGAATAATCAAGGAAAACAGTCCATCACTACTTAAATCTGAGTTAGCCAAAGTATTCAACTGGTCATAATTCTTTATTCCATATCAGAGCTTCCCAAACTTACTTGGCTTTGTAAATTTGTAAACTAAAATTACTCAGCTCTCCCCTGGAAATCTACTTCCTTTAACCCTTTAGTGATTTTGTTGAAATTTGCAGCGTTTCAAAATACTACCACTCCCCTGGATCATTCCAGTGCCCCCCAGGGCAGTATTGCCTATTTTGAGAACCTCTGTCCATATCTTTCTGATTAAACCTAATGTTACTAATACTATTCTAACTAGAAGAGTAGATGCTATATTGATGCTCAGTATTTCTCGCATTTAATTAAATAAAAAATTGTTTCAATATTAAGTAAAAAAAAAAAACCATTCCAAAAATCAATTGAGAATTACACTTGGTATATAAAAAACGTTCCAGAGAAATGAAAAAGACATTCGAGTGCCATCCTATACCCATCATATTGGCAAAGATAGCAAAAAAGGAAAATGACAGTTGTTGGAGGGGCTATAAAAAAATAGGAACAGTAATGAACTGTTGACAGAGATGGAAATTGGGAGGTCTATTCTGGAAAGCAATTTAAAACTATATTCCAAAAATCACTAAACTTCACTCTATTTGATCCAGTGATAACATTGCTAGTTTTATACCACAAAAAAAGTCAGAGACAGAGGCCCATGTATACAAAAGTATTAAGAGCACCACTTTTTGTTGTAGCAGAAAACTAAAAATAAAATGGGTGCCCATTAGTGAGGGAATAAACAAATTATGGTATATGAATATAATAGAATATTATTTTACCATAAGAAATGATGAAAAGGAAGGGAGTCAGAGAAAACTTATATGAACTGATGCTAAGGTCAGCTGAATCAGAACTAATTACAATGACCATAGCATTGTAAAGGAAAACAACTAGAACTCTTATCAATGATCACAACTCCAGAAAATTAATGATGAAACATGTTTCCATCTCTTCATGGAGAGATAAGAGACTATGGGTATAACATGAGACATACATTTTCAAACACAACCAGTGCAAAACGATTTGTTTTGTTTATTACATGGACCATAGGATCATAGATTTAGAGCTGGAATGGGACCCATTGACTCCAACTCCCTCGTTCTATAGATGAGAAAGCTGAAACACAGAAAGATTAAGTGACTTGTCCAGAATTATATAGTAAATGGATAAGATATAATTTGAAGCCAAGCCATCCTGACTTCAAGTCCAATGCCCTTTATACAACATCACAATATGGAGAACTTTTATTTGGGGAGCAAAATTACAGGAGTACAGAAGAACTAGTGATAGTGGTATAAAAAAGAAAGAACATCAATGAAACATTTTTTTAGATAACACAAAAGAGATGAAAAGGAAATTTAAAGAGGATATTGCCAGGGTGATATTGGTACTACTATGTTAAATTTATACATATTTTGTAAATGTGTGTATATGTGTGTGTGTATACAAGCTAAATGTAGTAGATGTATAGTTTCATATACAATCCATATTTATAACCTTTCTTATGGGCAGTTACAAACTCCTACAATCTAAAAGTTAGAATGGAGGAAAAGGTGCAGTATCATCGGGTCATGGAATGAAGAACTATTTGTTTTAATTTATTTTCCTTCCCTAACCCTACTTCACCCCCAACCCCACACTAAGCTAATCCTTCTTCTTTGAGCCTTTAAAATAAATCAGGAATAAAGTCAAATGGAAGTTCTCCCTTCAAACACCAAAATTTTATTTTTATTTTAATCTTTCTTTTTGTAGAAATCTTTCCAAAATGTGTTATATACTTCCCTGCCTTCTTAAACAGGGAACAAAATAGAATTTAACCTTTTCTTGAAGACTTATGGTCATCATCATGAATGTCAATTAAAAAAAAAACATAATAAAACTATTTTGGTGAAAATCAATATGGTGATGCCCTTAGGGCTTAGTGAGATGTTTGCCCTTACACTGTATAGCTCTAAGCTATGATGCTTTTTGAGTTCCTGTATCTGTGTTTTATGGTCCTTTTTCTGTCTCATCCCTCTATCAGCTGTCACTTCTTGCTGCCATCTTTGTGCCTGCCTCTAGCTGTCTTCCTTACCAATCCTAAATTATTGAATCTAATCAGAACAGTTAGGAGTTTTCCTAAGAATGGCAGTCTGAAAACATAGGAAACATTGATGGCTAAACTATCAGTGGAATCTTTGTTGACTTTGTGGCCCAAGCTATAGTGTGGTTGATATGTGGCAATTAATAGTGTGAAAATTACTAAATTACTACATCTAATCTAAGGAAAACTTTGTTATCACTTTATCTAAAAGAAAAATAAATAGGTAGTGAATTTTGAGTATTTTTCCCATAAACAAATTACTTGATCTTTAGTGTATGAACTTTATATACTCATTTTGGCTGTCCAGAGGCCTTGTTGACTTCCTTCCACATTCTCGACTGTGTTCTAGATAAGTTAAGTTATCAGAAGTAATGATTAATAACATCATTATCCAGTCAGACAAGTTAGGGTTCATTAAAAATAAACAGGCTCTTGGATTGCTGACATCAGTAAGGAAATAGTATTGTATGGTTTGATCTTATTGACTATCCATTATTTAAAAAATAGCATGTTGATTTCCTGTCTGGAGAATTTTTGTTTCTCTTGTACAAATTGTCATATTTATGCCGTCGCAAAGGGGAAAATAAAATGTACGTAGGCCTTGGAAAGCTGGTTTGACATACTAGCTTTGTGGTCATGAGGCAATTCACTTAACCTCTCAGCTTCTTTGATATACAACTTCTTTATTATATGTTAAAATAGAAATAATAATACCTGTTCTACCTACTTCATATGGTTATTGTAAGGATCAAATGAGGTATTGTATAAGAATGGGCTTTGAAAACTTGAAAAATATTATTAAAATGTGATTATAAAATTATTTGCAAACCATAAAGCCACTAATATAAAAGTTAGCTTTTATTATCATAAATCTTTTCATCTCATTCATTCATTGGTAGGCTTGTTTACTAATTTTCAGATAGATCATCATTACCAAAAACATTGTTATTCTCTTGTTTTTCGTTTCCTTCCAAATATGGTGGCAGTCTTAATTTTTTTTAATGATTTTTTTTGTAGATATTGCAGAGCAATATTTTGAAGAGAGTATGATTATCCTCAAGAAAGCCAGAGGAATCGCCAATGACAAATTTTTTGCAATTCAAGATGAATTTTGCTGTTTTCTTCGGACTACTGGTAAGCTAAAGGTAAGACATTTTGGAATACGATTAATTCCAAAGGCTTTAAGTGCTGATGTTTACAATGGGAAATCAACTTGATCTTCAAAAGACTTTCAGAATGTTTAGAAGTATCCATAAGAATAACATTCTGAAAACATATGAGACATTGATGGGTAAACTAAAAATGGAATCTCTCTTGATTCTTGATATGGCTCAAGCTGTAGCTGTAGTTGGTATATAGTCATTAATAGTGTGAAAAGAAAAACCCTCTTTGTTTAAGACCATAGAGGGAAGTGCATTCATCTGAAACCACAAGAGTAGAAGTACTGATTCACTGACTCTTACCAATCAGCTACATGATTTTGCTTTGTCACAGCATGTGAAAGTGGATCAAACATTCAGAATTCATCTTTATTACTTATGAATATGTATAGGGAACTATCTGACCATCATCCCTAAAATTTAGCAACTTCCAGAAATCCACATATGGTGCCAAATTTTTATATTGAAATCAAAATGAGATTAGATTTTGTGACAAATTTTTATTACCAAACTGGCTTACTTTGCCACTTTTCTCTACTTTTTGAGTCACCCACACCCTGCAGTAAGTCTCCGTGTGTGTGTATGCCCATGCATACACATATTTGGAAAAGAGGAATTCATTTTCATACAGTATTGTCCATACAGTATTCTATTACTTGAAGAACAAATAAAGTATAGCTAGTAAAGTAAAACTTCTGCCCCTAGATTGATTCCAAAACAAAATATAAATGAATTTTAGATGGCCTACTTTTTTGGATTATCTATTCCACTGGTCTTCGTCATATGGTCCTACTGATCTTTGCACTCTGAAATCTTTTCTAGAATACACAGTTGCCATTTTGATCAGCCTCTGGAATAGAATCTCTGATTGTCAGTGGCTATTCTGTGGTATGCTAGCAGGCTAATATCTCATCCTTTTTAATGGTTTGTGGCCTAAAATTTTGCTATGTGTACTAATAAACGTTGAAGATAATCCTGTAGATAACTGTTTGAAACACTTTATTCCTCACATTTCAGAATCATCCTGTAGGTAAAAGGTTTAAAATATTTCATCTGTATGTAAACCCTGCTATAAGATTTCAAATTTTGAATTTTATTATGTCATTCTCCTGCTCAAAATCTTTGACTGGCACCCTGCTGACTATAGGATAAAATCAGTTCCCTTAGTCTTACATTTAAAGGCCTTTACAATTTAACACCAATTTTTCTAGATTTTTCTCCCACAGCCTCCCTACACAAACCCTTTCCTTCACCAAAACTGCTTTATTTATTGGGCTTACCCATCTAGAATGCCCTGCCCACTTCTCTAAAGACTCAGCACAGTCTCACCTCCTTTGTGAAATGCTCACTGATCACCCCAGCATAGAGTAATTTTTCCTTCCTATGAAGCCATAACTAGGAATTTTGTTGTCAGTGACAAATTCAGCTGAATATGGAAAAGTAGGAAGGAGGCAGGGAAAAAAGACCCTAAAACACCTAGAAGAAATAGGTGGGGGTGGGGAAGTCCATGCCCTGCCATGTAGTACAGTCCAAGGAAGGCTTCGTGTGCAGCAAGGCTAGGTATTGGCACACAGAAACAGGGCATCTGCTGGCTTCCTAGTTTAACTTAATTTTTCTTGTTAACTGGACACTAAACTCATGTCTTTCTGTCTTTCCAGTAAGCCCCACCCTAATTATGATTCTAGTTCCCTCTGAATTCCTGAAGCACTTTTTGGATGTAAAATTCTTTTGGCACCTAATCATGACTTAAGATATTATATACTCCTCTCCTTGTATATTACTTTAAAATACTTTATTGTTATTTAACTTTTCCTGTCTCACTTATCCAGTGAGATTATTAGCCCATTAAAAGATCATAGGCTATTTTATGCTTCTTTTTATTCTTGACTAAGTGCCAAGTGCAGGCCTATCTCCAGTAGTCTTGCCCCTGGACCTCTGATAACTCTGGAGGAGAGAGTGAGGCTGATGACTTTGTTCAGCTCTGCCTCACTTAAATCCAGTTCATGCACAAGTCAAGACATCACACTTGTGACATTATTGGTCCTTTTTGAGAACAAAGGATGAACAACAAATGCAAGGTACTAGTCGAGTCATTTTTGAGTAGGTGCCTTGCACATAGTCGATTTTTTAAAACAAATTATTAATTCAGTTTTTAAAATTAGAAGCTAAGTATACAAGTCATTTGAAAATAAGACTCCCAAACTCTGTTCCTTTCATTGGCCATATACAGCCAGTTAGTCATTTACTTTGGAAATGCTTGCAGACTCCACTCTTTCTTTGAAGTTCCATTCATTTCCAACAAATGTGTGACACACCATCAGGCAAGCAAAATAGCTGACAAATATAAGAGCAGCTAAAAAAATTAAGCCAAGCACAGTTTCTTTTTCTTAAAGTGCTTATTTCATTCTGTTTAGTAGAAATTTTTGATATTGGTAAGAGTATTGAGTGATCTGCTTTATTATTGTGTATATAGAGGCAGGCCTTTGAATCTCTAAAGTAAGGCCCCATTTACTGATGTGTTGCATGATAGAGAGCTGGCCTTTGAGTCAGGAATCCCAGGTTTCGAGTCTCACCTCTGGACAAGTCACATCACCTCTTAGTGCCTATGAGCACTCTTTCAGACTTTAAAGTTCCACAGAAGGAATGATCTCCCTTCGAAGAGGAAGCTATTTATCTGAAGCTTCTTATACAAAGGAAATTGTACTTTGAGTTTGAGAAAAAAATCCCACTTATATTGCTGAACCCATGTAACTCATTGGGGAAGGGGTGGGGAATAAAGGGGTGAAATAGACCTGTAATTTCATTGTTAAAGGTTAACTCCCTGTACCACTGCAGATCTCCCATCTGCTCTACAACTTAGAGTCTTAGAGAGTAGCTTGAGGCACTGAGAGGTTAACAGTATCACAGCTAGTATATGTCAGAAGTGGGGCTTGAATCCCAGGTCTTTCTGACTCTGAGACTAGGTATCCATATTGTCTTCTATACACAAATGCATCATGTGCATGTGTATACATACACATATGTAACATGAAAGTGTCATATATGGGTATTTGAAAATATTCCATAGCCAGTTTATACAACTTATAACTAATCTTCAATCTAACAGATCTTTTAATAGAGTTTCAGTATTTAGTATAGGAGATTCAAATGTTTTTGACAGGATTTTGTCAAGTTCCAGTACAGAGTATAGGAAATTCAAATGTTTTTGACAGAATGTTTTTCCTAGCATTTTCGAGTGAATAACTATAGAGATTAGCTAGAAAGGCATTTTTTCATTATTTTCTGATCAATTCTAGTTTTTTTTTCTCTAATTCCATAGCTGGGATTAAAATATTATAATAAATCAGACCAAATAAAAGTGTCATGTCATGTTTCTGTATTTACTTTTAGTGTCTGAAATTATTTATGAGAAAAAACTCTGGAATGCATCCTAGATTTTATGAAAGCATCCAAATTAGAAAAATAGCTTAGGAGGTTTTTCCTATGTGAGTAGAAAAAGATTCTTCAATTTAAAATATTAAATTATTTCACGACTTAACAAAAATGAACCAATGAAATTTCAAAATGGGCTTTCCTTCTAATTTTGTGGCTTCATTCTCTTTATATATAGAGTTATGTTGTCCAAAAATCCTAGACCACATACTCACATTTTTTAAAATGTAATTGTGCATTCCTGTCTCTTGTTTAGACAAAGAATATTATAAGGCATTTGTACAAAATTTCATTCTTCCAAAGAGTAAAAATAAACCTCACTTACATAAAATTCTTAACAGTCAACTTGTTCTTCATCAACTTCTGAACCTTTCCAACAAAATAGCTTTTTATTCCTTTTAGAGAGCAGCTCAAATACTGAAGGAATCACTAGATGCCAAAGTAGCAACATTTGGGGATGTCAGTCCTGAAGTAGCAGGGACTTACTGTCTTCTTGGAGAAGCAGACCTGGCACATGGAGACCAGAACATGGCATACAGGAAATTTAAGAAGGTAAACCTAATAATAAGTCAAGACAAATGCCTACTCACTCCTCCCTCAACATTTGTTGGGGGGAAGGGGAGGGCGGGATGAGAAGTCAGGGGTGTAGCTTAGGTCTATGGAAAAGCTTATTTTAGTAAGCTGATACCACCTTTGATATAAACAAACCAATATATAATACCTATTTCTTAGCTTGAAAAGATAGTAATCTTCTGCAAATTTCATTTTTAAGTGAATCTTATTCTTAGAGAATCTTCTAATTAGTTCTGAAAACATGTAAAACATGGAGACCAAGAAGGAAGTGCTTACTAATACCTAACAAGGGTGAAATTGCTGACTCTAGCACCAGGAAGAGGGACATGTGGAAATTTATAGTGTCTCAGCCTGCGCCTAGAACTGAAAAAGACAAACGAAATAGACCAAAACACCATTTCTTTGATTTACAGGGCCTGAAAGGGGGATGGAAGGATATGGGGGGTGAAGCAGTATTAAAATGTAGCCCTTCCCCCACCCAGCTCAGAGCTTGGTGCCCATGCTATGGGTAAATGAGACCTTCACTCACCCTTACCTCCCATGCTGCAGGACAGAAGGGGAGATTATCCCTGTCTGTTAGTTGCAAAGGCACAGTCTTCCATATGGGTGTCTCCATCTCAGGTACCCTTAGATCTTAATCTAATGCAAAAGCTAGGTTATAATTATAAGGATTAACTCTCTGTGTGGGAATGCTGGGAAGAAAATATTGAGAATTGAAATTAATGTAAAATTAAAATATATCAAAAATAATTTAAATAAAATGTGGACCCTAGAACTGAACAAAGCATTATAAAGTTTGTAGTGAGGTTGGTTGATTATCTTTTGATTTCTCAAGGATGTCGCCAACCTCTTGGGAGAACAATACTATTGAAGTTGCTCCTGATAACCTACAATTCCAGGAGGATAAGAAAAACTACGAGTTGTAGCCATTAAAGGTCTCTGCTTATAAACTGCTGGCCCTAAGCTACCTACCATTGCCTATTTCTGGGGTTACCACTTTACCTCTACTCTTCAAATAAATCTGTCTTCATGAATCAGGATTTAAGTAGGAGAAGGGTGATAGAGTATAGGACACCTGTCCTTAGGTACCAGGAAGAATTCAGGTATAAATATATAGGATAAAAGACCTTGGAAGCTTCATAGTCTTGACCACCACCACTCCTCCTCCCCACTCCCCTCCACATACACACACTTTTTCAAATGAGGAAATTGAGGCCCAGTGAAATTAAATGACTTGCCCAAAATCATGCAGCATCAGAGGTGGGATCTGAACCTAAATCATCTGACTCCAGGTCTCATGCTTTTTCCACTCTACCACCCTCACTGCCTCCATGTGAGATCTAGTCTGAAAGGACAGACAGAGGCCAAGGGGAAGAATCATATAGACTCACATTCTTTCCTGGTTTCTAGGATAAAGATCAATTTAGTTGTAAGTAATTCTTGGATTTGATGAGCCCTGGCACAAATGAAAGGTGGCAACCTTTTATTTTGTCAACTTATACATTAAAATTCTATTAATTATAAACTCCAAATACAATGTCTTCAACATTGTGAAGGTAAAAATGACATAAGCTTATTTAGCAGTTTACCAGAATTACATATACATACATATATACATATACGCACATGCATATACATATGTGTGTGTGTGTGTGTGTGTGTGTGTGTGTGTGTGTGTGTGTGTGTGTGTGTATAAAATCATTTTGCTTAATCTAAGGCCAGTGGCTGGCTCATCAGTGAACATGTAGGACACAAGTGATTACTGAAAGCAGGCTCTGTTACATCTGCTGCTAAATGGGAACTTTTTCAAATGCCACATTTAGCATTTGGGTTGTGTGAAGCCAGCAGCTCTTAAAGTTACCAGTTAAGTATGGATTTTCTGCTATTTGTATCACAACAGCAGCTGCAGTTCCTAAGTTTCCAGCTTAGTAGCCTGGAATCCACTTAATTGTAGCTTTTCCAGATGTATTCTTGTGCTGAATGGTCTAAAGTATGGTTATTAAGGGTATGAAAAACAGACCAAGGAAGCAAAGCAGAAGGTGGGATTAAATTACTAAATAGTATATCAGATCATTTATCTGCCTGTAAGGAAAATATAGGGATTCTGTTGGCCTCCAAAAGGAATTTCAGTGGTCAAAGTCAAAACAGTTTTCCATCATAAAACCCTGATTTTTTTGTAAAACAAGTATCACTGCTAGTATTTTAAGGTAGTTAACAACATTCAAAAATAATTCTTAAGCACTCTTACAGTGGCTACTAAAGAAAGGTGTTAAACACAAAGAATTCTGTTTATAGTACAAACTGATGTTGTGAAACATCAAAACTAATTGTGAACATTAACATTAATTGTGAAATTTTTGTTCAGTTGTATCCAACTCTTCGTGACCCCATGGTCTATAGCACACCAGGCTCTTCTATCCTCTATTATCTCTTGAAGTCTGTTGTGAAATTAATTGTTCTTAATTCTACATAATTGTCAGTTTAGTAGGATTCAGCCCATTGCCTGATTAAAATAAATCCAAATACTGTAAAATTCACTAAACAATAAAATTATTATTTTATAGTCTCCTTCAGTAAATTCAAAGCCTACTTCACATAGTCCTATAAACAGAGCAGGGAGAAATTATTTATATAGTGAACTCTTCTGTGTTCACACAGAGAACATGTGGACACATGTACTGTTTCTAAAATCCAGAATTCATATCTCCCAACCTATTTCATTAACTCTGCTGCCACACTTTAGATTTAATTCCTTCAGTGTATTCCTTCAAGTCTTACTATCTCTTTAGTATATCACTAATTCTGTACTCATTTGGGTAAACTTACCCAAAGCCTCTGATGGTCTAAATATACCTGATGTAAATTATTTTCAAATATAGAGAGAAGGAAACTGAGAGACTTAGGTTGACACTTTTTCACTCATTGCTACAGAAAAATAGAACCTTTACATATTGGTAGCTGTGAGTATGTAAATAATAGTCCCATCATATTTGACCCTTCCCTTCCCCAAAAAAGAGGGCTGGTTTCATCCATTTCAAAAGAGAAGAATTCCCTAAGATAGCAGCTGTTTAACTGTATTGAGATACCCAAACACGATGTTAGTGAACACCATAATTTGTTTCTAAGGTGCTTCTGTGCATGTCTAGAAAAAATACACAAACCTGACCAAGAATAACAGACAGATCTGCTAGGCAAAAACACATTGATAAAGAAAATATGAGACCATGGTGTGGTTTAGTCTTACTAGAATGTTAGACCTGGAAAGTACCATAGAGATCACCAAATCTAACCCCTGTTAGAACTGTGAAATTGTTGTGGAACATCCAAACCATTAAGCTTTCTGCTCATTTTGCCTCAGTCACTCTCTATTTTTTAAAGCAGTGGTTCTCAACCTTCCTAATGCCATGACCCTTTAATACAGTTCCTCATGTTGTGGTGACCCTCAACCATAAAATTATTTTCATTACTACTGTTATGAATTGTAATGTAAATATCTGATATGCAGGATGTGTTTTCATTGTTACAAATTGAACATAACCCACAGGTTGAGAACCGTTGTTTTAAAGTAAAATGGAAATACCTTTTAATTCAAACCCAGGAGAAATGATATTATGGCAGTAAAACATTTTATAATTAATTCACTTTGCATTTCTTGCTTAACATCACTATAGACATTTAAAACATTCCCTAGTCAGGTCATTGATGAAAAACATTTGGTGTGAAAAACATCTACTACATATATTTATTCATTCCTTCATTAACCCAGTTCTAAAACCTTCATTATATAGGTGACAAAATTTATACCCATTTATATTATGTACCCAGGGTCACACATCAAGGCTGCAACTGAGTAGAGACTTAAGCCCGGGTCTCCTCTGTTCTCATCTATTGAACATGCTTGTCCTCTGTACTGTGCCGTTTGGTGGGTGCTCAACTACTTCGAGGGTACAAAAGTAGTTAGTGTACACTGGTGAACAGAAATGTACTTTTGCACTGATTGTCCAGGTTAAGATGGTGTCTAGAATTCTTAGGGACTTAGATACTGAAATAACTTGAACACCTATGTTCATCTATGAACATTAAGTTCATAGATGAATGATCTTCATCAGATACTTAGCATATCCTTAAGTAGGTAGTCCCAATGCCAGAAAAGAGTGATGTTCAGTAAGGGCAAGAGAAGATACACTTGGGAAGGAAAAACAAAAACTAAACATAGAACAAGGGGCTATGTAAGGGTATGTATGTTAGTAAAATATAATTGGCCCATCAGCAAGCCAAACAAGCCACTGCATATGCTTGTATTATATAGCTCACAGGTAAAAACTTGGCAATATCTCCCCTACTTCTACCCTATCTCCATGAAGATGACTCAACCACTTGCAACAAAACTAATTTCTTTTAACAGTCTGCTCTTCCTTCCTTAAGTCTCCCACAGCAGAGATGTCAAACTCCCAGAGGGCTGCAAGTGGACCTATAACTGAGAAGCATATTAAAATATAATTGGGGAGTATTAAATATATATTATATAAAATAAATACAAATACAGTACAACATATATGTTAATTTGTGGTTTTCCAAGTCAATATGTGACCTGCAGGGATCCATTTCTATTTGAGTTTGACACCATTACATGGTATTCCCTTCCCAACCTGAAAAAAATCAAAGCCATTTGTCATAGACTCATTCTCTCCCACTTGACATCATCCCCTATTATCTCCTCCTTTACTTCAGTCTCTTTTGAAGAAACTAATCTCTTGGATGTTCCACAGTTCTAATCCCTTTGCATGTACCCTTGATTCATTCCTCTCCTTTCTCCTCCAGCATATTTCTCTACTAGTCTCTCCCTATATACTAGTTTCTTCCCTACTGTCTATAAAAACACCCAAGTCTCCCCCATCCTTAAAGGCCTACCATTCTGCTAGCTGTCTTCCTATATTGTTCCTCTCTTTCTCAGTCAAACTGTTTGCATTCACTTGAATCTACTTCCTTTCCTCTCATTCTCTTCTAAAACCAAGAATATCACCAAACTGAAAATACTCTTTCTAAAGTTACCATTTCTTAATTGCCAAATCAAATAGTCTTTTCTCAAGCCTCATCCCTCCTTATCTCTCTGAAGCATTTGGCACTGTTGATCACTTCCTCCTGGCTACTCTCTTCCTTGTATTTCCATAACACTCTCCTAATTTTCCTATCACTTCCTTCTCAGACTCCCTTATTGGTTTATAATCCATGCTATACCTCCAAACGGTGGGTCTACCCTAAGACTCTGTCTTGGGCCTTCTTTTTCTTTCTTCAGCCTTTCATTTGATTGACCTCGTAACTCCCATGGATTTAATTATCATCTCTATACAGAAGATTCCCAGATCTATATATCCAGATTGCTTCTGAGATTCAGGTCCACAACACAAACTGCCTCTTGGACATTTGGAACTGAATGCCCTATACACATCTCAGACTCAACATGTGCAAAATTGGAGTCATTATCTTTCTCTTCAATCTCTGCCCTCTTCCAAACATCCCTATATTTCTTAAGGTTACCACTATCCTTTTAAATCACCCAGATTCAGAAACTTAGTGTCATCTATCCATGGCTTTTTAATTTCTTACTCCACATAACTGAGTCAATTGCTAAATCTTGCAGTTTTTTCCTCCACAATATCTCTCACATATATTACCTTCTCTCTGCTCACATAGCCACCACCCTAGTACAGGCCCTTATCATTTCTTTCTTGGCCTATTGCAATAGCTTCCTAAAATTACCAAAGTGATTTTCCTAAAAGATATGATCACTCACTATCACCTGCTACACACGCTCATTAAATTCCAGTGGCTCCCTATTTCTTCCACAATCAAATATAAACTCCTGTTTCTCATTAGTGCCTTCACAATCTGGCTTCATTGAGGCTTTCCAACTTTATTACACATTACTTCCCTCTACACATTCTACAGTCTCACATACAACACTCCATCTTCCTTCTCCATGGCTTTGTACCAGCTACCTTTCCATGCCTGGAATTCTCTCTTATTGCTGCTTCTTGGGATTCTTGGTTTCCTTCAAAGATATGTAAAAATGCCTCTTTCTATGTGAGGCCTATATTGGATCCCCCCAGCTTCTAGTGCTTTCTTTCCCCCCAGTAACTTTGTTTTGACTGTGTTTTGTATATATCTTATATAAGTATATGTCATATCTCCCATTAGAATCTAAGCTCCTTAAGAGCAGGGATGGTTTCACTCTTGTCTTTGTATCCTCAGCACATAGTACATATAGCAATCACTTAATAAAATATTTATTGAATAATTTAATTTTTAAATGCTTGATTTTTATGGCATAGAATGTAAACATAAGTGACTTGACACATTTATTTCACAGCAGATAAAAAAAAAAAACCAGCAACATTTTTAATCCATCTGGATTCTTTTAATTCCAATTCTATATCAGCTTCAAACCAAAGTGAGAAACTCACTTTGTGTTGCTGAGTCCAAAGAAGGGTTGCCAGTTGAATCCTTGGTAGGAAAGATTTGGAGAGCAGAGAATGCAAGCTATTAGAACTGTGGGACATCCAAACATCAAGATTTCTGGTGGCCTCTGCTCATTTTGTCTCAGTCACTTCTATGTTTTTGAAGTGAAATGGAAATGCATTTTATTGGAAATGAAATTATGGCAGTACAGCATTTTATAATTAATTCACTTTGCATTTCTTGCCTAACATTGCTATAGACATTTAAAATATTCCCTAGTCAGATCACTGATGAAAACATTTGGTGTGAAAAACAACTACTAGAGTTGGCTAGGTGGCACAGTGAATAGAGCACCAGCCCTGGGGTCAGGAGGACCTGAGTTCAAATCTAGCCTCAGAGACTTAATACTTACTAGCCATGTGACCTTGGGAAGTCACTTAACCCCAGTGGCCCTGCCTTCCCGCTCCACAAAAAAGCAAAACAAATAATAATATAAAAAGTTTTGGGATGGTGAGGTAGCACAGTGAATAGAGCACTAGCCCTGGAGTAGGAAGACCTGAGTTCAAATGTGGCCTCAGACACTTAACATGTACTAGTCTTGTGACCTTGGGTAAGTCACTTACCCCAATTGCCCTGCCTTCCCCCCTCCAAAAAGAAAAAAGAAAAAAAAAAGAAAAACAACTACTACATACACTTACTCCTTCATTAAGCAGCCATTTTTTAAGGTGTCTCCTGTCTGCCAGATATGAGGCCAAGCATTTGGTGTAAACAAAAACAAAAATAATCCCTGCCCTTAACTAATTTATATTCTGTTTGATTAATAGAAAGGTTATCTACTTTGTCTGTTTCAGTTTCTAATCTAGCATCCTCTTAAGACTGTTTGAGCTAGATTTTAGCCAAAGATACAGAATAATAATTAGCAGCATAATTTCTCTCCCTGGTCAAGAGATCTAGACAACAGAGATGTTGCATGTATGTGGGTTTTTGGTGCTCCATATATTTTACAGAATGTTCTAATTTTGTAACCTGTTCTAATTCTCTTGACCTTTTGGTTTTGGAGCAATAGAAAACTATCACCAGCTTCAGTCATCAAGAGTGTCAAAGAATCAAGAGGTAGACTAATGAATTTAATAAACTGTCAAACACCTCATCATTTTTTATGGAAGTAATATGGTGAACACTGAAAGGATTAGAGACTACTTGGGTTTTCTTTCCTTAGAGTTTTGGAAATTTTAAGTAAAGTGAAACAGAACAAATACATTGTGTAGACTGTCACTCAAGAAACAAACATTTATTAAGCACCTGCTGTGTGGCCAAATACTGTGCTAGGCACCAGCATACAGAGGCAAAAACAAAACAACCCCTGCCCTTATAGACAGATATGCACATATGTATGACACAGATATATACATACATTTTGGAAAGGGAAACCAACATGTACACATATAAATGTATATAAAATATAAATTAATACAAGATGACCTGGGTATATACGACTTTCAGTTGGTGGGCTCAAAAAAGGCCTCAGGAAGTGGCATTTGATCTGAGCATTTGTCAGTAAAATTTTAATGCTATGGTGAATGAATTAATAGAAAATCATGATTATCAGCCCTTCTGAAAAAGAACTGCATTAGAGCACTCATAAACATGTAAATACAAAAGACGGTGTATATTTAAAATTAAACCTGACCTTTTAAAGCTGAGTAGAAGTATTTGCTTTGTAAGAGAAAGGAAATAAAGTCTATTTTGGTAGGAAGTGTCAGCTGCCAAAAAAAGAAGCCTCTGATGGATTTTTTGTATACAAAAAAAATTACAAGATTCTTTTCTGTTATCCTAAAACAATAAATAATTTTTAAAAGTTTTTCTTTTTCCAAGTCCATAATGTTCTTTTTAGTCATTAACCTGACGCCAAGTGAAGTCATATTCCTTCAATGTAGGAATGAATATTAGGCAGTTAAGAGAGAGAGAAAGGGGACAATAGCAACCAGGCACAAACTAAAAAAAAAAAAAGACATTTCCAGATAAAAGCCATCCTTGAGCTATAAATTCTCAAAGGTCAAGTCTTTTTGCAAAGATAGTAGAAGAATCTAAAAACTTTTTAAAGTTCTTAAAAATCTCATTTTTACCAAATGTTCCTTCCCAAATCATGAACTACAAGCAAAACAGCGGCATTCTTGGAGTCTTATCAAGACTGAACAAAACTTCCAGAGGCTCGAGCCCATAAAGACACAACATTTTGGTGGTTTGATGTATAATTATCTTGAGCATATGAAAATGGCTGCCAGAGAGAGAATAAATAAACAAGATCTACAGTTACTCCCCAGATAGTGTTTTAGCTGTTAACTTTAACCCTATTTCCACCATTTTTTTCTCAAGTAAAGCTGCCAAAATGTTTACAAACTGATTTATATTTCACTTCCCTTTTGTGTGTCCAAATTCTGGTAGGAATACTAAGATGGAAGTGACTAAGACAGGAAATAGGAAGGAGAAAATAGAGGCCAGGTAATCTACAAACGGATAATTCACCCTTAGTTACAATTATCTATGTAACAATAAACATAATGTTCTAAAAGTCTTTAGAAGTCACTTCAGGTTCTGGGCCTCCATTTCCTCAGCTACAAAATAAGTAAACTGGACTTTATGATTTTTTTTTTTGCCCTTTTTCTTTTTGGAGGGCAATTGGGGTTAAGCAACTTGCCCAAGGTCACATGGCTAGTTTTGTGTGAAGTGTCTGAGGTCGGATTTGAACTCAGGTCCTCCTAACTCCAGGGCCGGTATTCTATTCACTGTGCCACCTAGCCAACCCCTATGATTTTTGTGAATATTTCTTATTTTCCATATAACAATAATAATAGCATTTATATAGCACATTAAGGTTTGCAAAGAGCTTTACACATGTTACCTCATTTGAACCTCACGGAAATTCTATGAAGTAGATGCTATTATCCTCATTTTGTGTATCTAATATTCTTTTATTATAGGATATAAATAATGCACATTACAAAATTATTCCTGACAGTTAAAAAAAGTTTCATATTAAATTTCTGCTTAGAAGGCTATGGGTGTTCATTTAAACTGAAATGAGATAAGTGCTAGGTAGAATCATACAGCTTTATTTCAGCTACTGTGGTCAGTGACAATGCTATCTAGTACTATTATTTTTTTTTATACCCTTCAGAATTTCTGAAGAATTATTCATTTTTGCATTGAAGTAGAGATATATATTAAATGAAATAATAGGTGTAAAGCACTTTGAAAACCTTAAAATGCTATGTTAAGTGCTAGCTATCATAAATGAAATGTTAAGAGACAAAAGAACACAAGATCAAGTGAGCATACCAATTACAAGTAGGCACAAATGTACATTAACAAGAACAGAAAGAATACAGAATGATGTTATTCATCATAATTTTTATTAAATGCTTTTTTAAAGATAAAAGTTGTTTTTCTTTATGCCTAACCTTAGGAAAAAGAATAAATCATTCTGATCAGTAAATAGGATTATAGATTTAACCAACAGGGACTTTAACCCTCTCATTTTTACAAATGAGGAAACTGAGAGCTAGAGAAGTCAAGTGACTTGAAAACGATCTCAGGTCTTACAAGCAAAGCTGGGATTTGTACCCAGATCCTCCGATTTGTCTCATTGTACCAAGCTGTCTCTCAAGTAAAGCATATTCGAGTTTTAGAAGTGCTTTACATAATTTTATTTGATCCTTACATCTACCCTATTTAGGTAGATGTAATATATTCATTTTTAAAATATAAAAACTGAATTTCCAAAAAAAATTAAGTGACTGCCCAAGACTCACATAGCTACTAAAAGGCAGAACTTAAGACCTAAAACTGGATATTCTATGTACAAATGCCTTCTCTATGATGATATACTGCTTTTTAAAATATTCCTTTTTTATTTTTTATGCATAGATTCCTCAATTTTCCAAATTCCCAGAAGAAAATTTTATTTCTTCATGGAAGTATTCCTGGTCATGAATTTAATCATGTAATGGCTATATGGAAGAGATTCTATCATTCAAGAGAAGTGTTAAGTGCCTACAGTTTTGTTTTGGTTATATTTCCATATTTAACTTGATAAATGGTATATTTTGCAGTGTCTTCAGATTCAGACTTTCTTGTATGGATCTCAAGATAAAAGGACAACAGCCACCCAGCAAACTCTTGACTCATTATCAAAGTGAGTTTGAATTGTCCTCTATTTTGCTTCTTGTTGTCTATTATGTTAACTGTTTGAGAATTTCAGATAAGGTGAGTTATAAAAAGTCCTACAGAAATGAACAACTTTCTGTTTTGGAAAGTTCCTTGAGCTTATATTACTTACCCAGATTGTGCAGGATCAGATCTTTTGAAACCCCAGGGACAAAGTATCACCTTATCTGAAGAATTTAGCTCTTTGCTTTAAGTGACATCTTAAGAACACTATAATCTTTCTGTTTCTTCAGGTTGGCAACATGAATTAACATACCCATAAGACTAGGAGTTCAACAAAGAGCATTGTTGAATGTCCTGAGCCTTAGATCTTTAGATCTTAAGGCTCTTCTTCATTGGGAGCTTGAGAGATGTGTGAAGGAAGCTTTAACAGCCCATTATCTAGTCCCAGCCTCCTCTCTGACTTCATTCCAGATCTTTTCTTGCACACTGAATGAAAGAGCAGATCCTATCTGTGAATAGCAAGCCATTAACTTCACCCAAACTTCACCAAAAGTTATGAATTAGATAAAAAGAGCCTTAACATTTCAAAAGAAATACAGAAGACAAAGGAGTCAGGATACGGTATTATAATAGATGTAGTCTGAAGTTCTTTTTCTGCAATAGAGATGGTAACAGTAAGGCCTCAGAGATATAACACTAAAACTTGAAAACAATCTTTGTCAACCACTTCATTCAAGGATTTGTCCTTTAAAGTCTGATCAATAACTGGTTATCATCTCAGATAAGCTAGCAGCAACATGAAAGATAAGAAAATTAGGATAAAGATGCCGAGTTTGCCATGTTCTTGGCGTTCCTTCTGTATCACTTTATTTAAACATAGCTTTGGCAACTGCTAGAAAAGTAAAGTCAGTAATTAAAGACTGTATTAAATAAATCTTGTAAATATTAAAGACTGTATTTTGAGAAGAATCTTGCTTACCCAGTCTTTCTTCTTTTTTTACAGGATTCCAGAGGGTACAGCAAGACAGAAACAACCTAATAAAGCAAGACCACCATTTTGTGCTGTTGTTCCACAACACAGCATATTAGGAGGGACTAAGACAAATATATTTGATTGATACTTCTTACCTTCCCAAGTGTGATTTGATTTTGCCATACAACCAAGTGTTTATGTTTTAGGTGCCATGTGTGCACTCTCCAACTAGAAGAGTAAAGAGTACAATATAATTCATTGCCCATTTATTAAGTGCCTACTATGTGTATAGCACTGTATAGCAAAAGTATAATGGCCTCATTGCCATAACATGTACTGACAGGAAACAGTGACATAGTGAATTGCCCAGGGGTCATGTTTTTACGGTTGACTATCTTAGGATAGCTTGGTGTTTTTATAAAAGACTTGGAACCACTTCAGAGTTTTTTTTTCCCTTGCTGATGGAAATTCTTTCTAACCAATCCTTTCAACATTCAGAACTGCCCAAGTAATAAAATAAAATGTTTTGAGCTTTAAGCTGTAGCCATTTAGGTACTTCATCTGATTGAACACATTAGCTTCTTGTACAGGTTTGGAGCAATAAAATCCAGTAAAAAGCTTTTTTACAAGAAGGCAATAGTGACTGAGAATGAAATGCTAATAAAAAAGGAACTTGAAACTACCACTGTAAGAATGTGAATGTATATTTTTCCCTTTAATAAATGCCTGACCTTAAGCTTATACCATATTTGATTTAGGAGAGGCTTTTGTGCCAATGAAAAAGACAACTTTCAGGTGATACATTAGAACTTCTACTTGACTCAAGTCTTTAATTTGGTCCCAAACTGTGGAGTTCCCCTGCCTCACCAAGCTTATCTGTAGTGGTATACTTCTCACTGTGTTCTCAGACTCAGTAGCCTTTGCTAGCCAGGAAGCATTAAAGATAATGGTACACAAACACTATAATTATGGCCCCTTCCTCCCTCTCATCTGTTTAGGGACTTTGGCACTTAGTAACTTTAGAGGAGATATCCAATGTTAGCATTTCATATGCTTCTTAAAGCCCTAAGATACCTTGAAAAATCCTTACCTTTATTCCCAGCAATTAGACACCCAGAGGGCTTCCCGTCACTTTAAGATGGCTGCAGAAATTTTTGAATTTTAATTTGCAAATCTTCCTTTTTCTTGTCTATAGGAAGTAGTGGCAGAAACATTAGTTTTCCAGGTTGTAAAAGCCAGAGAGAAATGAAGAAGAATCATTGGTGGGTAGTTGACTTTGACTTTTCTCTCCTAAATCCTATGGGGATGAAGAATGCTAGAATGACATAATTGGTTCTAAGGAGAACATTCCCTAGAATTCATTTTCCTAATTCATTTTCCTATCACCTAGAGATAGGGGGAGAAATGGGAGAGGGAAACTTTTCCTAGAGAAACAAAGTACAAGTAGAAGAGAGATCGTGGAAGCAGAAAGCCCACTCATTTGTCATGTACTTCTGATGTGGACTTCATCTTATCTCTCCCTTCATTTAAACTCATCACTTTGGGGAAGGCAGAAGGAAGGGAAAAGCAGACTAGAGGGTTAATGAGGAAGAGAGGTAAAATCACAGGTACAAACCTGAAAGTCTTCAAGAAAGACTCTTAAAGCCTGCTTTGAGGGTCTAGAATGTCCATGAAAATTACAACTCAATGTCTTGGTTCAGAAGACAACAGGGAAATTGAGTCAATGCTGGTGGGTATAGGGTTTTGAAATCTAGTTCTTCCTAGCCTAATCTTAGAACTGTACCAACTCCATGGCTTCCTGGCTCCATTTCAAACTAGATATAAATCTTGTAGTTTACTCCTTTTGTGGGATGAAATTTAGGGGGGGAAAGCACAGGAGGTAGCAAATTTATTCTTTTTCTTAAAATTCCCATTTGTGTAATTGTAGTAATGGCTTATTTTTCCCTATACATCTTTTTTTCACCTTGATTCAATACTGGATGCCCCTGGTTACAAATGTGGACTTTTAAAGAAATGTATCGCCATACACTAATTTCTTCCTTTTCCATTTCTTCTATATTACCAAAATTTGAAACGGAAACAGTCTGAGTTCCTCTCCATCAACCTCAGTCTCATGAACCACTTCTTCAATCTACTTGTCATCTATTCTCTATTTGAACACTTCTAATGATGGTAGCATTACTTCACAAAATAGCCCATTCATCCTCTCCCTAATTTTTCTCATCCCTCCCATCATTCTATGTCCCTTCCATGTTATCATTCTTCTACTCTTTTTTCCTAGCCTTGTTTGTACTCTTCTCATCTCTTCTTTATTCATATTTTCCTTCTCCCTCTCATTTCTACTTTTAGGAAAAAAATAAAATGCCTTAAGCAGAGATTCAGATAGAGATTTCTCTAACCCAAGGAAATTCCTATAGGGCCTTTGCCCACCCTTTACCTTTCATAAAGAATGTGTACTGACTGTATCTGGATGTTTCCCAAACTTCTCCTAGTAGGCAGATTCCACTGGTGGTACTTTTCCCTTCCTTCTTCGGACCAGAAGTCAGGGTTGTGAACCTTTCTAGATGTTGATCAGACCAATAAGACTCAATTACTGAAATTTTCTCCCTTTTAGTTTCAAGTACTACACAATACTGAGAAAAAAACATACAAATTTCTTTTCATTCTTGAATAATGGGAATGGGAAGAAGGCAATAAAAAAAAATAAGCACACAAAATACCAGTAAGATGTATGTTGCGTTATAAAATTACACAAATGCAACTCGCATGTATATCCTGAATTGGACGAATTATTTTCCTATTACTTTCATCTTAAGAGAAAAAAATCTCCAGTAGTAAATTTCTGAGATACTGCAGTTACTCTTTGACGTATTAATCTTTATCAAATGCTCTCATTCATAGTTGCTAATCTAGAGCTGTGTCAGAGAAATCAGTGTTGCTAATGCAGATCTAAGCTCAGAAACCAAAGATTCTGTGCAAGAAAATTAGTTTATTACTTTTTAACTTTCAAATTCTGTGATTGTTTTAACTAAAAATCTGTAGTGCATATTTTAGAGCTGCAAAAGTGTTTTCAATATTCCATATTCTATATTAGCTCTGCTACTAAAATAGACCCTATAACCGATCCTGATTTTTATTCATTCAGCAAACATTTGAATGCCTACTGTGTGCAAGGTATGGAATTCCTCTACAATAAGTTCAGAATTTTAACCTATAAAACTTCAGATATATCAGTATAGTGAGAGAAGAAAAATTCTCAAATTGACAGGTATATTTACAGAAAATGTAACTGTGTGAAATGACATTAACTGAATTCTGTGCACAATTAGTACATCTGACTTGATGCCCAAGTACAGTTAAAGTACATGCCCAAGTACAGGTAAGATTTTCAAAGATAACATTTTATAGACCCTTTGATTGTCATTGCTGTTATCAGTTGAGATGACCTAGTTTCTCATGGAAGTCTGGACAATGAACTAAAATAATCGAATTATGGCAATGTTTATAACATTGCGACTATTACACTATCAATTCTACTGGTGGGGATAGAAGAATAGAATCTTCTCTTAGAATTCCAAATGAAGTGCTAAGGATTATAATCCTAATTTAAATCCTTTATTCATTCTGGCATATACCAGGCCAGAGAAAATTCTTTTGTTGTAATTCTCTAGATACTTAATGGGAAAAAAATTTCTACTTTGACTAGGCAGATAATTGGCTGCATTTTCCCATTTATCTGTGACTGCAGAAAAGAATTACCTTGGGGCTAGAAGGGGACCTGACTATCTCCAATTATGGACAATTTGTTAAACAAGTCTTGCAGACATCCACAGCAGGTTCCAAGTATGTTCTCCTTGTATGCTTGCAACATCCCAACCAATCTTTAGTAGCATTTTTTTAAAAAAATTATTAAAAAATCTCTTATAATTTAAGGAAACTGGATAATCAACTAAATGTCTCTTGAGTACTTGCAGTAGAAACCAGGGTCCAACCTCTTAAAGGGCTTCCACTGCAGCTGGAAAAAGAAACATATAAATCCCAGCAACTGCTTTAAAAATAATTTGTCTGGGTGACTAAACATGTAGCACAGCTATAGGCTGCATGAAAAATCTGTGTTGGGTTGAAATAAAAAATGTGAAATATGAACTGTCTTATCAAAACTCCTTCCTTTTGGGTCTTCATGGAAGAAAATATTCTATAATAAATTCATCCTATAATATCACCTACTATAAAATACCTTCTCAATAGTTGTTATAGTTGTTTCTGTGCAAACAGAAAGAAAACAAAGTTTCTTCACTGTCAGTGCCCACCACTCACTAAATTCTAAGCCTTCGTGGACTCACCAGCCTAACTAGAGAATTTGAACCCCTTTTTACTTGTTTATCAATTCTGAGAAAAGACTGTAGCAAAGGCTCACAGGACATAAAGTTTTTTATTTTGTTTTTTTAAAAACTAGACTGTGTTGGGAACTCCCGGTGAGGAAATTCCTTCTATACATTCAGATCAGCACCTGCTCAGTTCTTAAAGATTTTCCTGAAAGCATGGAGAGGTTAAATGACATCATCCACCACCAACCATCACCACTCCGAAGCTCACACAGCCAGGATGTATGTGTCTAGGGCAGTATTTGAAACTAGACTGTCCTGACTCCAAGCTTGGCTTTCTATCTATAATGCCCCATCTTCCCAAGCCCTGTCTTTATGAAATAAGACTTTTTTTTTTTAACAATAATTCTAGGTGAAACAAACATTCCATCTGCACTCTCTTCTGAAAGGCTTACAGACTATACTTATTACACTTCATTTTGAAGATTCTCCATGTTAGTGCTTTTCCCAAATTCACCCCATTTGGCAGGCTCTGAAGTTCTGAGTAACTAACAAGTCTGGCTCAAAAACTCATATTTTATGTTTGTTTATTGTTGATACACTATCTATTTTGAACATTTTTGAGACATTGGAAATGCCTCTTAAGTACCTTTCACCCAAGCTGTGAATATTTGCTGCAATAAGAACATTTTCATGACCACATGCGCTTAGTAAATTACTTTAATTATAGTTTAAGTAGCAATAAGAACAAAAAAATCTTTGAAAAGCATTCTCTTTGATAACAACATGAATGACCTGCCATTTTAACTTGGGGCCTAGTGGGTTCTATTACTGTTTGGCATTAGATTTTTATTGAAGTCACATCATTCCTGATTTGTTTTTCCCTACCTAAATCCAGGGTCTTCTGATATTGCAAGAGCTACATAGATTCATAATTACTGCTAATTTGCAAAACAGTTTCTAAACATGCTCTTCAGAGGTTTTTTTGTGTTTTTTTTAATGTTACACTTCAAATAATCATAGGTTATGTTTACATAGTGGCAGATAAATCCACTGAAAAGTGAAAAGTTCCATAAGTCAGTGTATTTTGGCTGAATGTTGCAAAATTGTAGTCTTGACTCATTTTTGTGTATATGTTGTGTGTATGTGTGTGTTTAATAAAATTGACTGCTCTTCTGAATAAACTGTAGGTGTATTTGTGTAGGCTACACTAAGCTATTGTGATATATAGTCATATAGTTAAAATAGGCATGAGGTGTTCCTAGGTAATAAGGCAAAGTAATAGTAACATTTCATATTTTGCCTGTAAATTGCCAACCCTGCCACTGTTTAAGGATATTTTTACTGCTTTGAAAAGTGTATTTCAATTTTAAGAACAATATTAAATTTTTTAAAGTCTGCTTTGGAAAAGAAAATAACTAAATGTGTCCATGTCATTTTAAAAATAAACATATACTTTGAAGATGGTCAACTAAAAGCTGTGTGAGTAAAATAAGCTTAAGGCACAAATGATCTCTCCTAGTAATAAAACAGACTGTCGTGGTGGATATTTTATGAAGAATTCTGACCAATATTTTGATTACATAAATAGTACAAACTGCAACTAAGATTCTTATGCACTTTTGAAATAAAACTTTGAAACAGAGAATTGATTGTAGAATAGTGAGCTATACTGTCATTTAATTTCTGGCCACAGGAGACGCAGTGTGGTAAAATGGAAAGTGCACTGGGTTTGAAGCCAGGAGATTCGACTTCTGATCCTAATTCCAGGTCTGCTACTGCTTTATCACCTGGGTGACACCTGGCAAGTCATTTGATTTTCCTGAGCCTCATTTTTATCATCTACCAAATGATGGAGTTGAACTCGATGGTCTCGAAGGTCCTTTGATACCTCTAAATCCTATGATTCTATGCCAAAGAAAAAGAATGCAATAAAACACTGCAATTCAAAGCAATTACCCACCTTTCTCTACTTCCATTTATACAGAGAGGGAAGGAGAAAAAAAAAAAGGAGAAACACACCATCTTAAAAGTTGGGCTGTATTTAATGTGTATCTCTCCATAATATGCAGGTTAGAATAAATAACATTTCATAAATCTTATCTGTTTCAGCTGCCAAAAAAATTGGTTCTAAAAGGACCTTAAAGTGATTAAAAATATGATTTCTATGGTTATACACACATTTTAGATTAAAATATTTGAGGATGGTGAATCTAATTTGAAATGCAATCACAACCAAAAATCAAGATAATTTGGCACTGAAGTTGAAACTGACCTTAGCACTTTATTTCTGATGTCTTACTCCTATCCAACACAGTTACATGGAACCATTGCAAATGGATAGGAAACATACAGAAAAAAACAATCTGCTTCCTTGCCTAAAATATTGTCTTTCTTGATGTTACAACTTGTGCTGTTCAAGACATTATCTTATGAGATACCCTTGTACCTTTAAAGATAGCGGCTTTGAAATCATATCATTAGAGCATATGATAAAAGCTGATCCAATAGCAATTATCATATCTTTATCCCCACTATATATTATTTGTACTCATATACATCTCTTTAGTCTGTAGCATGGAGCATTTTCAATCCTGCATCAATCCCCAGGGAGTTTGTACTGCATTGTGATCTAGGAGCTCCTGCCAATTTCTTCCCTACCAAAACCCCCCCACACTTTAAAAAAAGTTTTTAACATGTTGTTTGCTTTCCTGAGCAGAATTCATAATTATTATTTATTTCTTCTCAAGTGCAAAAATCTCCACCAAGGATTCCTATTCTTTATTCATCTCTGAATTTGGAAAGGAAAAGACCCGAGTAATGGTACTGAAAGAGGTGTGCTGTTTAACTGTCGTTTCTGTAATGTATAATATTTTACTTTTTACAGCTATACTGCAGACCTTTCACCTAATGTTTGGTTTCCACATTAGTATCATTTTCATCATATTATATATGATGTTATTACAGATTCATATCACATACCTTTTAGAGTCATATCATTTGCCTGCAGCCCAGTCAAACTTCCTTCTACAAAAATAATAGTAATAACTAACATTTATATAGCATATCCTACTTCAAAGTCTTTTCCTTGCAAAAATCCTTTTAGTTAGTATATATAATCTCCACTTGATAGATGATAAAACCGAAATTTACCAAGATTACATCTCTTGCTGAAGGTTGCTTAGCTAATAAGTAGCAGAATGGAGAACCAAACTCTCGTCTTCCAGTTCCAAATCTAGTGCACTTTCTGTAGTACCATGCTACTTTTTAACATTTTGTTTATACCTCCTTGTGTTACAGGCATTTATACTCTCTAATTACATCTGAATTATCTTTGTACCTCTTATATCCCTACTGTGTGTTTGACGAATTGAATTCAAATACCTAACTAGATTATGAACTCCTTGAGCCCAGGGACCATGTATCGTTCATCTGTCTTCCCTGATCTTGCACAAAATAGATGCTTAGTAAATGTTTCTTGGTATTGAATGTGAGGATCTATGAACTTCATAAAAGCAAAGAGAAATTTAAGCATAATATGACTTGAACTGAGCTTTTCCTATGCTAAAGTTATGATGAAACTGGCAGCACAAAGCTACAAAATAAACATCTTGACTATCTTTATGCTCCCTGAACACCCCAAACACTATAACCTATACACATTTCTAGTCTTAATTCCTTAAAGCTTTACAATACAGAACAGGCATATTGACTAAAAATATTGTAATAGAATATTTAGTTGGTCACTCTATAAATAAATATGACATTTTTAAAGTTAGGAAAATTGAAATCTGTTAGTTTACATCCTAGAACAGAATTTTCCTTTTATGGCAAATTAAATGTTTTCCTGAAAATACTGAACTCAACAGCAATTTATAGTTATAATTCTTTTTCTGTAAAAACTATCTTCTCTAAGCCCAAAAGTACAATGTTGTCTCTCACAGATACTCAAACTAATTATCTATTTTCCCTAGAATGTTAGCTTACATGATATTAGCACATGCAAATTAATTAACCCTTAAATGTTATCAATATAGTTACTTTTAATCATCTTACTTACAGATAAGAGCTTTTCATTTAAATAGATGTCTGGCATTTCCATGGCCAAGGACGAAACTGATAAAACTATCTCAGGTAATGGACAGAAAACTCCAGTTAAAAAACTCTTAAAGATTAGAGAAATAGTCACTTTTCAAAATTCTCAAAATTTCAAAATATACTACATATTAATATGACTCCTCCATGAAGGGGTCCATCAAGTAAATTTAAAGTGTTTGGGGCTCTCTTTTTAAATTAATTTGTGCAACAAAAAGGGTTTAGGATCAGCAATCCCAACTGGTGAAATCTTTGAAAAATGAATCAACTTTAACTATCAGTGTGTTTGGTTAAGGTACTGTATAAGATGCTATTAAAACTCAATCTATTTAAATTTTCAAAACCAATGTCCATCATTCTCCTCTTCCTCTTCCTCCTTGTCTAGATAGAGGAGAGCAATTTTCTTTTCATCAGAAATCACTGACCTTTGGTCTACCATTCTCTGCAGCTGTACTGTTTTATCAAACATAACCTTCTCTGTGACTTGTTCACCATGAGCCTGGTTATCTTGAGCAGCAGAAACGTGAAAACTCATACTTGCTTCTTTGTCCTTTTTGCTTTCACTGTCTCTCCAGTCACCATCATCAGATGCAATGTGAACTTTTGCTTCCTTCCTTGCGGGAAAGAATATGGTAGTTTCTCGTGTTCCTCTAGCAATGCTGGGGCTTTCTTCTCTATTAGTCACATCCATCTGAAAAGTAAACGAAGTTTCTTTGGTTTTTATGCTGTGTTTAATATGCTGTGTATACTGGCTGCTCTCTGCTAACCTTTTTGACTTAGAAGTGTAACCTTAGCCAGTCAGTGTGAAAGTTTTAGAAATGGGCCCATGGAAGATAATTTCTTCAGTGGTTTGAGTTTCTGTGGGGCCTAGCTGAATATGACTGAAAGATTTGCTAACACCTGATGGTACTTCTGCCTCTGGTACATCTTCTACAATACCCTCCCTTTGGATATTCAGAGACAAACTCCTGGAAGGTATTTTTCTCAGACACAAGAACATCTTTCTGACTTAATTTGTAATTTCTTTTGGATGGATCTGTTTGTGTCTAAGGAACCAGCTGTGTGAAAAATGCTTCCAGATTCACTAAATTCCACATAGTGAAAAATTAGTCTACAGTAAATTATCTATTCAGTTGTCTGAAACTCTTGGAGACTAATTCTAATGTGCCTGATTGATGTACTATCTGATGATTCATCTATATGAGAATTGTCTCCTTTGAGGCTGAATTTCCTGTCAGAGAGAAGGGCACTGAAAATAATCTGTGCAGTATGTACTTTGTTGGGGTCTAATTTAAGGAGCCCCATGGTACCTACTGACCCTTCTGTCAGGGAATGCTCTCTAGTTCAGAAAGGACCCATGTAAAATAACTTCTTGATTAATATGAAATTGTTTGGAACCTAATAAAAATTGTCCTAAAGAGTTTTTAGTATCTTTGGAAAATTCTTCCTAAGACTTTCTGTGCCACCTACTTCTTGAGATGTAGAGAGAAGACCTATAGAAATAATTTCTTTAGCCAACTGATTTTCTTGAAGACCCAACTTAGAATGTCTCACAGACCTACAGGTACTTTTGGATCCCTCTATCTGATTAAGTTATTCTTCCACACTTACCTCTACCACTTCTGAAGTGGGTCCTTCATAAAAGATTTGCTCTGTCCTCCGAATTTCAGTGGGGCCTATTTTAATATGCCTTACAGATTGGCTTATGTCCTCTAAGACATGTGATTGAGCAAAACCTCTTGGGCTGCTAACTTCCACAGTTGCAGAAACTGGACCTTGGCAAAAAACGTGTTCAGCAGTATAAAGTCCTCCACCACCACCGCTTCTGTCACTAGATGAACTGTACATTTCTCTACTGGCCCAACGCTTGGATTTAATACTAGAACCAGAAACTTCTATACCATTTTTACTATCTGGGCTTTCAGGTTCCTGGGCTTGGTGTTTTTCAAAACTATCTATAACTGCCGACTGTAATATTTTCTCTACTTTGCTAGGGTTGTCTTTACTTAGTTGTTCCAGATCAAACTGATTTGCATCAAGGGTTTTCGAGAGATTGACTTCAGCAACAATCGTGACTGATCCACCATCAGTGGTTTTCTCAAATTTTTTAACTGAAATATTGTCAGTGTCCCCCTGGCTCTCCTTAGCTAGAACAGACAGCTCTTCTCTCACACTTTCAGGGAGGCTCTCTTCCAGCTGCTCAATTGTCTCCACCAGCTGATGTTTGGGATCCTTGGAGGAGAGTTCCTTTATTGAGGTCTGGAATTCATGAGGTATTTTAATTTCTTTTTCAATGACAATGGATTCAGCATGCAATTCGTCACCTTTTGGGTGTTCCTTCCAGTGACTGGAAACTACATCCTCTTCTGGAGAAAATATTTCTGAAGTGCTTGAAAATTCATCTCCAGGCAAATTATTTCTTTTTCTCCTTTTCTCTGTACTCTGTGAAACTTCATCTTGCCAAGAATACTTGATGGTTGATTCTTCCTCAACATGAATTTGCCCATACACTGAATCTTCATCTTTGTCATAACTCCCAGAGTATTCATCTGGAGTAGAAACAAAGTACCTCTGCTCTCCCTCGGAGTCACCTGCTTCAGTTACTTCTTCAAAGTGAGTTATGTTCTGATGAGGTTGCTTTGTCTTTTTAAATTGATTACCTGAAAAGGAGATACTTGTTTCTTCCTCACCTTCCTCATCACTGTAATGTCTCTCAAAGCCTGCAGAGACATCATCTACTTCCTCTACCTCAAATGGTGTTGAAAAGTCAGCCTTCTCATCAGTTACATATCCTAGTGGTTCTTCAACAATCTCAACATTGACTACTTTCGCTCTCCCTTCTCTTCCTTTCAGGCCAAGGTTTATTATATCTCCTATCATGCTTTCTGCCGATTTCCCTTTAATCTCTACTTCCTTAGCACCCTTGCTTAACAGATGCTTCAGGCTATCTTCGTCTGAAACATCTATCTCTTCAAGCAATTTAGACTCCACAATAATCTCAGTCTTTGCCTTCCCATCACCAGGAAGTTCTTTCCTTTCCATGTAAGTGACTTTTGTATCCAGAGAAGGACTAGTAGATGTCTCCACATCAGAAGGCTGCACAAACTGCTGAAGAATACTGGAAACAATATTTTCTGCTACGATTTTTCTTGTGGAATCTTTAGTGGAATCAACAGCATCACTGGCATCTACCTTGAACTTCAACCCTCTCTCATCTGTCCATTTAGTTTTACCATCACTGGCACTCTTTTTTTGAAATGTTTGTACATCTTTTGCTGATGATTCTACTTTGCCATCTTGTGGTACTTTTCCATGCCCTTGCCCCTCAAAGCTAACAGGTATCTGTATTTCTCTTTTTTCTCCAAATATGGTAGTTCTCTCCTTGGTTGAGTCATCTCCTTTAGCCTTTCCCTTCAACTGCATACTTTCCCTCTCTCTTGCTTCCTTATCTAGTTTAGTCATTTCTTCCCATCTTAAATTTCTTTCTTCAGAAGCCTTTTCTTTAGAGTCAAACATTTTCTCCTCTTGTCTTGGTTTAGTTAGTTCTATTTTATGTCTTTTATCCTCTGTAGATGCTCTCTCCTCTGTTTTCTTTCCCTGAAGAACACTTGTTTCATGTGATCGAGTGCTTACAGATGTACTCATTGTTATATCTTTATGTTGGTGGCTCGGTCTTTGAGCACTTGTTGATTCTTTAGTTAAATATGTGGTGATGCTACTTCTACTTTCTGTTTTCTGTCTGTCAGGAATCACTTTCACCTGAGGTTCTGTGCTTCTTAAAAGGCCATGTGTTGTAGGAAGCGTTCTGAGCTCACTATGATCTTTTGCAGTTTTTTCATATGAAGTTTCTTGTCTAAGACTGGAAGAAGAAGAATAGCTTGGACCCAGGAAATCTTTTCTTGGAGCGCTTCCAGTTACTATTGTAGTCTTGGGGCCAAAATATGTTGATCGATTTGCATATGGTACTGAGATGTTTTTATTTGATGAGGTTATTTTCTCCCTGGAGAATATATTCTGTTTGTTTTCTCTTTGTAATATGGAATTGGCATACTGGCATGACGTATTCCTGACTTCTGCAGAAATTAAGCAGAAAATACGCTAAAATTATTATAGTCTTAAAAGTAATATAATACCCAAAAAGTATCTTTAAAGTAATATAATACCAAAAAAATCAACATAATGCTATATAAGTTAGGTTTAGTATTTCAGGGACAGAGACAAATCCTTATACTGATGATCTAACTACAGAATTTACTGAATAATATATAGCCCATGTGGACTTTTCACTTACACCAGAAGGGTATGAGAAAATGTGTACATTTTGGGGCTGCCTAACTGAAACTTTTAGGACACTCACCTTTGTCTAGCTTGGGAAAATAAAGCTACTTACTTAATTGTTCCTATAAAGTTGGCACTTTCTATACAATAATAACAAACTACAAAATGGCCCACAGATTCTAAGGCCTTGTGCAGTTTTATATTGAATTTGACAAACGGAATTGAAGTCTCTTAAAATGTACCAACTTTGAGGTGGTTAAATAAAGCTAAACACAGGCCTTAGTAGAATTCCTTTGGAGTGTGCAGCTACACTCATGAATATTCCATAGTCACTCTATCTGCTTTTCTCTATCTGTATATACCCCGATATGACTGTGGGGAGGGGAGAGCTAAACAACCTGCATCAAATGCAAATATTTCTGAGTCCCAGCCAATATGTCATAATACCAATACTACTCAGCTATTGTAATTAGATTCAATATTACAAATAATTTCAGTATGAAAAAATGCCTTTCCTCAATCATGATCTTCTAGCATTCACAAACTCAACAACAAAAACAAAAAAATTACTGTGGAGCATAGAATCTACATAAGGAAAAAATGTAACAGCATTTACCAATTGTAATTGTAATAAACCTCAAACCAAAGCTACTGCTAACAAGGAAAAGAAGAAATCTAGACAGGGTAAGTTTTTTTTTCCTAAAATAACCAATCGGCCCCTTTTTTTCATTTTCAGTTTCTGTCTCTGCACTGTCTCTTTCTCTTTTGCCTATATACATGTCCAGATCATACCTATCCTTTAAAAAAATTTTCCTATACTGCTCAAGGTATATGTACTATATCTGTCCCCCAATTCCCTGCAGAAATTCTCGAAAGCATAATCTACTTTCTCTGTTTCTACCATCTCATTATATACTCTCAACTCCCAGAAATCCAGCTTCCATCCCCACTTTTGCTGAAATTTACTTTCTCTGATAGCATATTACCTTCTTAATTGTCAAACCTCACGGTCCTCCTTGACAATCTCCAGTATTTAAAACTATTGATTCTTGCCTTCCTGAAACCTTCCTCCTTCCATTTCCCTGACCCTAATCTTTCTTGGTTTTCCTGCTACCTCATGGGTCTTTTGCTGGATCATCTTTATCTCCCTGCATACTAACTGAGGATGTTCCCAGAAAGTTCTTTTGTTAGTTTTCTTTTTTCTCTCTAAACTGTCTTTTAGTGATGATTTCATCCATTTAAATTGCTTTAATAATCCTCTTTATGAACACAACACCAAAATCTATGCAACTAAAGTATATTCCCAACTATCTATTGGTCATAGGAACATAGGATCATATATTTGTAGCTCAAAAGAAACTTAGAATTCCTTGAGTCAAACTCCTTGTTTTACAGATGGAAAATCTGAGGGTCACACAGATAATAAATGTAATGAGGTGACATTTGAACCCAACTCTTCTTAGGTTCTCCCTAATCTGTTGCTCTACCCACTACATCATGCTGCTTTGGTCACCTCCACCAAGATGTCTTGCTGAGATACCAAACGTACTTTATCCCAAACTAAATTCATCTCCCCTAAATCTCCTCTCAACTTCCCTGTTTCTGTTGATAGCAGCATTATCCATCCTCCTTTCTACCAAGGTTCAGAATCTCATAGTTATCTTTGACTCTTCTAATTCATTCCCCACATCTAAGCAAATGTCAAGTCTTGTCAATTATGACTACACAAACGTTCCTGCATCTCCCGGCTCCTTTCCAATTCTCACTGCAACGACTTCAGTGGACCTTATATCACTTCTTAGGTAGACTCCAGTACAAATCTCCAAATGGGAGTGTAGAGTCTAGGCTCTACTCTATATGATCCTTCTTTCACAGAGCTACCAATATAATCTTCCTAATGTACACATCTGCCTCTGTCACTCACTACTTGAAAACCAGTGACTCCTTTACCTACTGGATACAATGCAAACTGCTTAACTTAGCACGTTAGGTCCAATTTACCAAATCCAGCCAAATTACATCTCTGTGCACTCACAGTGACTATCATGTACATTTTCTCCTTTTGTTATTTCTCTTTTTCTATAGGAAAGAGCACACTTCCTCCTTAAAACTACTTTGATTTCCTTAGAGGAAAATGATTTCTCTCTCATCATAATGTCTGTTTTTACCCTCACAAAATTCTGTTGGATCAGAATTATTTGTATATTCCCTATCGGATTATAAACTTTTTAGTGCTCATTTTAACAGCATATATGCTAGAATATAAACTCTTTGAAGACAAGGATTGTGTCATGTTGCATCTTTGTATATCTAAAGAGTATTTTGCACACAGCAGGCATTTAATATCACTATTTGTTGAAATGAAATAAATATTTTGTCCATTTTGATAGCCATTCCAATCATTCAAATTGGAAAAATCTTTATATTTTCAAAGTGAATAGAGCAATTACTAAATAAAACAATCCCATCTAAATCACTTTGTATGATCACCATTAATGTTTTCTTCTCAATCATAGTTTTCAATACCTTTGTCTTCTAAAAATTAACTACACTGAAGATTTTTTTAGGCTTCTTAATCTCTTCCTATTTTATCCATGAGGGTCCCTTTATTTGAAAAATATTTGATCTAACGAGAAGCCCAAGTCCTTAACACTACAGCTTATTGTACTGTGATTGTTCTTGGAATATGTTTCAAGGAGGCGTTAGAGAGGCACATCCATGATAAGCTCAGGACCAATCACAAAAAGAGTATGATTTATGTATGACATATTGAACTGACCCAAATAGAATTCATTATTACTGATTGCATCCAGTGCTTACAGTGGGATTCTGTGAAAATCTGAGTACTATCTCCCATATAAGTGTCTTGCAGGGTGGAAAAGAATCTTGAAGCTATTTGCCAATAGATATATCTGGCTGAGATGGAAGCAAAACGATCAAGCAATGGCTACATTCTCTTTATGTTCTACCGTGGTGATTGAAAGAAGAGGTGACTTATGTAAAACATTCTAGAAAGATGTAAATCAAAGCATTTTGAAATAAAAAAAAAGTTTTGGCACTTAAAATGAATAAGGTTCAGTTTTCTAGAAAACTTATTTCTTCTCTCCTTTGCCTTTATGAACTTGTACTTTTATCATATTTATTTATGTAAATGCCTTTACACAAATGCCTTATCTTCTCTACTAAATTATAAGCTCATTAAAGGCAGGGACTGTGTTAATTTTCTTTCAATTTTGTATGCCTGCCCCCTAGTACAATGCCACATACATTTTGGGGGTAGGGGGAGAGTTCAATGATATAGGGAACTCTTAATAAGGAAACTCTTTCCACTGATGCTGATGGCTACCTGCTCCATTATACATCAAGAGCATTGCTTAGGGTGCTGTAGAATTAAGTGAATTGCCTAGGAGTACACAGCATATATGTGACAAAAGGAGGAACTGAACCCAAGTCTTCCTGACTCCAAGGGCAGCCTTTTATCCACTATATAATGCTACAAACACTTAATACATTTTAGTTGAATTTAGTATTTTATCCATTTCAATAGCATTCAAAATTATTACTAACCTAATTATAAATTAACAGTATAGAATGAAAAACCTATTAAAAAGAAAAAATGAAATTTTTTTTTATACCTTGTGGAATATTCTGTATGTGCTCAGTCCATACTAGTATCTCTGGATTACTTTCTCCTTCCAATAAGGCCCTGTGAAGAGAAAAATTCAATTTATTATCATAAAAACAATGAGACATGTACCATTGATTAATTCATTATATAAGATTTGGCCAACTGTCCAGCACAGTCACAATTTTGCAAGGTTAATGCCTAAAAAGCTGACTCCAAGACTTATTTCACATTATTCCTCTTTAGGCACTATGAGTTCCACCCATACTGGCCATTCCCCAGGCTTGGCATGTCATCTTTAGCTTTTGTGATTTCCCAAAGGCTGTCCTTCCTGCCTGTAACATACTCCCCCTCCTCGTTCCTGCTTCTTACAATTCTGACCTTCCTTCAGTTTCACCTTAGGTACCACCTTCTGTGAAAAGCCTTCCTTACCTTTGTCCTTGAGTTGTGAGTGGTCACTCTTCCCTTTAGCTTGTTTTTAACTTATCCTTTTACATGTTGTATCCCTCAGGAGAATGAAAACTCCAGGAGGCAGAGGAGGAGGAGGGAAAAAAGCAACAAAGAAAGAAAGGAGAAAGGAAAAAGAAAGAAGGTGGGGAAGGAAGGAAGACAATGACAACCTTGAATATATATTATACCAGAACTCAGAATAGGGGGTGTGTGTGTGTGTGTGTGTGTGTGTGTGTGTGTGTGTGTGTGTGTGTGAGAGAGAGAGAGAGAGAGAGAGAGAGAGAGAGAGAGAGAGAGCGCTTAAGAGTTCTTTGGCCAGAAAAGAGATAAGTTTAAAAATAAATTCATTTCTTTGGATCACATTTATATTTGCTATCAATTTATTCTAATACCATTTATCA
Organism: Pseudochirops corinnae; assembly: GCA_028646515.1. Lineage (NCBI taxonomy): Eukaryota > Metazoa > Chordata > Mammalia > Diprotodontia > Pseudocheiridae > Pseudochirops > Pseudochirops corinnae. The sequence continues at coordinate 101,716,509 of CM053589.1, forward strand.
AGTGGATACTACATTCAGAACACCTCTGGTGAGGTACAAAGAAAGAATTCTTGCCCTAATACATATTATAGTTTAGTTAAAAAAAAAAAAGGAAATATGCAAAAATTAACTAATATAAAACATAAATGCACGAGACAGATGCAAACCAAGTATAATTCAAGATCTGAGGAAGGATTGTCACTGACTAAAGGGACAAAGAAAAGCTGTGTGGATGCTGCAGCATTTGTATTGTGATTTAAAGGATATATTTGGACTGAGGTCTCTTTAGTTTATTAAAGTATTACTCCCTATCAGTAAGAGATAATATTGGTGAATTTCACAAACACATGTGAATTGTGTATCTTTCATTTTCTATGAAGACTCAACCAGCTTCAGTCAATATTTTTAATATCTTCAAAATTGTGCAGAGGATTATACTTGACAACAAAACAAAATAATTACCTAATTAAACTACTAATGTTACAGAAGGGGTGTGTGTGTGTGTGTGTGTGTGTGTGCGCGTGTGTGATCTGGATCTGTGATTTCATTGGTATTTTGCATTCTGAAGTCTCCCTCTGCTGATGCAGATAAGAAACTTATCTGTAATTTGCAGTGTCAGAAATTTGTCTGGTGCCCTGAGATTATTTCCCATGGTTAGAGAGCTAGCATGTGTCAGTGTCGGCTTTGAAACAAGATTTTCTGACTCCAAGGCTAGCCCTCTATTGGCTTGACTATCCTGACTTTTCTAGGACATTAACCTAACCTTATATTTAGTTTTATTGTATACAAGGCTCTATAAAGTCTTCCTTTTTTTTTTTTTTTAACTCCCTATTTCACACAGGCAGGAAGTGCAGGCCTGGTCCCACTTGAAAAGTACTGGAGTTGTGACTTGCTCCATTTTCCAATCTGGGTTGGTTTGTTTATGTTCACCAAAAAGTCCTTGTGTCCTTTTAAATTTTTATCATGGCACTGAAAAGGAGATGTTACACTTAAGTCAATCACATTTCACAACTGTAAGTCAATCAATCAATATGCATTTATTAATTGCCTTCTATGTGTCCTGTGGATACAAAAAGAGTGTACAGAGCACTAGGCCTAAAGCCAGAAGACCTGAGTTCAATTTCGGCCTCAGACACTTACTAGCTGTGTGACCCTAGGCAAGTCACTTAATCTCTGTTTGCCTCAATCCACTGGAGAAGGAAATGGCAAAACACTCCAGTATCTTTGCCAAGAAAACCCCCCAGTCAGTACTGCCATGTTATGATCCACAAGGTCATGAAGAGCCGGATACAACTGAACGACGGAACATAAAGGAAGGTGGGGAGGTCAGTAGTTGGAGCAGAGGAGGGAGAGCATTCTAGCATAAAGGACAGCCAGAGAGAATTCCCTGATTGGAGAGATGGAGTTTCTTGTTTGTGGAAGAGCTAGGAAATAAGTGTCACTGGATTGAAGAGTACATGTTGGCAATTAGGATGTAAGAAGATTGGAAAGACAGAAAAAGCATTTTGTTTTTGATCCCAGAGACAATAGGAAATCACTTGATTTTACTGAGTGAGGGGGACAGGGATACCACTGGAACCGCATTTTTAGGAAAATCACTTCAGTGGTTGTATGGAGGATGGATTGGAGTAGGGAGAGACCTGAGGCAGGTAGATCCAGGATGACTTCTGGGTTGCAAGCCTGAAGGACTGGGAGGATTGTGTTGTACTCTACCGCAACAGAGAAGTTAGGAGGCAGGGTGGATGAGGAAGGGAGGTTTAGGGGAAAAGATAATGAGTTCTATTTTGGAGTTTGAGATGTCTAAAAGGAAACTGGAAATTCAAGATTGGAGGTCAGCAGAAAGAAAGAGGCAAGAAAGGTAGATTTGAGAATTATCAGCATGGAGATGGCAATTTTTAAACCCATGGGAACTGATGAGACTATCAAGTAAGTATAGAGAAGACCCAAGACAGAACCCTGAGGAACACTTGTGATTTAGGAAGCATGATTTGGAGGAGCCTGCAAAGGAGAGAGGGAACAGCCAGACAGGTAGGAGGAAAACCAGGAGAGAATTGTATCCCAAAAACCTAGAGAGAGGAGAGTATCAAGGGGAGAGTGATCAACACAAATTATATAATTAATATTATTTTAGATCCTCTGACAATAAAAAAAATAGCTACTTTGGACAAAAACGTAAACCATATTAGACCATATCTGGTTTATTATGTTTAGTTTTAGGAATCATGCTTTAGAAATGGCATTTGTACATTCATGGTCCCAAGCAAGGTAGACCAAATGGTAAAGCATCTCAAGCCTATGCTATAGGAAGAACAGATGAAGGAATGAGGGCTGACTGACCTGGAGAAAACTGGAAAGGAACATAACTGTCCTATGAATTTGAAGGGAGTATTGATATAATCCCAAAGGATCAGGGTCCCTTCCTGGGTAAAGGCCAGAGTGCAAACCAGGAGGGCAGCGGCCATACCTCTCCCCAGATCACACCACCTTGGAAGCACCAAAAACTTCCAACCCCCCAGAACTAACTCTGAAAACAGCAGTTCAAAAAAGCCTGAAGCTTTTAGATAGTGCCCCCTACCCTCCATTCCAGGAACAAAGCCTAACTTTAACATAAACTTCAAAACCAAGAAATAGCATGGAAAAATGAGCAAACAATTAAAAAAGAATCTGACACTAAAAAGCTACTATGGAAACAGGGACCAAGAAATAGTCTCAGAAGAAGACAAATAAGTCAAAACAGTTACAAGCAAAGCCTCCAAGAGAATTTGAATTGGACATAAACCCAACAAGAATCAAAAAGAGTACTAGAGGAAAAATTAGGTAAAGAAATGAGAGGAAAGGAAGAAAATTATGAAAAGATAATTAATAGATTGGTAAAAGAAGCACAAAAAAATACCAAAGAAAATAACATCTTAAAAAAAAGAATTGTACAAATGAAAAAAAAGAGGCACAATAGATCACTGAAGAAGGTAATTCCTTAAAAATTAGAATTGGGCAAGCAGAAACTAATGACTTCATGAGACATCATGAACAGCAAAACAAAGTCCAAATAATGAAAAAAAAGAAGAAAATGCAAAATATCTCACCAGAAAAACAATTGATCTAAATGCTTTCAGGACAATCTGTTTTAACCAGGTTTAGCAATAAGTGTTCTGTGAACTCCTTTCTCCCCCTACCACTTCTCTCCAGTCTGTGAAATAACAGTGCTCAAAATCCTCTAACATCCTCTGTGAGGTTCAGAAAATATCTGCAAGATTGCAAGCGGTTGTGTCATGGCAAAGGGAAGTGTTTGAGGCCCGGGAATTAGTTGGGTCACGTGGAGGTCAGAGCATATTGCACTGTCCCTGGCCAGGGGATACTGCATTGCTCAAGATTCTCTTGCATGGGGTTACTGCTGTTCCTGATTGGCGTCTCCACACCCTGGGGCCTTCACACTCTTGTAATTACACTCCCCCTCTCACAATTCTGTTCAGCTGGGCTCTGTCCCATGTGGTAGGTAGATCTGGGGGTTATATAAGATCTAAACCTTGGAGATATCTTTGAAGCCTGCCTTAGGATATGGCTTTAAGGCTTCCCCATAGAGAAACCTTAATAAAACTTTTCTGTTTGGACCTCAGGGCCATAACTCTTCTGTTCTAAAAGGTACGCTGGCGTCAATTAGTTGGGTGAGTAACTGGTTGCCCCTGCTGGTAAGTTAGGGTACTCTGAAAGAGAACCCTGACAATCTTCCTCCGTAAGATTTTATAAATAAGTTCATATTCTGAATCTATAATATTCTTAGTTGCTACAGCTCTCTGCTTGGCAATGAGATCAAATGTTTGCTGGCTAAGGCAGTGTGACCCTTAGAAAGTCACTTAACCACTCCAAGTCTTAGGCAACTCTTAAATACTTTAAGTTGCAGAAAAGGTGTTAATCAGCATTGTAAAGGCAGTTTCCTCATCTGGGAATTCCTCAATATTGATGAAATCACAGGTCTAGTCCTAATCTCTAGTCAGAAGGCAATCAGCATGCCAGGGACTGTTGCTAATAAATAGAAATATATAAAGAAAGCAAAAACATAGTCTCTGCCTTCAAGGAGCTCACGTTCTGGTAGAAAAGACAACATTCAAATAACTGAGTCAAAAAAAACCTATGTGTGTGTATGTGTACAAACACACACACATAATATAAATGGGAGGTTATTCCTAGATAGGGAAACAAGATACTATGTCAATTATACAGTTAAATCAATTATATTTGCTTTCGTCTCTTAATCTTCTTGATTAAAACACGCACACAAGCACAAATTTACAAATCCAAGTCTCAGTTGTACCATCTATAAAATGGGAGTAATAGTTGTACTCACAGTGATATTTTAAGGAAAATATTTTATCTTAAAGCACTATATAAATGTAAGTTATAGTATTATCACTTGCAAACTAAATTAGAAAAGATAATTCAAAAGTTAACGTTCTGCTAATTTTAAGAGTTACTTTTTCCTCACTGCTATGTAGTCTCCATTGAAATATGATCTCTTGTATTTTAGGGTTTCCTTCTGTCACTTTTAAAGAAACATACAATTCTGACAAGGTAATACAATTCTGACTTTGATCTTTAATCACTGAAAAATGTATTCTAGATTACATTTACAACAGCATTAATTGATCTCTATACAAGAAATGATAATTCTCTTCCCACAACTCTCCTCCCTACCCACCCCCCAACGAGAATAAAATACTAACATTTAAAAATGATATACTATATAAGTTTACACTATTTAACATAAGTTGTCACCTTCTGCTATTCCTACTAACCTCTAAAAGGCATTTTTAAAAATTTCTTAGTGACCATATTTTGCTCCATTGTCCATATCAATTTAGTTTTAGAGAACACTTCAGGGAAACACAATGGATTTATTTCTGAGTATTTACAATTGTAATTTAATTGTTGCAAATGACCACTATCATTATACAGAATGTCTCAAAAGTTTTAAGCTATTAAAACTTAAATTCATTCAATACTTCTTGGGGCAACTGGATGACCTAGTTTCTGGTGACATTATCAGTACTAACTAAGCCAAGATGGATATCCAGGCTGTGGTCAAATCATGCGAACAAAACTAACTAAAAAGAAAAAACACACTTCCACCAGAATTCGAGCTTTGGTTTTTATGGTTTGCTTTTTGGTTGGAATAAAGTTGTTTTGTTTTGTTTTGTTTTTCCAGCGAGTTGAATAAAGTAGGGCTGGATTCACCATATCATCTTCTAGGGCAACAAAGAAAATACCTCTAGCTATGTTCAGAAACCTCTTTTTGTTTGTTTTACATGGTGCAAAGTAATCTGCTTGAATGAGTTCTCACTTCCCAGCTGAGTTTTGGAGTTGCTTGGTTGCTTAGGGGCAACTAGAGAGTGCAGTGATAAAACACTGGGTCTAAAATCAAGAAGATCTGAGTTTAAATGTGGCCTCAGACACTTAGTAGCTGTGTGACCCTGGACAAGTCACTTAACCCTTATTTGCCTCAGTTCCTCATCTGTAAAATGGAGACACACTGGAGAAAGAAATGGCAAACCACTCCAGTATCTTTGCCAAGAAAACCCCATAGACAAATTTATGGAGTCATGAAGAGTGAGACACAACTGAGTGACTGAACAAGATACATCCTCTGAGTGCTCAGCTTGTTTTTGGGGCAGCTGGTGATGCAGTAGATAGAATGTTGAGTCTGGAGTCAAGAAGACCTGGGTTCAAACCTAGCCTCAGACACTAACTAGCTGTGTGACCCTGTGCAAGTCACTTAACTTCTGTTTGCCCCACTTTCCTCATCTGTAAAACAGGGATAATAATAGTACCCACCCCCCAGGGTTGTTGTGAGGATTAAATGAGATAATAGTTGTAAAGCATTCAGCACAGTGCCTGGTACATAGTAAGTACCAGAAATGATTTTTATCATAGCAAAGGAAGTACAGAGAAGAGTGAAATGGCAAATATCTTCTTTCCTTATTCTCTCTAACCCTTCTTCCTGTCTCTCCCTTCCCATCCCAAGCCCCAACACCACTCCCCTTCAATATGTACAAAAAAGCCTCCTCTTAGGCTCTTCAGTGTCTGATACAGGACCCTGAGAAAACAGAGAGAAGGGTGATTTTCATCACTTAATAAACAGAAGGATGTAAATCAGGAAAATGGAGAATTTGACTGAGGATGTTTGACTGCTGTGATGACAACAGTCGTTCAGTTGCTACAGAAATGGATGAAATCATTAAAAATAAATTCCAAAAAATACATAGAAAATGGCAAAGGGCACCAGGGACTCTGGCCAACTTGGAACTGACAATACAACTACTGAAAATGAGCTGTAGTGGAAAACCGAGATCCCTCAAAGCCTGGATCAGAAGAATGACTCAATGTTGTGTGAGATGTCACACAATTTATTTCCATTCATTTAAATATGATTTCACCTTACGAATAACAGAACATTTTTAGCAATTTAAAGTAAACTAATGAGCACCAGGAGAGAAAAAGAATGAAAAGGAAACTTGAAGGAAATATATGCTGTTTGTATTTTTCATGGAATACATGTCTGGAAAAAAATATAGACGACAGTTCCACAGAGAAGCTAGTGGAAAAACAAGAGGATTAGATATGTATTCCATACATATCATATATTTGTGTGTGTATATATGTATGTATGTGTATATATATCCTTACATGCCTTGTCACAGGAAGATAGATTTAACCGAACGGGTTTATATTTCTAGATTTTCATGTTAAGAAAATCACTAATTACAGCTGAAACTTGATGTTCTTTTGGCCAACCTCTTATATATAAATCTAGACAGTGCAGCATACAAGTTCCCAGATGGACAAAATTTTACTCACTGAGAAAATAGCTACATCAGCATTATAGGACATGCTTTCAAGTTATAGATTTTCATCAAAAAGAATATGCTCTTTTATAACATATTATATCAGCAAAATGAGAGGTGCCCTAAATAGTAGGCAGAGGTCTGACGCAGAGACTTAGTGAGAGTAGCCAAGTTCTATTTCAGACTCACTCTCTCAGTCAACTTGTCAGGAAGGGTTAGGCACATATCACAGTAAGGGTAAGGAGTGCCTTTTGTTGCTCAATTTTGATCTTTTTAACTGATCCAGGACTATTGGAAGAGCTACAGAAATCCTGCCTAAACACTGCAAATACCAGCTTTCTGGACAATCCCTAGTCTGGGAAAAGAGAGAAGAATAAGCATATGAAAGACTAATGGTGGGCAGTATCCAGGAAAGGGGATTCTTGTTAGAAAGTAGGGTACTATAGTCACAAATAAATATTTGTCTATCATTCCAGTTGATAAATATAAACCATCTAGAAAGTTCCAAATATGAAAAAAATATTAGGTGTAAGAATTCTTTAAAGGATCTTTAATTAGATATTGACAGTCGGATCTTAATTGGTATACAAAATGTTCTACTTCTTAAAATCCTTTTAAAAACCTATGTACTTAGAAAAGATACCCTGAATTAGTGCAGTCAATATGTCCTCCCTAATTCTTAATTAATTTCTTGGGTAGAAGGTCATAAATGTCAAGGTACTCTGAAGTACCTTGACATGAAGGATTCCTACATCAGGTATGAGCTAGGTTACATGACCTTGCAGGTCCCTTCCAATTCTAAGACTCCGCAGTTCTTCTGATGCATGCATGCCCCAGAGAATATGGAACAGATCAGAAGATGTTAAGGATGAGTTGCTATTGACCTTTAAACAAAAAGTCATCTCTTTCATAATGTTTCAATGCTCTCTATGACCAAAATCTTGAGCAGTCCATAGAATGACCTGGCACACAAAACTTCACTAATGTCAAACTAGAAAGGAGTATAATTCATTATGGAGGAGAGGTAGCAACTCACAAAGTCTAAGAGAGATTCCCAGGGAATGCTACCATTCAGAGCAAAGTGATGCAGGGGTTAAGTAGCCTGCACTGTCAAGCAAAGTGGCTACAGCTGCCAATTAAAAGTTATTTCTAGAATTCACTCTCTCTACAGCTCTACCTGAAGAAATCCTTTTCATTCAAGGCCCAGATCAAGTGCCACCTCCTCTAGAAAGCTTGCCCTTATTGCCATCATCCGTGAAAAAATATTAGGGAGCCACACAGGACTAGAAGTCATTGTTTATTCTTATTAGACAAGATTCTTTGATAAATGCAACTCCAGAAAGTTCTTTTCAACTAACCTCTGATTATTAACATGTGAAGCATAAAATAAAGAAATATCTCTGCTGATTATTAACAATTGAAATAAAATACAGACATACTCACCAAAAGACAAAATGGAAGATGTCTTGAGCAAAGTCCAAATGAAAGAGGGGTTCCTTAATCACAATGTGCATCTCCAGATACTATCTGGAGTTGATATTGTGTTATAATTTCACTAAGATCTATAACATTACAGGGCCTCATCAATAAGCTCTATGGTCACTCAAAATCATTTAGCCCAGTAATCCATAGAGAAAAAACTAAATGGATGAAATATGCTTTTTTTTTTTTAAACCATACTTCAATACACAGTAGGATAACAAATTCATTGAGTTAGTAAAGCAGTATTTAGAACTGGGACAGGTACTGCAAATGAAGAATGGGCCAAGAACTGATTGGGAGAAGAATAATCTAGATTATATACTGCATCATATTTTTTACCCAAATCATTCACTGGCTCAAAGACCTATCTTCTTGAAAATCAAAACAAATGTTCTCCCAAGGACTCTGTATGGTTTCAAATCTTATAATATCCAACGGATAAAAGTTGTAGTTTACCCAGAGGACAATGGAGAGACGTGTAGCTGGTGCAAGTAGGCTGGTTCATATTTCCAGTGATGAGCTATGTGTGAGAAGCGGTATTAGAAATATCAAGAAAACCTATTGTCAGGGAAAGTTGAGAGCTGGCCTTGTATTTAAAGTAAAGGATAGCTAGAGTGATGACTGGTAGCCACTAAATTTAAAAAGACCTATGAAAAAGCTCCTAGCATCTTGAATGGATCATCTATGTAGGATGTATAGGAGAATATAGAGAAGAACTACATGAGAGAAGAATCATACAGAAAGCGTAAACAGGCTGTGATCTTCTCTTATAAAGGGAATATTCGCATTGAAGAGTTCACAGATAATTTGAAGTATTGAACTAATAAAACTCTATTCTACCTGCTAGTTCTAAGTGCATATTTATGTTTGTTACTCATTAGGTAATGGTGCTGTTTTCTTGTCTGCCTCCTCTAGAACTTCCAAAACCTATTATGATAAATATAAAGCCTTAAAAAAATAACTATTAAGAAAGAGAAAACAAAAGTTCCAAATTATCTTCTTGGTAGAAGAAGTATAAATATGTAGATATAGCTATATGTGTGTATGTGTGTATACATGTACGTATGTATATATGGAGAGACAGAGAAGGAGAGAGCGAATTCCAATAATACATTGATTAATTGGAATAGTTGGCAAATGGGTGACTCTAAGTAACTGTTCTAAAGTAACTAACTGTTCAGGGGTTAGTTAGGACATTTATGTAATAAAATTGTGAGGACAAGAATATAGGGACTTACAACTGAGACTGCCTTTAAAAGATATCTTTCAATTACATATATTTAGAAATATAACACTTTGCAAATTTTCTATCTAGTAGATACCATCAATCTCATGCTCAATATATTTTGAAAAAGACCACTTCGAAATATGAAATTAAGGATGTCTTTTGTGGTTTTATCTAAACATAATAAACCCAAAGGAGAAAATATTATCTTTCCTCAGATGTTATCCAGCTGAAAAATGAAAGTTGATAAAAAAAATAAAAGTTTAAACTATAACATTAAGGGATAGTTCTAAAAGACAGTGGGATGGCTGAAAAGAGAAGATATAAAATGTAAATAAACACCAACTTCTTTAGTTGATCTTTTATTTAGAGAAATTAATCTAAACTAGACATTGAATCAATTTTCCCCCTCTGATCAAAACTGTGCTTTCCATAGGTCAAAAGCAGGAGCAGAAAACTTAAGAAATTTTCAGAAAACTAAGAAAATGATCAATAAATGGTTTGTAACCTAATCTGCAAACCAGAGATGATATAGATTTTCCTGTATTAGCCACAATTTTAAGAACCTTACTTTATGACCATTGGTGGTTGTAAATAGCATGTGATTGTCCTTCAAAGTGAATCTGGAAGGTTTTTTTTTTGCTTACAAGTCCTCAAATCTCTTGGGCTGCATCAATCTCTTTGATTTAGGATCACAGAGTTGGAGCTACAAGGGCCATTAGAGGTCATTCAGTCTAAAGTTTAGACTCTAAACTTTTCATTTTACAAATAAAGAAATCATGACCCAGAGACATCAAGTGAATTATCTGAGACGACCTAGGTAGTGAATGGCAGAGCTGGAATTCAAATTGAGTTTCTGTGACTCTGGGCCTATCCACTGTGCCATGTTGCTACCTCTTCAAACTGCTGGTAACTGCTGGTTACCCAAGGAGCAACATCTGACCACTGAACCAGGCTGCTACTGTATTTTCTTCTCAGGAACATTTCAGCATCATCCATAATGACTAAGTTTTCTGAACTGAAGGTCTACCATAGTGGCGTCAAATATGCTATCTGGCTGCCATTGCAGCCCATGTAACTGGGAAGTATTTAACAAAATTATCGAAAAATGCAATAGGATATAGATAATGTTAATATGTAATTTTCTAAGTCAGTATACAGCCCATAAGAATTCTCATGTAAAGTTTAGTGGCCCCCATTTGATACCATTGATCTGTTGGATGCAGGGCATTTACTGTGATAGGTGTTCTATTAACTATTCTACAGCTTCCAGATTACGAGAGAGAGAGAGAGAGAGAGAGAGAGAGAGAGAGAGAGAGAGAGAGAGTGTAGTTATTTTTCCATATAATGTGAACTTGTAATGTTATCTTTACTTGTAATGCATCTTTACTAGACTATTACAAAATTTCTAGTTTTTTCTTCAGTTTGTATTTTATAGAGACATCCTTTTCCCTCACTCTTCATTATATTTACTCCTTATTCTAGGCCTTTATATTCTTACCAGCTACTTCTATCTAGTCTCCCTGGCTCCAATCTCTCTTCCCCTCACCTAAACCAAAACTAAAACCATCAATGGTTTCCTATTGCTGACAGTACAAAATCCAAACCACTCAGTCTGGAATTCAAGGGTCTTTACCATCTAGCCTCAACCTACCTTTTCACACTCATTCCCATTTCCCTAAAACCTCTGCTAAAGCCATCCTAACTTATTCTATGTTTTCCCAAATGTGTTTTATGCTTCCAAATGCCCATTTTACTCATACCATTTTTCTTATGCCCACCTCCTTTCTACCTATTTAAATCCTCCTTTTTTTTTAAGAGAACTAAGTCAAATTCCAACATCTCTATAAAGTACTCTCTGAACTGCCTAAAAATAATGTTTCTCTTCTCAATTCCTGTAGCAACTGTCTACCATTAATCTGGCAATTAATTATACGCTGCCTTGTGACATTTCATCTATTATCCAGTGATCCAGGGCAAATCCCTTAATTGTACTAGACTTCAGTTTACTCATCTGTAGAATGAGAAGAATAATAGTTACATTATCTGTTCCATAGTGCTGATGTTAGGATTAAATGAGATAATGCATGTAAAATACTTTCAAAATGTAAAGGGCTATACAAATATCAGTTACTTTTTAAAAACTGTAATCTAAATCTTGAATTGTTAACTTTTCTTGTCTCCTCAACTATGCTATAAGTTTCTTTAAGGTAGAGACTCTATCTCAAACTTGTCTGTATATACTAGAGCAGTGGTTCTCAACCTTCCTAATACCAGGACCCTTTAATACTCATATGTGGGTGTATCTGCATGTGGGTGGACCTGCCTGGAGACAGATAGAGGAGCAGCGTCTCATTTCCTAAGATCACTGGAAATATGTGTTTTCGGATGGTCTTAGGCAACCCCATTTGACCCCCAAAGGGGTCAGGACCCACAGGTTGAGTACCGCTGTACTAGAGTGTATAGAGCATACTACTGTAATACGGTATGTATAGAGTGCTTATTTCAGTGTCTTGTACATAATTGGCACTAAATGTTGATTTTACTTGACTTACTACTTAAAGTAGTTATTAATAGGCCATTAGCACATTCTTTCTTCAACTAGGTTTTTCTGTAAAACATACCTTATAATCTATATGCCACTGTCTGCCAATGGACGAATAAGTAAATGGCCACATCTCTATAGCCAAAATTAAAAACTCATGACCACCAGAAACCTTACAGACTATAAGTTCTGACTTGAGGAAGGAAGAATAAATAATTTCTAATACTTTTGTCTGACTTTCAAACAAATAAAAAGTTTGTTCTTAAAGCCACTGATGGCCCCAATGTTCTAATTAGCAAACTATATCACATAAGCAATAATAATAATTTCATTTCTATAAATTGTGTTCGATTATTTTTTAGTACTTAGTTCTTTAATGTCATGTCCTACATTTCTTCATTCCTTCAAAAGTCTTTCCGTGGATTTCTTCCTTTGACACAGGATTCATTTAAAGTGGCTATTATTGTTGGTTACCTTATATGGAGGCATAGTAGCAAAAGTACTGATCTGGGAGCCAAGAGCCCTGGGAGCAGGGACTCTGCTACTAATTTTGCAGCCTTGGGTGAATCATTCAGTCCCTCTGGGCCTCAGTTTCCTCACCTACAAAATGAGGAGGTTGAACTAGAATCTGAAGCTTCTTCTTGCTCTCATGTTCTATGAATCTGTAATACTTCAACATCCCTCTAAACACTCACTAAACCTAAGCAGAGTCCCTCTGATCATTTGAATATAGGTATACCTAGATGGAAATGAGTGAGTTTTCACCTGTGGGTGCTAATGTTTCTGGCATTTCAATTTTTCCTCTTATACCTCAACCTCATTTCCAGATGACTATTAGATTTATCCTAAAGGTTTACTTGGGTACTCTTTATTTCTGTCCTTCACTAGCTAGATAATCTTGAATAAGTCATATCACTTCCTTTGAACCTTAATTTCCTAATATTTAAAATAAAATTGGCCTAGATGATCTCCAAAGTCCCTTCTGCTTTGGTATAAAACCAGCTACTTTATGATCTGCTGTTCAGTATTAAGCATCTTCTGTTTAACTGGCCATCTTCTATCACCTGCCAACCCCATTCAACTGAATAGTTTAATAAAATGTTATACAAGCTTAAAGAGCATATCTTATATTGTTATGTCTTCTATTCTTGTATTCTTATATCTTATATTCAAAGGGGTGAAGGGGAAATGTTTCTGAGTCATTCTATATTCCACAAGGTAATGCTATGTTGGCCAGACTATCACTTTGCTCAAATGATTGTTGTTGTTTGTCTTTCATTCTCTCTCTCTCTTTTTTTTTTTGGAGGGGGGAAGGCAGGACTTGCCCAAGGTCACATAGCTAGTAAGTGTTTAATTGTCTGAGGCTGGATTTGAACTCAGGTCCTCCTGACTCCAGGACCTGTGGTCTATTCACTGAGCAACCTAGCTGCCCTGTCCTTCATTCTCAAAGAACACCATGACATCAGGAAAGTGATGCCATGACTTTCAAGTGAATCATATTTATTCAAGGAAGCATTGTGCAAACCCACTCTCCTCCAGAGTCATCTGGGCCGGTGGCAAGATATAGATCAGGACCACTGGAGATGGTCCTAGATGCAGTAGGAGACCTTGGCCTTTTTAAGCTAAGATCTTTCCCAAGTCTCAGTTTGACCAAAGCAACACTGTTCAATGATTAAGGCTAGGTAAGGAATGAGGCAAAGAGTGGACTCTTTTACCAGGTTAAAAAAAAACCTTACTGGGAGGGTAAGACACTCAGGGTTTCTGGCCAAAACAGAAACAATTGCTGTTTACACTAATGCAGAGCCATTGGGGCCCAAACAATAACCAACTGAGCCTTGGGATGGCACCTACTGTTGGCCAATCAATAAGAGCCAGAGTGATTTGGGTTTAAGGTACGGTCCTTAATAAAGAAATCTAGCCAGTAAATTCTAAGATACTCAAGATATCTTTCAAGGAAATAGTACCTAAAGGGAAGAGAATTAAATGCAGTTATATTTAGGTCTTAATGGAAGTTGAGAAGGGACAGATTTATATTACTTATCAGGAAAATGCTAAGTGCCCTCGTGATAAATGGAATTTGGCAGGGTCTACTAAACCAAGTGATAAGTGCATCACTAACAAACTCCAAAAGAAATGAAAGCAAATAAAAACAAAAATACATCTCAGAAGAACAGGACAAGATGAATAAACAAAAATTTAGAAGAAAATACACTAACATTCCCAACTATATTTAAAAATATTTTAAAAACTCTTTTCTAGTTCAAATGTTTAACAGATTATACATGAAGACAGGACCAACCGTCAAGTGCAAGAACTGGAATGGACTTTGGAGATCATCTAGCCCAGTGGTTCTCAATCTTCCTAGGGCTGCGACCCTTTAATACAGTTCCTCATGTTGTAGTGACCCCCAACCATAAAAGTATTTTTGTTGCTACTTCATAACTGTAATTTTGCTACTGTTATGAATCATAATGTAAATATCTGATATGCATGATGTATTTAAATTGAACATAACCCACAGGTTGAGAACCGCTGAGAAATTCTAGCTTATTCCTCTCATTTTACAGATAAAGAAACTGAGAGAGAATAATGGAGTTATCTAAGATCACCCAGGTGGTAGGTAGAAGAATTGGGACTTGAACTCAGGTCCTCCAACTTCAAATACAATGCCCTTTGCACGGTGCTATACTTCAGCTTGATATAAGGCTGGTTCCTAGATAAAGGAAATTTATTGTATATGTATTTATGTATAAGCCCTGAATAAAAAAGATAAAGGAAATTTATTGTATATGTCTTTATGTATAAGCCTTGAATAAAAAAAGATACACCCATATTCTGAATCATATGATTCTAAATAATTTTCTGAATCATATAGCATAGACAGTAGATGTGAATTTGAAATCAGAAACATAATTATCCCTTTTAATTAACAACAATAAAACCTCCCCCAGGCTTGATATCCAGAGAAACATGGCTGCTCCTAACTCCTAAAATGCCTGGAGATCCACAAATGAATGATTTTCTATCATTTCTCTCTTCTTTCCTCAACTTGCCCCCAGAAACATAGTAAGACTATTTTTGGCAGCAGTAAACCGGAGAGTCATCCCCTTAACAAGTTGTGCTATAAGGTCCAGAATTTAGATTTATGTCAAGGTCTGAAATGTACCACATTAGTGAAAGACTTCTTATAGATAATGTTTGCCCCCCAAATTTTCAGTAGGATAAGTACTTTCAATTAGGCATTTTAGGTAAAGTTGCCACTACGGGGAAAATTTGAGGCAAATTAGAATGAAATCATAAAAGAAAAAAAGATCGTAGTCTCATTATCAGTAACTGTCAAGAATTTTAAAGAGTTGGGCCCATGGGAATAGCAAGACTGTCAGAATTCACTGAGCTATGGGTTCCATGGGAATCTTACATACATTATTAGCCTTGCTCTTTGTAAAGCAGAGCTGTAGAAAACCCAGAAATTTCACATTTTAGACACATTTTAGAGGGATTTTGAATCAAGATTTCTGAAGAACAAATGCCCCTTGAAAAATGAAAAAAAAAAAGTCTGAACTTCATTAAATGGACTTTGGCACAAAACTAAAAATTCATCTATTCTTATGAAGTTTTAGCAGACTCACCAGAAAGAATGCTGTCTGTGGCCCTGAAACATAAGATTTAAATCTAGAAGGTACTTCTGAGATCCTGAGGTTCAAATTCTCCCAAAATGGAGAGAAGTGATTTACAGTGCAATTTAATGGCAGAATCAGGATAAGCATCCACCTCCTAGGCTGATATTATTTTCTATCTCACCATTCTGTTTTCTAGAAGGCAACACAAAATGAGGGGTGGGAGGTGGGGAGAAGGTATACTGAAATCAGGAAATCACAGGTTAAAACAGGGACTTATCGTCAGCATATAAATCATTTTAGATGTCTTTAATCCTTGCGTATAATAGCAACCCATTACTATTTAATTTATGTTCATTTGTCTGCATGTCATTACGTTGTTCTAAATCAGTGTTTTCTATCTTAAGCTGTAAGTACTGAACACTTAGTGCAGGCCAGTACTTCTGATGAGAGTGATGGCATATAGATAAGTAGGCTTATATTTACCAAGCTCTTAGGTGTGGAGATTAGATTTCTCTTTTGAAAACCATGTGGAAAAAAATGAAGAATGTACAACCAGTTATATCAATCATTCATTTCCCTGAAAACACTGATGACTTCCTAATTTATTAATCAGAGAGCAAAGTCAGCATGATAATTGAGTTATGAAAGATCATCAATACTAAGAAGAAATACTACTCTGCATCCTGTGTCTGCTGCCTGTTGTTTTAGCAACAGTGATTAATGATAAATGCCTTCAAAAATAGCCCAGCTAAAGTCCTCTGGACTCTAGAGCCCTTGTAGACACTGCTTGTATAGTCTCGGTATTCTCAGCAGAAGGAAACAAATAGCCCAAAGCCCCAGCAAGCACAGAGTATGTAGGTCTCCTGACTCCATCCCAGTGACCTACCATTAGCAAATGGTAAAATTCAAATACTTTTGTAGTGAAATGCATCAGTAAAATAACTCGCCTTACCCAGTGAACAATGTGTCAGATACCAAGTCCTCATCAAATATTGAAAGTGAAAATATAATCTGACCTTGTGGATTTTACCAATTAATTTGTCAGCACACTTTAAAATAAGCGATTTTGTTTATAACTGTTCAACTCCAGAGAGTTTTCAAAAGTACAATGGGTGCCCTGCTTGGGAGTAAAGGAAAAAAAAAGTCTCGTACTTCTTAGTCTCTCTCAATATTATCATAGAGTATATCTCATCTTCACACTATCAGGGCTGCCTGCTACAAAAGGGGTATAGGTTATTTTAAAGCCCATGTAGGAGGTGCTGGGACATTTTCCCCAGTCTCTCTTTCTGACATTTGAGTATGAGGATAATGAGATAGGTTTGCCCTACAATGTGATGTGCATGGCAATGGATGGGGCGGCTAACTAGGAAAGATTGGAGAAGTGAGAGAAAAGGGTATGGAAGAGTCCAAAGGGAGAGCAGAAACAAGTGGGGCAGAGGAAGAGAACTGTGGAGGTTTTCATCCTCACTTTATACAGAGAAAGGGCCCACAAGGATGGGAGAACACTCAAAACTCTCACTTTCTTGGCTTCATCAATTGGTGGCACAGGTAGCCGTGTTAAGGCTCTGGAAACACTATATGGAATTCTAGGAAGTTAGAAAGAAAAACCTTCAAAGCCCCCAACTCTAAATCAGCAACTAAAAATGGACCAAGAGAGAACCTAATGAAAGGCAGAACCCTATGCTAGAAAAGCTCTTAAATTTGGGACTGGAAATTATTTAGGAAATTTACATATAACTTTGGAACTGTCACCTATTCAAGGATTTTGGTTTTGTTTTTCTCCTATTAATAAAACTTTTTTCTGCAATATTGTGAACTGTATTTTTGCAAGTGGGAATTCAGTCTTAGTATACTGAGTAGGGAGAGGAGTGGTACCACACATACACATCTCACTAGGTCTCTGGGGTAGAAGCTGCAGGCAAAGAGAATGAGAAAATTCTCTAAAGGCTATTATCTGACATTAAAGTCTCTAACAAAGGACTTAAACACTAGTAATATTTCACTTTAGAAGTCTACCACAGCAAAGTTATCAAGTATTAGACTTGATAAAGCCATAGGGTAATATCTCTATCCTGAGTCATTTTAAATAATTTTCTTTTTGAAAACTCCATGGCTTCTATGTGGATTATGATGCCCCAGGGAAGAATCTCCCATCCTGATTACTCCCTATAAGGGTTCATAAAGATGATCAAAATTACAACCTAACTTCGACATTTACTAAAAGAAGAGAATTGATTAAAGTCTAACTAAGAATCTTTCTGAGAGAAGAAAATGAGAAAGTCAAAACTATAAACTTTCAACTCAACCAAATACATTTTAAAAATCAATCTTGCTTTTTATAAACATCATAGCAACCAAACAGACCTCAACAATCAAAATAAAGAGTAAGATTAATAACGTAGTGTGGAAGGAAACAATGAATAGGATGTGGAGTCCAAAGGCCTTGATTCCATTGCTGATTCTACCAGTAAGTAGTTATACAGCTATGAACTAGTCACTCCATGCCTCTGGAACTTGGTTTTATATGCAGTGGGTGCATAAATCTTTGCCAGCCTTTCGAGAGCAGGGCTGTTTGTCCCTTGTCCTTTCCCAGTATTTTCCCAAAGCAGCCCTGGCATAATTTGCATGACCCAGACCAGGTGTCCTGGGAGAAGATCAGAGTGGAAATATAAATAGAAAGGGAGTGGGCTTACCACCTTCGAGCTACCAATGATTACACGGAAGGTACTGATGGAAGGGTAAGACATATATATCACTTTGACAATGGGAGATGGGAGAGATAAATTTGGGAGATTCACCTTAATTAAGCTAGCAGTAGGAAACAGGAACTTAACTGAAGACAGTAGAAGGAAGGCATTTCCCATAGCATCTGAAGAATCCTTTGTTTATGGAATGTGGTTAAGATATTCAGTTATTTAAAAAGAAAGGAATTAAGTAGACCAGAAACATTTTGTTTTCAGAGGCATGAAAGAGATATAACAATATCAGCAAAAAGTCTGGCTGGGAGTTGAGAGGTGAACAAATAAACAATGTAACCTCCCCCCTCCCTGGAGCCCACACTGAGTCATAGGGAGTTTTGCAGGTCTTTGGAATGAAGTATCTCCCAACTCCAACTCTAGACTAGACTAGAAGCCAAGCCTTCAGACTCCTAATTAGGAGGGAGAATAGGGCCTAGACCTACAATTTCATGGAACTAGGTAACTCCAAGGTAAAGAAACTACCACCAATTCAGGTTAGCATACTCTCTGCAACTTACAGTCTTAGAGAGTTGCCTAGAGCACTGAGAGATTAAGCAGCTTCCTCAGTTTCAACAAAACAAGTATTTCCAGAGACAGGATTTGAACCCAAGTTTTGCTATAACCAGCTTGCCATCCAACATATCATACCTCATCCTTTCTCTCTCTCTGACTCCTTAATCACATACATGAAATAGGGAATAGTTTTTCCTTTCTAACCATGCTCCATGTGAAGGTACCTGTCTTTATGACAGCCCACTGACTTACATTTTAAGTAGGAAAGAAAATTAGGATTCCACAATTTTCCATTCATTTTTGGATACTCTAAATTTAAGACATCTGCTCAGAACTCCAAAACAACTGCCTTATGTATGCTCTGAAGATATATTCTAAGAAGCCAAATCTTCAGAGCTGAAACAAAGCACAGGAAGGGTTAAATCTGTCTAGTGCGTCTGAAGAAAAGAGAAAGAAATTTGTAATCTGTATTAATGAAGGAGAAAAAAAAGACAAAGCAAAACCAATTTTCTAATAAGAATGATAGTGAATCCATTGGATAATTTACTTGGCATTGTTTCATTTTGACTATATAGCTCTGGCCTTGAAATTCAAAGAGATGCTTTCTACCTTTCAAAATGTGGCAGTGATAATAATAATGATGTTTTCTTAGGAAGAAAAATGTCTAGGTGGATTTCATATTTCTATCTTCAAAGAAGAAAATATAACACTATTTTTCCTTACCGGTAAGTTGCAACTTCAAGATTTAGGCCTGTTTTCACTTGTAATAGTTCCTGGTAGTCCTTTAGTCGATCTGTGAGGGTCATGGTCAAATTCTGCTTTTCATCTTCCAGGAAGTCAATTACTCTCTAAACAGAAAGAAGGGCTTTTACTTTGGAGGGAAAAATGTTCTCTTGAATCCAAAACTCATGCTGACAAATTTCAGCCGCTATATGAGATTAAAACCCATTAGAGTTTGTTAAAGATGTAGGCCAGCCTGATTTTGAATATGACATACTACACACATACAAATATTTTAATAAGGGTGAAATAAAAATCTGAAAGCATATTTCAATTGGCTTAAATATTATATACTACTGATTTTATAGCAATTTTCTGTCAAAATTATGCTTTCATCAATATCATTTTTTC
>CM053589.1:101737077-101758547 GCA_028646515.1 Pseudochirops corinnae
GTTCTTTAAAAAACAAAAACATGCTATTCCTCAGTTTTACACGTATTAAAAATATTGTACCAATCCCATCATATTTTAAAGTCCCAGTTCAGGGAATAAACTTAGTAACTGATTAAAATTAAATTTAAAATTTTGAAGATTTAATTATACAAATTAACATTCCTGAAAACTTAGCTGTTGCATTTGCCAAAATCATTGTTCTTTAACTCAAATGTAAATAGTACAATAGTTTCATTTCGGGCATTTTATGATTTTGTGCTTCTTAATGAATCAGAAATTGACTTTCTACCTTGAGAAAAGAGTGACAAGGGTTAAGTGTTTTGTATCTCTTAAACAATATAACAGTATACTGTTTAACTGATAGTTATGTTATTTTAATCACTTTAAAAGAGACAAACAATTTAAAAATTTGATAAGTTTATAGTCTCACTTATCTAATTGAACCACTTAATTTTCCAGATGAGGAAACTGAGGCCCACTCAAAGAGGTTAAATGGCTTGCCCAGGGTTATCCAACTAATAAATGGTAGATCTGAGACTTGAGCCCAGTTCCCATGATTCTATGATATCTCTCTTTAAAATATTTTATTTTATTTTTAATTTATGAAATAAAATAAGCATTTCCATTGCATAGTACATTAAAAAAGATGATTGCTCATTAAACTGCAAAACTACTATGCATAACTTGCTATTCCTTTCAAATATACAACAAAATTATCATGTAAATTTCTTTTTTTCCCCTTTTATCTTCCCTCTTCTTTCCCTTTTTTTCCTTCCTTGCCCTAGAGATGGCTACCATCAGACACAAATATGTGTCAAACTATTCTATACATACTTCTATTTATCAATTATTTTTCTGAATGCAGATAACATTTCTTCATATGTCCTTTAAAGTTAATTTGGATATTTGTAACAGTCAAAATAACTTATTTGCTCCAAGTCTCTTCTATATACCGTTTTCATACTACTGCAACATTGATATGTTATCTCCAAAAGAGGGCAGGGTCATAAACAGGTCAAGCAGGCCATAAATGAATGAAGGTGGGAGTCCCAGTCTCCTCCTATTTAAAATGGGGGCTTTGGATTAGAGAGCTCTAGAATCCCTTCCTAACTGAAAAAATTCCCTTCAATTTGTCCAATTACGTCACTCCAATTCATGGGAGGAAAGAAACCACACTCTAATGGGGATTTTGTATGTCTTCTTATCCCCTCAATACCCCTCCCTCTTGTTTTTCACAAAAATTTAAAGGTCAGGACAGAGGGGAAAAAAAAGGAAATCTTGGGTCTGTTCTTTCGAGATTATGTTGTGTTAATCCATAAAGAATTAACTCCCTTTTAACAGTACTGATTGATTCAGCATTCTGCTGTTGATGAGCACCGCAAAAATGCTAACAGCACACAAATGAGACATTTGTGTTCGTATTCTCTAATGCGTGTATCAGGAGACATTCAAGAAAATTGATCAGAAAGATTTTCTAGACATACTTCAACACCCTTAATCAAAGAATTTACTGGATACAACTAAGTGGATTAATACATTTGGGAAAGATTTTCTATTTTGTGCATACAGGATTTTCTGGTTAACAGTGACAATTAGAAAACCCAACTGGTCAGCATTCCTGTTAATCAAGGTTTTGTCATAAGAGCTTTATGACAAAAGCAGTTTCAACAACTCAGAGGGTCTTAGGCAACAGGGGATTTGTTTTAGAGCCAGCATCACAGCCTGATTCTTAATGATTGTCCAATTCTTTATATTGAAAGTTTGGGGTTGGAGTATGCAACTAGACTACAAATCAAGAGGATTGTATTGAACAATATTGAACTTTTGTATGCCTCAGGGAGCACATCACAGCATTGGATACATGAAAGATAATAAATATTTGCTAATTTGACTGACAGTAGACTGGAGGTGTTATATAAGGTTTATTGTCATTTAAGCAAAGGACTACTTGGCTTATAAAACTCTTAAAAAGAAACCAAACTCTTTTAAGGAAGGTTAATCTTAATAATACAACAATAATTATGATAAAATATATATCATACTGACATTTGAAGTACTTTTACACTTATTTATTTGTAAGAATTCTGTGAGATTAGTAAAAAAAAAACAACATACTGTCCTTCGCAACCTAGAAATGGAGATACTGAGACACAGAGAATTAGCAGCTTTGCCAAAATTATGAGGTTTGTTTCAAGTTGATGTTTCAAGAAAGGATCCCAGGTCTCCTGCCTCCTCAAAATATCCGGTTTCATTTCTGTCTTACCTAAAAAGGCCACAAAATCAAAACAGCACACACAGTTTGCTGCAAACTGATCTTGTAAAGTATGCAGTTACATAGCTTTAAATTTATTGCCTCAGAGAGCTGCTGCCCAAACAATTAGGATAATTTCTAAAAAGGTCTTGTGGAGACTAAGTTGAACTGTGCCAACTGCATCCTATGCTCAATACTATACAACTCCAGGAGTCATTATTTACTTTCAAGAAAGCATGACTTTTGCTTTTCCTAAATATCCACTGTTTATATAAATCCAATGCAAGAGACAGGGTATATGATCTTGTAGAGTGTCATACCTAGTCACTGTTTTTCATGATTCCTCAGAACTGAGTAAAGGGAGTAAAATCTGCCTTAAATTTGTAACATTATCCAATATTATATCTGATTAAGTCATTTATCACATATTCCTGCCATTTCCAAGGCCAAAGAAGGGAGTTCCTCACTATATGTAATCAAATGATTAACCAAATGTTTTTCTTACAAAATAAGATGGAGACACTTCTCTATACGAAGGATTCATGGCTTCCAAAAGCCGACCCTGACACAGTAGGGAGAACCCCACCCCCACTTGCTGGATGGAAATGCCTGGGACCACTGCCCAGTGCGGTTTCTCCCTACGTTCTTCCTTTCTCCGCCTCCAAACACTGACATGCGTGCAAGGGCGGACGAGAGAGCTTCCCAGCATTTGCCCCTAATTTGGTTTTCTCAGGGATCGTTCCCTGGTGTGAACACTCCTTGGTGATTAGGCACGTTTGCCAGTGAAAGAATACCCTTCGATAACAGACAAGGGGATCACTACACATTTCCCTCTAAAGAATCCTACTTCTCAAAGTACTCAGAGACCAAAGCGAAGTTCCACTCCCCCGACCCGTTGGTGCACCGACCCCGCCCAAGGGCGGCCAGAAAAGTCGCCGACTCATGGACTGCTGTGGGGGAGGTCTTGGCTTTCCATGTTAGGATGGAGATGCAGAAGGACCACAAAAAGCAGAGAAGTTATCCCAAAACCGTCCCAAGGAAACGTAATTCAAACAGTGTAGGATAATAGAAAGAGTGTTGAATGTGGGTATCAAGGGATCTGAATTCGAGTTCTGAGTGACATTTCCTAGCCGTGGCATCACTTAACCTTTCTGCCCTCTATTTAGTCGTCTGTAAAATGGGGCTAACTCCACTTCCATGCCCTCCTTACAATGTGTTTTTGGGAAAAGTGCTTTGTACGCCCCGGAGCGCGATATCACTGAGTTTTTATTACACACCTGGTTCTCTTCCATCTCCAGGTCGTACTTTTCCCTCATTCTTAGGAGCTCTTCCTCTAGCCTCTGGCGCAGCTGGTCCAACTCTTGGGCCTCTCGGTGCAGGGACTCCACTTCGAACTGGCAGAGCCGCTTCTCCTCCTCCGCCTCCTGCCGACTCTCCTGCCCCAGCCTCACTTTCTCCTCCAGCTCGCGCACTTTGTCCTGGTACAACTGGAAAGTTTCCTGCCAGGACTCGGACACCAGGAGAGCGTAGCTGTCGTGCACCTCCTGCAGATCGAGCTGGGGCTCCCGGGGCGGATGGCGCGCGCGGAATCGCATGGAGAAGGTGGACACCTGCTCCCGCAGCTCCCGCACGTCCCGCGCGTGCCCCTCCAGCAGGCGCTGGTGCTCGTCCTGCAGGCGGCCCAGCAGCGCTTCCAGGGCCGCCCGGGCGCCCAGTGCCTCCTTCAGCTGCTGCCGCTGCGCGCCCAGCTCGGCGTCCAGCTGGCCCCGGACCGCGCGCGCCTCCCCGCTCAGCCTCCGCAGCTCCTGCAGCTCGCGCCACAGGCTGTCCCTCTCCTCCTCCGCCAGGGACTTGTCCCAGCTAAGCTCTTCCAACTGCCGCCTCAGGCTGCTCACCTCCGCCTGGTAGCGGCCCTGCCATGCCGCCCACCAGTCCTCCTCCCCTCTCCGGTTCTGCAGCTCGTCCAAGAGCTGCTGGTTCTCCTGCTCCAGCTGCCTTACCCGGGACACATAGTCGTAGAGGCGGGCGTTGAGTTCCTGAAGCTGAGCTTTTTCATCTCTCCCCAGCAGCCTCCAGTGTAGCATCGTGGCTTCGTTTTTGAGGGGCGCTGGAATTTCGGGATGAAAACTGTCCCCCTCTGGTCCAAGACTTGACCCCTCCCCCCACTTCTCCCCTTGCAGCGGAGGTGACGATCCTGCAGCTCCGGAGTCCTACCGACTCTGGGACTACAGCTGGGGAAGCAACATGACATAACGGAAGATTGGGTGGGGTTCGGTGAGGGGCGGGCAGGGAGCTGTCTCCTTGGCCAGGGTCTCCATCCAATAGTAGCTCCGGACGAACCCCGACCACTATAGCCGAACAGCGCCCTCTGCGGGAATGACCTACCACGAAGACTACGAGCCCAAATTCGGAACGTTTTACTTAATTTCTAACATCTGTAAGGGGTAGAACAGGTTTCAACCCAGAACAAAACCCCACTAAGTAGTGAAGAGTGAAAGATGGTTGGGGGGGGGGGTGCAGGGAAACTGGACTCCTGTTGGTGACACATATAAACACGCCAAGAACAACTATCCCATCTGCTTAAAAGAGTTGGTCTCTAAGGTTGACCCATCACACCAGACTTGGTGAGTCTAATTCTGGACCTCAGAATCAGGAAGACCCAGGTAGTAAGTAGCAGAGCCAAGATTCACACACTTTGGATACAGATTTAGTGCTCTTACACCTACACCAGCTGAAGCAGTGAAGAATAGTGAATAGAGAGACTTCCTTTCCTGTCTTCCTTAACTCTCTGCAGTCTAGCTTCTCACCTCATTATTCAGCCAAAGTACTGCTCTTTCCTAAGTTACTAATGATCTCTTAATTGTCAAATCTAATGGGTTTTTCCTCACTCTGTACCCTTCTTGACCTCTCTGCAGCCTCTGAACACTGTCAATCATTCCCTTCTTCTTGATATTCTCTTCTCTCTAAATTTTCATGTCAATACTCTCCTAGTTTTCTCACTGTCTGTCTCACCTCTCCTCTGTCTCCTTTGTTGGATCTTCATCCTTATCAGATCTGCTAACAGTGGAGGTCCCAAGGCTCTATCCCGGACCCTATTCTCCCTTTATACTATATTCCATACATTTAGTAATCTCATGGGCTTCCAGGGTTTCAGTTGTCATCTCTTCTGCTGATTCTCAGAGCTCCTTAAACAGCCCTAACTTCTTTTCTGATCTCTAGTCTCACCCCTCCAACTGTTTAGACATTCTCCAATTGACTCCCATAGACATCTTAAATTCAGCATGTCCAAGACTGAACTCATTATCTTTTCCCCAAATCCTGGCCTCTTCCTAAATTCCCCATCACTGCACAATGTATCACCATCCTCCAGGCCATGCAGGTTTGCAACCTAGGTATCAGCCTTGACTCTTCCCTCTCTTACATTCTCCCTTCTTCCCCCACCCCACCCCCACATACATTCAGTGGTCCAATTCTGCTGTTCCTACCTTTGTATTATTTCTCATATATGCTCCCTACTCTCCATGACCCTGGTGCAGGCCATCATTACCATGTGCCAGGATTATTATAATAGTCTGCTGATTGTATATCTGCCTCAAGCTTCTCTCCACTCCAATCCATCCTCCACTTATCTGTCAAATCCATCTTCTTAAAACACAAATCTGATCATATCACTCCCCTACTTAACAAGTAAGTTCCAGTGGCTCCTTATTACCTCTAGGATAAAATGTAAAATCCTCTTTGGGGCTTTCAAAGTCCTTCATAACTGGACCACTTTCTGCCTTTCCAATCTTCTTACACCTTACATCTTTCCCATGTACTATGTGATCCAGTGAGGCTAATCTCTTCTCTGTTCCTCGAAAGAGACATCTGTCTCCCAGCTTTGACATTTTCACTGCTTCTCCTCTATGCCTTAAAGATTCTCCTTCATTTCCATCTCGTAGCTTACCTGGCTTCCTTTAAGTCTCAGTCCAGGTTTTACCTTCTGCAAGAAGCATTTCCAGTCCTCCTTAATCTTAGTGTCTTCTCTCTGAGATTACCCCCAGTTTACCTCATATATTCCTTGACCATAGATGGTTGTTCACATGTTGTCTTTAATATTAGACTGCAAACTACTTTAGAGCAAAAGCTGTTTTTTGTCTTTTGTTGAATCCCAGTGTTTAATCCAGTGCCAGGACACATACATAATAGATGCTAGTTGATAAGATAATAATATAATATAGTAATGGTTAATAAATGACTCTCAGCCAGAAAAAAATCTGAGTTCAAATTTTTCCTGACAAATTGGATGTGTAACCTTGAACTAATCATTTGACCTCTCAGTGTTCTAGGTGATTCTTTAAGA
The DNA here is from genome assembly GCA_028646515.1 of Pseudochirops corinnae. Lineage (NCBI taxonomy): Eukaryota > Metazoa > Chordata > Mammalia > Diprotodontia > Pseudocheiridae > Pseudochirops > Pseudochirops corinnae. Next base: position 101,743,671 of record CM053589.1, read on the forward strand.
TTATAAGTTACAATGGATAGAACAGAATACTATTGTACTGTAAGAAATTATGAAGGTAATGGTTTCAGAGAAATATAGAAAGACTTGTATGAACTAATACAAATTGAAGGGAGAAGAACCAGAAGAACAATTTATACCATAACATAGTGAAGGCTGAAGCATAGTTTTTCCTCTTTCCTTTCTTCCTTCCTTCTTTCCTCCTTCCCTCCTTTCCTTCCTTCTTTCTTTCTTTTTGTCTCTTTATTCTTTCTTTCTCTTCCTTTGTTCCTCCCTCCCTCCCTCCCTTCCTTTCTTCCTTCCTTCCTTTTTTTCTCTTATTTTTTGACATAGTTAAAATGGGAATTTGTTTTGCATAGCTATACATATTTGCTTTGCAATTTTTTTTCTTGCCTTCTCAGTGGATGGGGAGGTTAAAGGATGGAGAGAATTTGGAACAAAAATTAAAAGAAAATTGAATTTTTAAAAAGACTAAAAGTTACAGAGAAGGTGTCAACCTGAATTAGTAGAGGCAGGGTCCTCATCTAGGAATTCCCTATACAAATGAAATAAAAAGTCCATTTGTGCTGATCCTTACCATTGTAGTATCATATTTTAGTAGAATTAGAGGTTCCTTTCACTTACCCTACTTAATGTGAACAAAACCACATCAAAGTTCCTTAACCTCCTTAACAAGCACACCTGAAGAAAGAAGCATTAGTCCTAAGATATACTATTAGACATGCAATTTTCACTTTTTCTTCACAGTTTATCTGTAAAATATGAAGTACAGATTCATGATAGATTCTCATGGTACAGACATCGAGGCATTTTAACAACATGGCTATAGCATGTAAAACTTGCTTTACCATTTCCCTTCCTAAATGGGAAAAGTCCCAACAAAGCACAGTAATTCAAAGATATTGGAAAATACGTCTTAGGGATTGGACTGTAGCCATACTACTTCTCTCTCTTGCAAGGTCTCACTTGATTCCTTTTCCTTGCTTCTGTGTCTATGTCTGCAGTGTTACAAAGGTTCAGTTTTACCTACATTTGTAAGGGTTGAGTGTCTTTCCTACTGCAGACAATCTAGATTGGGATGAACATATCAGAGCAAACTCCCAGTACGAGTGACCATTCCTGGTCCCTCCTTGTTTCTGCAGCTGCTGAGCTGCCTTTTTTGTTGTTCTAGAATATTAACATTACCCTAGTCTTAGTTTCTTGGATCTTCCAAAACCAGAAGAAAGCATCTGACATAAACATAACCATTTCTCACAACTTTCCTTCTCTTCTCATTCAATTATCCAAGTTTCCCAAAACACAGTGTGGTGTAAAAGAAAGGACTCTGGGCTTGGCTTCAAAAGACTTGGGTTTGAGTTCTTACTTGGCCATTTACTTACTAGGTTTTCTTAGGAAACTCATTTAGTTTATCTGAATCCTAGTTTCTTTATCTGTAAATTATGAATATTAATATTTATACTATCTTTCTTACAAGGATTTTTATGAGGGTCCAATGAGATAATGATTAATACTTAGAGTGGTGGAGAATTTCCATTAATATTCCTTTTTACAACCTGACATAAGATCCCATGAACATTGATCATCAGGGTCCCTACAGTCCCTGACATGCCCAAGAGAATACAGAAAAGATCAGAAGGTATTATCAAGGACATAAGTTGTTGCTGACCTTGGATCCAGAGTTCATTATCATCCTGTCTTTTGGTATTCTCTGTTTCTAAGGCTTTATGTAGTTTTCATCACTATCTGATACCCACATTTTTCTAGAGACACATACAGCACAGGATAAACCTCTATGGCAGCGATTCTCAACCTGTGGGTTATGTTCAATTTGAATACATCCTGCATGTCAAATATTTACATTATGATTCATAACAGTAGCAAAATTACAGTTATGAAGTAGCAATGAAAATAATTTTATGGTTGGGGGTCACCACAACATGAGGAACTGTATTAAAGGGTCGCAGCATTAGGAAGGTTGAGAATCACTGCTCTATGGTAACATGAGTTCCATGGGCATCAACGCTCTGCCCTGAAAAGTTCTTACCTACTTCTCTTTGCCTCCTTTCAGAAAAGCAGTTTCTACAGCTTCTGTATAAGAGTTGTTTTATAAGATCATTGGATTTAGAGTCAAACCAATCTTAAGCACCATATGATGTGCAAATGGACAGCAAAGTAGATACAGTATTGGACCTGGAGTCAGAAAGATAAGAGTTCAAACCTGGCCTCAGACACTTACTAGCCATGTGACCCAATCAAGTCTGCCCTAGATTTCTCATCTAATAATAGCATCTACCTCTAAAAGTCGTTGTAAAAATAAAATGAGATAATTTTCACAAAGTGATGTGCAAACCTTAAAGCTCTACATAAATGCTATAATCATAAATATAGTAATTATTATTATTATTAGATCATAGATTTAGAACTAGACACAACCTTAGAAGTCATTTAGGCCAGACTTCTCATTTGGTAAACGAAGATACTGAGGCCCAGGGAGATCAAGCAATTTGCTCAAGGTGGTGCAGGCAGTAAGAAAGAGGCCCAGCTTTGCCTGGTTTTACATACTTCCTATAGGCAACCTCAGAGTTAGAGAAAGTCTAGTGCCTTTGTTGGGCCTGTTAGTAACAACTGCTGCCAGCCTGTTCTCAAAGCTCTACTTTCCTGAATCCCCGTTTTATGGCAACTGATGCCTGGCCCCTGCTGAACCCCAGTCTGATCTAGGAATTCCTGGACTATAGAATGGGATAGTAGTATCATCTTGTTGCCTCCCAGCCCAAGTTGGCCCAAAGAAACTCTTGGAAACATTGTGATGTCACAGTATTTAAGATGTTCATTTTCACTTCCAAAGACATTATTATGAAACATAAATAGCCCCAGTCTAGGGAGAAGAGAACATTTTCCACATTAGCCTAGCTGACAGCCTCCTTACATAGGAGACTTAGTGTCCTAGCTACCAGTAAGTGTGGAGGAGCATTATATATTAGGAAAGTATTCTGTGAAAACAGAGTTGCTCTTTTGACAGCTGTGTCTCTCCTCCCATTACACCATTCTATCCTATCCATACCTCTGTCTAGCTATTGTTAGAGGAAATTCCTCTGATTTTTAAAGCATATATTTGATCTTATTTTCAATATTTTGACCAACTAGAGAGGTGACCTGGGTTATCTCCCTTCCCTCTCTTTCCTTATCTGCTCTTTTCCATTTTTTCCCTTCTTTCCCTCGTCGCCTACTTCTCTGTTTGCCTTGCCTCTTTCTAAGACGACTCAGTCCCTTACTTCCCAGAGTAATTTTCTACTTCTACCCTGACCACCTTCACAGATTGGAGATGCCTCCACCACTATAATATCCTCCTCTGATTGATGAGTTCTTCTCTAGAACTTCTATTTAAGGAAAGACCCTTGCCAACCACGCTTCTAACTTGGCTCAACCCTGGCTTTCCAGACTTTTCTACCTTGACCACATTTTCAACTCCTTTTTATGTGTTTCATCTGCTTCCCTCCCCTCACCAATTAAAATGTAAGCTTCTCAAGGGCAGGAATTGTCTTTTTGCTTGTATTTTGTATTCCTGGGGTCTGTGGGGTGTCCAGGAAGGACTAGCACCATTGGTGTGAGGGCTTGCCGAGCCCTTTTCATGGCTGCTTATCCACCTTTGGTGTCAGTCTGTCACCCAACTGTCACCTGTGGCTCCAAGAAGCTATGGCATGCACAGTGGCCACCCAGGTAAAAGTATCTTGACAGACAAACTAAAGTTGAGGGTTGAGGGTAACTGACAGGCACCAAACCTTCATTGAGTTAGGGGGATGTCTACCCCAAGCATGTGAAGACTTCTCCCAGAGGAATGGATTAATGAGAACAATTTGTTCCAGTAGCCATGAAGGCAGACTGAAGCAGGCACAGTGAAACATTTAGAATTTGGTCAAGGGGCAGCTAAGTGGCACAGTGAATAGAGCACTGGCCCTGGAGTCAAGAGGACCTCAATTCAAATCCAGCCTCAGACACATGACACACTAGCTGTATGACCCTGGGCAAGTCACTTAACCCCAATTACCTTGCCTTTCTCCCTCCAAAAAAAAGACCCAAAAACATAGAATATGGTCAGATACGAAAGACACAAAGGTCATCCACTGCATCCTAGGCCATAGCCAGTTGTCTTGACTTTTGTCTTGCCACTGGACTTTGATGTCTCTGATAATGAGAATGAGCCTGATGACTTGTGCAATTCTGTTTCACTTAAATCCAATTCACACGCAAGTCAAGATATCATCTTGTGATGGCATTGGTCCTCTTTGAAAATGAAGGACAAATGACAATTTTGTATTCCCAGTGCCCAACACATAGTAAAAACTCAATAAATGCTTTATTTAATCTAATCCTTAATCCCTAACCTTTAAAGCCTCTACTTTTTCTTCCCTTTGGATTCTTTTTTGTTTTTCCTAATGCAAAAATAACAACCACTGCTAAGCCCAAAAAGGCTGAGGTGCTTTGCCCTCTCTTCCTCTGAAGGGCCCTTCTCAGTTCTCAGATCAGGTTCAGAATCCTGATCACATAGAAGATTTAGGCTCTTTTATATAGAACTCTTTGGCCTTGTACATTTCTACTCTTGAGTCCTGGGGGAAATGACTTAAACCTTAGGTTTTAAATGATGTATATTCCCCAAAGTGGAGGGGAGTAGAAAGATACTCAATATACAATGTAGATAGGGTATAGGACAGCTATTTATTTTTCTCTACACAAAAGAAATCATTAAGAAACATAAACTCAAGGCAAATATTGACAAAGAATTAAAACAGGAAGCAATCATTTATAATTATACAGTAACTATTATAACCACTCTACAATCTTCCAAGAGGTCAGGACTTATCCAAATACAGAGGTTTTAGAGACTGTCAAATAGGCATTTTGTGTTTCACCTTGGTTCTGTACTATCCAAACAATTCCTGCCATTTGCATATATTCTGGAAAGTCAGCCTAAGGTTTGGGCATATCCTCTAGCGCAGTGGTTCTCAACCTGCCTAATGCCGTGACCCTTTAATACAGTTCCTCATGTTGTGGTGACCTCCAACCATAAAATTATTTTCGTTGCTACTTCATAACTGTAATTTTGCTACTGTTATGAATCTATCTGATATGCAGGATGTATTTTCATTGTTACAAATTGGACATAACCCACAGGTTGCAAACTGCTGCATGACAGCTAGAATCCAGCTGGATGTCTTCTCCCCCAAGGAATGCTATGTAAAGGAAGATAAGACATTACTGCGACATTTGAGGATTTCTGAGTCTCTCAGTCTAACAAGAGGGCCTCCAAGGCTGTAAATGTCTATCTTAGTCAGACAAAGAAACAAAACAAAAGAGGAAGCTGGGGCTCCAAGATCAATTTCAAGTTCACGCATTCAAGACACATACTTTGGCTGCTATTTTCTTTTAACCAGTATGTGTCCGGAGAGAAAGGAAAGCCAGCACCCTGTCCCTATGTTACGGTAGAATTTCTAGCCATGTGTCCTGGAGGGTCAAAGGATGGGAGAGACAGAGGATAGAGTCACTCTCTTTTTAAGGCAGCAGTTCTCAACCTGGGGGGTCGAATGACCCTTTTGCAGGGGTCAAAGGGGTCACCTAAGACCATCGGAAAACACATGTTTCCCGATGGTCTTAGGAACCTCCTCTGTCTGTGTCCAGGCGGGTCCACCCACATGCAGATACACCCACATACGACTATTAAAAGGTCACGGCATTAGGAAGGTTGAAAACCCCTGTTTTAAGGTATAGTGACTGAGTGAGCTACTCCTCCTGGTTCAGTAGCCAATTCTATCTCATGAAGCTTTGACAATGCCTCCTCTTCTTTGAACCATCAGAAGGAAAGGACCAGACTTCTCAGCATTTACCATGTCATCACAAAGCCACAAATCCTGTAGAGGTGAGCAGAGGTTTCCCCAGAAATTTCCTAGATGCTCTGGGATGGCCTCTGCAGTCCCATCCCCAAACACTCTCCATGGAATACAACCTCTTCCAAAGTGAGGTGAATTGGTAGAGAACAAAGAAGGGTGCCTTGGCCTCATCCATCTTCATTCTGCATCATAATAAGTTACATTTGTGTAGTGCTTTATAATGTACAAAGTGCCCTTTATCTTTTTATGTTATCTCAGTGGATGCTCACACCAATTCTGTGAGGGGGCAGGTATTTTATCCATTTTATAGTATGAGAAAATGAAGCTGCGATAAGTTAGTGATTTTCCCAAAATTATCCCCCAGGTAATAATTGGCAGAGTTGGGACTACAATCCATTTTTCTGACTCCTACTCTATCATTATTTCTGCCTCTCTATGATACCTCTCATATTTGTATTTGTGAGACATTCTTTTTTTTTTTAATTTGAGAACTTCACTTCAGAGAAGTCTTTTCTCTTTGGGCTAACTAGATAGGCATCACTTTTCTAATAATCCAAAATTGAGAAGTAGGCAAACATTGTCATATTTACCCAGTTCTAATTTATTGCCTTTATGCACTGGTAAATGTAAGGTAGCTTGGTGGGGTGGACAAAGAGCAGACCTCATAGCTGGGATAATTTGCTTTCAAATCCTGTCTTTGACACATAGTGGCTGTTTGGTCCTGGACATATCTCTTAAGCTCTCAGTGCCCTCTACAACTCTCAGTGACAATAACTGCAGAGAAAAGGGTCAACTTTCACTGAAAAAGGAGTTCCTTCACCAGGAATGCCAGTGAAATCTCAGGTCAAGACCCTATCTGTTATTATAAGTAATATCATTCTCAGTCAGTCAACAAGCATTTATTGTATCCACAAGACATATATATATTTAATAATATATAAAGATATATTGTTAATTGTATCTTTACTCATAAAGATTTTGTAAAGATGTGAAAGGAGGCATACACAGGCTATTATTGATGTTCATACAATGCCTTTTTATGGATAGTAAAATAATCTGTGATTCCATTCCTTTGGTATCATTTTCTTCCTGAGATACAGTTATGTTGTAAAAGGATCACGTAATCCTTTCAAGATTGTGTAGCCTCCAGCACAGTTTTCCTCTGTGTGTACTCCGTCTAGTCCAGTCATTCTTTCTGGCTTCAGTTTCTAAAATGAAATTTCTATTTACTCACATAGCACACCAGGAAAAACGGTGTTAGATGGTAGCCAAGAATAATTGCCACAAGAGTGAGACTGGGTTAGGAAGCCAGTATATGCCTTGGAAGGAAGCCAGACAAATGGTTATACTTAGATGAGGCCTTTTACCGAATCACTTAACTCATCTTTTACTGCTACATCTTCACTCATTGCTGCAGTAAGTTTTGCAAGGTCTATGACTGAATCCTACATAAGGAGAGAAACTAAGTTTACAAATATATCTAGTACTTTGTGAAAGGGACTCAGACATGAGTCCTTTCACTGTTATTTCCATACCCTTAGTAAACTTACTCTGCATTAATGCTTTGGGATTCTGATGCTTGTGGGGTACTGGAAAACCATTGGAGAGACAAAAAGATTCTGTAGTTCCCAGGGAATACTTTTGGGTTGAGGCAATGATCTGTAGAGAGAAGTCCCCAAAACTGAAGTTAGCCTAAGTACTCCACTGACCCTCAGCTGAAAAACACTTTTTGTCTAGATTATATATATATATATATATATATATATATATATATATAGTTGAATAGTCTATACACCTGTGTATGTGTATATATACACATTATATATTATAAATATTTAATATATAATGTATATATATACATATACACAAATGTATATATAGTATATATGTATATATGTATAGTACAGATTAAAATTTCAGTTCTTTAGAGATTGTGGTATTTCATGATTTGTAAACACGGCTTTACCAGGAATACAATGGTATTAATAAAGTCAATTTTTGTTTCAGAGACATCTTAGAATTCTTAAAAAACACTATAGAATTTCTCAGATTCAGTCCAGCCCCATAGATGAATAATGGTAGGGAAAAAAGTTACAATGTACTGATGTTATACATACACATTATTAAAGTTTAAAATTGCTCTGAAACTATTATATTACATGTAATATGTGTATGTATTATATAATACGTGACAGGCACTACAGACAGTGATCTGGGCCCATAATTGAATTGAAGGATGAACCTGGATTGAATTGCCTCTGGTAAATTACACAATGCTTTCAGGAATTCTAAGCTATCTCTGACACAAAACACCATTTTGTCAACATCGCTGTATTCTTGGTAATTCTGTATGACTATGAATCATGGAAAAATAACAGTCTCCAATGAATTGAAGTTGCAATCTGCACCAATGGAGAAACACAGTTCTCCCAACAGTGGGGGAACTATCAGTTCACAGATCCATGGAAATTAAAGTATACATGAGTTATCTGTTAAATTAATTTCTGCTAAGTGTACATTTGAGATAAACTACATATGCATGTGGTGGGAATACTTGGTGGGAGATATTTGAAGTTCTATAGGAGCAATTGCCGTTCACCCCTGGCTCATTTCCTGAAGGCTTACAGGCAGATGGGATTCCACCGTACCATTAACAAGCGAGGTAGTGCAGTTTATAGTTTTTCCCACCAGGTGGCGAGCGGCTCCATCCAGTAGCTGATGGTTTTTTCCATTTTGTCAGAAACACAAAATCTCCCCTCTGGACACATGCACAAGCAGCCCAACCCTGACAAGCTGTGCCACTTCCAAGAACTGGTCAAAGGGACACTCTCACTGACCCAGGTCCTGAATGAATCTAGGGAACGATTATAAAATATGGTTCGAGAAGATTAAAATATGTAAATTTCTATGGCACGAGCTCTAACCCTATATCTAGAAAATTTTCTGTTCTCTGTCTGCTCTCTGTACTGATAATTCCCAGGTAATCAACTTCTCTTTGGGCCCATGGTTTATTAAGCATAATAAAATAAAACTGCTCCCAAACCATAAAGCAGGTCACAAATGTAGTGCTTCAATTCACCCAGTCTTCTCCAAACCTCTTTCCCCTTAGCCTCTTGTTTCTTTGGGGTACCTAGAAACAGCCCCACAACACGTACTCCCATGGGTCATGGAAGGAATCCAGGAAAGAGGTTTCCTGTTTGGGACTCCTCTTGCTATTAGGCACAATAAACACTTGAAAACGGGCGAAGTATAGAAAGGAGTACTGGTGAAACCTGTTACTTGATGTCTTCTTCAAACTTTCAATTGCCTTCAGAAAACCAGAGTGGGTCCAGGGAAGGTCACTCTAGCCCCAAGGACAGTCAAACTGACCAATTCCTTATGGATCTATTCCACCTAGACTCATAGGATCTCATACCAGAGTGATGGTAAAATTGAGAATCTGAACTACAATGCAATCATGGACAATGCATCTCAGGTTACCATAATTTTCCAATCTATTTATGTAAAGTATTTAGATGAAATAGCTTTAATGTCTATGTTGGACTTGGATTTAGTAGTTTGTGTAATAAAGAGTAATCATACCTGGGATACATCCAGGTGAGCTTGAAATTTCCTAAGAAAGTTATTGGTGTCAACAGAAAAGTAGAAACTCTGGTTCTAGTATGTCCAAATCCTCCAATACTCACTGGAGTGTTAGCATTAATTAAAGCTAATGCTCATCTTTTCAAAATTCTAGTAGGATAGGGATAGACTGGGACCCTATACCTGCACACTTTGACTATTCATGCAAGGCTATGCCCAGGGACTTATGAGAAAATGGAAACAAGAGAGTCCAGAGCATACTACAGAGCCCTAACCATTCGATCTTTGCACCCTTCTAATACCTCCTGAGGCATTAGACTTTGAAGACCCCCCCAGTACCTGAGGTATTAGACTTTAGGGACTCCTCAACACCATAAGAGTAGAAGGATAGGTTGAGCCTGGATCCAGCAAGAGGACAGGTGTGTTCTCATTGCATGGGTAGCATATGGGATATGCTTGAGGTGCATTGCGCAGAATCCAGCTCACTTGATTCCTAACCATTCAGATGAAGATCTAGGAAGATTCCTCTGTCTATGATGGAAGATCTTGGAAACTGTTTCAAAGAAATATTGGTTAATGGCATCATAGAGAATCCAACAATCCATATACATCACCATTGTGGTGGTACCTAAAAAGAATGGGAAGATTTGGGTGTGTTTTGATTACCAAACTTTGAGCGAAAGGACTAAAGTGGACAAGTACACTGTGCCCTGGGTACAAGATGCCCTGGACTGTCTGCTAGGCAGCCTGTGGTTTTTGGTATTGTATTTGCATGATGGATATTACTATATTCCTATGCCTGAAAAAAAAAACAAACAAGCAAAATACTGTCTTCATCTGTCCAGCTGGATTTTAGCAGTTTGAGCAAATGCCCTGAGGCATCCCAAGGCACCAGAAATATTTCAAGGACAAATAAAGAAAGTGATTGGGGATGTTAACTATCTAGAAGTGTTAGGGACCCTTAATGATAGTCTTTGTCTCTCTGCATTTGCACCAACTGCTGGGGGTTTCAGAAACTGGCTCTTCACTAGGTCTACACCAGGGGTGGGGAAACTGTAGCCTCAAGGCTACATGTGGCCCTCTCGGTCCTCAAGTGTGGCTCTTTGACTGAATCCAATCCTTAATAAAAGGATTTGTTCTGTAAAACTTGGACTCTGTCAAAAGAACACACCCAAGGACCTAGGCTACAGGTTCCCCACCCCTAGTCTAGTTTCTGCTCTATATATTGGTTCCTGATGGTCAACTCTAACTCCCAGTTCAATTCATCTCTCCTGCTGCCATTGCCTGTTTCTGCATCTAGGAATGCAGGTCCTGGCAGCAACTCAGGTGCTTCTAGCCATTTCCTTCTCCTGCTCATTTTACAGATGAGGAAACTGAGGCAAACAGGGTTAAGTTCCCAGGGTCACACAGCTAATAAGTGTCTGAGGCCAGATCTGAACTCAGGGAGAGGAGTCTTCCTGACTCCTACTTGGGTACTCTATTGTAACTTTACTATCCTCTACCCTCAATAACTGCTAGAAGGTCTGTCTCAATAGTCTGCATTCCCAAAGTCTGTCATGAAGAGTCAGACATGACTGAAAATGACTGAACAACAACTGGCACTTCTTTTGGCACAGAGACCCAGTTCTTAATGAGAGAACCCCAAGTCATAAATTGATGCCATTAAGTCACCATCATCTTTTGGCTCTGAGGAAAAATAATAAAAATTCAAAATTATTAGTCAGCTAAGGAAAAGAAGGCCAGAGAAAAAGATGATCTCATTTTATAATAGATAAAATTTTAAAAATGTTTTAAGGACCTCATCTTATTCCTCAAAAAAATCCCTGCCCCCATTTACTCCCCTTTAATGTACAAGGAAACTGAAGATCAGGGAGATAAAACTACTTGCCCTGAGGTCAAAAAGCCAGTAGAATATTTTGCTGGGACTCAAACCCAGTCTTCTGACTCCAAGTCCAGGATTTTTCCTGTTGTACCAGTGGTTTCCAATCTTTTCAGAGTCATCTGGTCAGACTGGGTCCCTTTCTTCAGAGAGAAGGGAGATATGTAGATGACAACACAAATAGGGGAGGGTATGCCTACCCTATATTCCCCAATTTGCTCTGATCTCTTTGTTTACTTCTGAGTACAAAACAGATTAAGTCCAGATGTTCAGAAGCCACTCAGGTTACTGTGCAGTTCCAGCAGAACTGATAAACTCCTGACTGGAGCTAATTAATGTGTACTGTGTCATTTCCCAGATCAGGACAAAGGGCCCCTGGGTGGCTATGTCACAGACTGGTATATACTCTTGTTCTATACTTTTTTTTTTAAAGAATAATATGTTATGATAACTGTATCTCAGGAATAAAATGATACCAAAGGAATGAAATCACAGATTATATTACTACCCATAAAAAACCATTGTGTGAACATCAATAAATAAATAAATGAATTTTTAAAAAATAGCTAGGTAAATTCCCTGTTTCAAATCAAGTCTAGTCAACAAGCATTAATTAAATGCTTACTCATTATGTGCCAGATATTGTGCTAGGCTCTGGGGTTACAAAGAAAGGTAAAAACAGCCCTTGCCCTTAAGGAGCTCACATTCCTTTTTTTTTTTTTTTTTTTTTTTTAGGAACTCACATTCTAATGGGGGAGACAACGTGAAAACAATTATGAAAATACAAGATATATCAAGGATAGACTCCAAACAATCAACAGAGGGAAGGCACTAAATTTAATAGGAATTGGGAAAGACTCCTTGTGGAAGGTGGTTTTTTAGCGAGGACTTGAAGGGAGCTATGGAAGCCAGGAGGTGGCGATAAGGAGCCAGAGAATTCCAGGCATGGGGGACAGCCAATGAAAATGCTGCCGGAGAAGGCTGAGAGTCATTTCCAAATCGCCACTGGACCCAAATGGCTCCAGAAGAGAAAATGAGGCTGGTGACTTGGTATAGCACTCTCTCACTTAAGCCCAATTCACTTACAAATTACGGAATCACCTTTATGGTCCCCTTCGAGGATGAAGGACAAACAACAACAAACAGAAGACCAGGGTCACTGGATCGTTGAGTATATGGTCGGGGGTTTTAAGATATAAGAAAACTGGAAGGGGAGGGACCAGTTATTAAGCGCTTTGAATACTAGTGGATTTTATACTTTGATGCTGGAGATAACAGGAGTCAATAGAGTTTATGGAGTGGGGAAGAGGGAGGAGGGTGCCATGGTCAGATGTACTCTTTAGGAAAATAAATAAGTGGCAGAATGAATGGAGTGGAGGATGGACCAGAGAGTGGAGGATGGACCAGAAAGTAGATGGACTTGAGGCAGGAGTAAACATTGTCATAGTCCAGTTTCAAGGTGGTGAGGATTGATGAGGGGCTGCATCAGGGTAGTGGCTATTTCAGAGGTGAAAAGAGTATATAAGGGAGAGATTTTGCTATGGTAAAATGAGCAGGACTTGGTGACAGACTAGATATGAGTGCTGAATGAGACTGAGTTTGTATTTTTTCTTAAATGTTGAATATGACCGAAATAGGCACTCCTTTTTAGCCCCCCCCTCATAAATTTTAAGACTCTTCACATCATACTGATTGTACTACTAAGATTCATTGATTGAGAAAATACATAATGATGACTAGCTGCTGTGAATTCAGGCTTCTAAATGAATTTGTATTCAATTTTCTTAATCACAACAGTATTTACATGTCTTTGAAAATATTAACATTGAATTTTTTGAGACATAATTATGTATTAACTCTACAGAAAGTAACTTTGATTATTAATGGATTCACTCCCAGTTTCAATCTTGCCAAGGGTTGGCAGCCCATAGGTGGGAATCGCTCCACTCCACCGTTAATAGTAGGGAGGGTGAATTTGGGGTGTTAGAAGGTTTAATCTCCTGTTAAAATGCAAATTCTCCTGGGATGGGTAGCACTTCAAACCTTATTAGTTATTTACACCTTAATGTGAGTACATTTATCGTCTCCTTTCTGGAGAAGAGGATTTAATTGGGGTGAAGAGAACATGAAGATATTATGTGCTTGAATGTCTGTATATGGGGGAGGTTGTTAGGGTGCCATAGGGAGGAGGGAGGAGCTGTGGAGACAGAACGTTTTAGAAAGAGAAACCAAGAAGTAAATTTGAACTAGTCCATAATTTCCCTTTCCCACAAAAGGAGCAATGAATAGAGGAAGGTGAGGCGCCAGGAGCTCCACGTGTCAGGCAAAGTTTTATGTGTAATATGTCCCTGTCCAGCTCCACCTTTGATAGGCTCAACTGATAGCAGTTCTGTGCCCTGTACGCTTCCCAGTTCTGTGGAATGTTTCTGCTCATCATATTCCCAAAGGGATGAAGGAAATCCATGGGATCTCATCAAGTTACAGCAACATTTTTCAAGAGGGAGAGGTTTGAGATCAGGGAAAGGAAGTTGCAGAGGAATTCCAATATGAGACGTGCTGATTTGTCCCATTGATGGGCAGAAAACCTGAGGCATTTGGGGAAAAAAGAGAGAGACCTGTAAGGCTCCATCATTAACGCTCTATTCTTCTCTGTTTACACCAATTCCCTTAGGGAGCTTATTTACTCACAGGGCTTCAGATAAATGAGGATAACAACCAGATCTACTATCTAGTCTACAAATCAATCAACAACATTTGTAAAATAGAGAAAGTGCATGCAAGATTCTTCTTACCCTCTCCTTACTTCAATAGCATCTTTTTCTACTGTGATACCCCTTTGGACTTGTCAGGACATATAGATATAGAAAATTAGGTGGAGAGTGGACATACAGACCAGCCCTAGGAGGAATGGGAAAAGAACAAGCATTTATTAAGTGCTTATCTACTATAGAGCTGTTTGTTACATCTATACAATCCATGAAGTGAAGAATTATGTACTATACTACTACATGCCATCTTGGCAAAGACATAACTAGGGGAGGGCATTCAGAACTGTGTCACATAGTGCAAAATTAAGAGGGCATTGAAAAAAAAAACATGTGGCAGCAATTATCTCAGGGTTTCCCCAGAAGATAGAGACAAGAAATGAAGATCCATGTGTGCTAACCCTGCAGCTGTACATGGGACAGACTGACCAAGTTTTGGAGTCACAGGGCATGGGATATTCCATGGTAATATGTGCTAATTCCGGGAACTCCAGGACAGCAGGTGTTGAGAGTAAGTCTAACACTCTTCTTCACCTACCTGGCATTTCTTTTGACCCTGCCACCATTGTCCTTGTATCTATAAGATTCTGGGCACTTCCATCAATTGGGGAATGGCTGAACAAGCTATGGTATATGAATGTAATGGAATACTATTGTGCTATAAGAAATGGGAAGGAGATGGACTTCATAATTACCTGGAGAGGCTTATATGGATTGGTGCTAAGTGAGAAGAGCAGAACCAGGCAAAACCTGTACACAATCACAGACACAT
>CM053589.1:101759047-101771547 GCA_028646515.1 Pseudochirops corinnae
AAAGATAAAGGAGGTTGGTTGATATAGTGGATTAATCACATTTAGAAATATCTAGGATCAAGTCTTATCTCTGTCATTCACATAAGTAAATTAAAAACAAAACAACCAATATTTTAAAATATTGCTCATCACTCCCTGCTCCCTGCACAGGGTGTGTCTTCTAAGCAGGGATGGGTTAGAGTCAGTTTATTTAGGAGCATTTGTGCTTTAGAAATCAGCAAACTGAAAATCAAGGCTTGATTTATTGCTTTGTTGATTTCTAGACCTAGGAAAATGATGGAGAAAATGTTAATAATGCAGATTAAATTTAAACGTGTGTCATGCATGCTTTTTCCCCTCTGGAGAACCGGTTTTTAAACATTTCCCAGAACACTCCATGCTATCTTGCCATGGTAAAAGTGGGGTCTGCTCCCTCATCCCTTAATTAAGGGACTGAAACAAAAAAAAATTTTTAATCACATAAAAATAATTCTCCATCATTTTATAATTTTAAATCTGCTGGTTTCATCTCTGATTATTTATTCATCAGAGAATCATAGAACATGAAATTTGAATTGACATTGTAATTCACCTTGTTCAGCTTTTTGGTCTTGTTCTCTTCCCTTGCCCTAACCCAGGTTGGGGATAGTGAAAGCCTAGGTCATAGTTACCTGGGGAATGGGCAAGTGTTATGTTAAGGTCTGTCAAGAATAGTAGAGGGATCAGTCCCTCACACTTTGGGGGGGTCACACACACTTACGTGCCCTAGCCTCTACTTTTTTTCAGTGATATCTACAGAGCAGAGATGGGCTAGAGCTAGGTCCAACTGGGTTCACAAACTGATTGTTAAATTTTCAGTGTGAGCATTCACATTTTGGAAATTGGCAAAGACTACAAATCAGGACTTTATTATTTTGTTGGTTGTATAGACTTGAGAAATTATTCATAATGTGTATTAAACTTAAAATTGTGTTGGATCCTTTTTTTCCCAGAGAGTTGGTTGTTAAACATTTACCAGGACACCCCTGCCTTAAGTAATGAATACAGATTCCACAGTTAGTTGGTCCCATGAAGGTTGAAGCAGAAGGCTACCTTTGGTCTTTTAACATGTCCTACTTCAAGGGCACACCTCCTTGGTTGCAAGCCCATACGTGGCACTAGTTAAAGGTAGTGCAAGGCTAACCTTCCCCTACTTTTCTTTTTTATACTTCGTTCTGGGCCAATATCTCTGAACCTCGTGTCTCCATCTTTGATTTGGACTTCCCAATATTTTAATTGAGAAGTTAATCATTCCCTGGTTCCCTGGTTGAGGTCATTTAGCTTTTAAAACTCATCGTAACCTTGCTTTATGAATAGTCCCTTGATATTCAACCTAGGTTTATGTGGCCTTGAAACATGATTTTATCATATATAGAAGCAGATGTGTTGGAAATGGTAGTGAGTAAACAAAAACTGTACAAATGTATACACCTATTTCTTTTACTGGGAGCACGAGGCCCTGAAAAATGGGATTGTATCCAACACATCAAAGCTTTCTTAAATTGCTAGGTAAAGTAGCATGCTTACTAACAAGTATTTAGGAATTTGAAAAGAAGTTTCTGGAACAAGGGTGGTCACCTGTAGTTACAGGTAAGCTATTCCAACCATTCATGATTCAGAACTGAACAGCTGCCTTTTGGGTCTAAATTAGCTACCCCTACATCACTAACCACTGTTATAAAAAGAAATTCAACTATAATTTTAAATTAAGCTGCCATTTTTAATAAGAAGCTCAAACAATCATTTAATCTTTGCTACATTCTCAGTTTCAAAAATGAAAATGTAGGATGCCAAAGAAATTAGAAGACTGGAATAGTCAAAAGCTTATTCATTTTCATCATATATTGCTTTAGTAGCGAATAAAAATGAAAAGCAGACTCCCCACCCACCCCCCACCCCAACCAAGCTGCAGCATGAGGAAAATGAGTTTTGTGAAATGATACTTTGAGCATGTCTTTCCAGGAAGCCCATCAGCACAGGGAAATCCCAGCAGAGCCTAAGACAGTGCAATAAAAGAAATAGAGATGGCAATCTGCTTAGTCACCTTAAGAGAAATACTGAAACATGCTAAGGAAGAGACCAGATGATTGAATGACCTAGTGAGCCTGGATTAAAGAAGATGTTTGACAGGACAATACATGATTTTCTGTTTTAGAGGATGCAAGTACATGGGTCACCACCCAAGTTTATAAGATATATGAGAATGCCATGGACTAAGAAGGGTACTATTCCAATAATGGATTGATCAGTTGGAAAGGAAGTAAAGGTCATAAGAGGCATTTGGAAAAGCTGCCCATGGAACCCTTGCTTTATGCAGTAGCAATAAATCCCAATTTGGAAATACAACCCAAAGTGCTACTGAGGGCAGCTAGGTGGCACAGTGGATAGAGTGCCAGGCCTGAAGTTGGGAAGACTTTTATCTTCCTGAGTTCAGATCCATTCTCAGACACTTATTAGCTGTGTGACCCTGGGAAAGTGTAGCACCAATGCAATATTTACAGTGCCCATAATCACAATTCCCTTTCTCATTACAGAAAGTCACTCAACCCTATTTGACTCAGTTCCCTCCTCTGTAAAATGAACTGGAGAAGGAAATGGTAAGCCACTGCAGTATGTTTGCCAAGAAAACCCCAAATGGGATCGTGAAGAGTTGGACACAACTGAACAACAACAAAATGCTACTGACTCCACGGGAGCTGTGTTATTTGCCATCTTCCTCTGGATCCAGTTCTGGGGGAAAACAGACCTCTGAATAGTGGACCAGTCTCTTCTCTCTAATGCGCTAGATTTTTAAAGCCCTACCCCAGAACCCTGGGGAGAATCCCTGGAAACTTAGGTTTGGCTCATGTCTAGGTTCTTCCCCAAAAGGAAGCACAAAGATAGTCAGTGGACATTGCAGATCAGGCAGAGAATGTTAATGTATTTGCTACAAACAAAAGAAATGCTTAAAACAGAAACAACGCAGATGGGTGTATTAACAAAGACTTAAATATGAAACAGTGATA
This sequence comes from Pseudochirops corinnae, assembly GCA_028646515.1. Lineage (NCBI taxonomy): Eukaryota > Metazoa > Chordata > Mammalia > Diprotodontia > Pseudocheiridae > Pseudochirops > Pseudochirops corinnae. Next base: position 101,762,071 of record CM053589.1, read on the forward strand.
AAGCAACTCCTGGCAGCTAGATACTTAAATACCTAAAGCATCCAAACATGAAATGACTTTGTGGAACTCGTGAATAAGCATTGCACCTTCTCCCTTGGCTCTACACCTTCTGGATTGTTTCCTCAAGGTAAGTGTCTTCTGGCAAACGAGGCCAGGGACTGGGTGCTTCTTTCTGTCCATAGTCACCTTCTCTGAGGTGCCTGTAGTAGCTACAGAAGACTCTTTCTATGACTGAGGAAACCAGAAATTCCTGAATTCCTGAGATAATCATTCTCCAAAGGTCCATCTCTCAAGATCAATACTCAGGCACCTGTTCTCAGGAAAAGAAACAGAAAGTAGAAGAGGCAACTACAAGTCCATAATCCCGACACATTCCACGCTGCCATAACTTCTAGAGATGGGGGAGGGAGTGAGCCCCTCTCATCCCTCACTGAAAGCTCCAAAAAGAGATTTACATGCTACCCATTCTAGAAAACTAAAGAGAAAGCCTTGTAGAATCAATAGGATTTCTAAAAGAACCTGTGGGTGGGCAGAGTCAATTTGTTGTTGGGTCATTTCAATTGTGTCCAACACTCCATGACCTCATTTGGGGTTTTCTTGGCAGAGAGGCTAGAATGGTTTGCCATTTCCTTCTCTAGTTCATTTTACAGATGAGGGAACTGAGGCAAAAAGGATTGAGTGACTCTCCCAGGGTCACATGGCTAGTAAGTGTCTGAGGTCAGATTTGAATTCAGAAAGATGATTCTTCCTGACTCCAGGACCAGCATTCTATCCACTGTGGCTCCTAGCTGCCCAGAGAGCAATAAGACTAATTTAATAATAACTGATGTTCATATAGTACTTCAAAGATTTCCAAACTCCTTTTTATGATCTCTTGAGCCTCACCATAACCCTACAAGATAGGTCCCCCAGGTATTATTCCCATTTTACAAGTGAAGAAGTTGAGATGAGAGAGATTAAGTGACTTGTCCATAGGGAGCAGGTGTCAGGGAAGAACTATGGAAAGAAGGATGGGGCTGGCATCCCCTGGCTATATATTTTATTAGGAAAAACTTCTGCCTATTAGGTGGCATATAAATAAAATATGTGATTGTTCACACTAAAAAGAAGTTTGAGTATAAATAAAATAAATGCTTTGCATTTAGGATCTTTTAGCATCTAACTCTAGTCTACCTTTCCAGGTTTATGAGTCATTATTCAATTTTCCACATCCATACCTTTGCAAAACTATTTCTCCTAGAATGTACTTCCCCCTTCCCCCCCCCCCTTCTTTTGACTCATAAACTTCCAAATGTGCTTTAGTGCTCAGTGTATGGACACCCTTCTATGGGAGAAAACAATAGTACTGTCACTAGCTATCTCCCTCTCATATCAGCTTGTGTATGCTTTTCTGTTTCTATGCTATATGTCTCTAACACAGTGCCTGGCATCTAGTAGGCACTTAATAAATGTTTATTGATTCATGTACTCTTCTATCTAGTTACACTGAACTCTTGGCTGTTCCACAAATAAGACACTCCATCTCTCAGCTCTGGGCATTTTTTTTACTGTTCCTAATGCCTGGAATGTTCTCTGTCTTCCATTGTGACTGCCGACCTCCCTGGCATCCTTTACATCCCAACTAAAATGCCACCTTCTACAGGGAACCTTCTTCTGCTTCCCTTAATTCTAGTGCCTTCCCTCTTTTAATTCTTTTCTATTTATCCTGTTTATAGCTTGCTTTGTATATATTTGTTTACATATTGTCTCCCTCATTAGACTGTAAGCTTCTTGAGGGCAAGGACTGTCTTTTACCTCTTTTTGTATCCTCATAACTTATCAGTGTGTCTGGCACATAATAAGCGCTCCTAATAACTGTTTATTGCTTGTTTGAAATACAAGTTCCCTGAGGACAGAGACTTTTTTTTTTTGCTTTTTGGAAGGGCAATTGGGATTAAGTGACTTGCCCAAGATCACATGGCTAGTAAGTGTTAAGTGTCTGAGGCCAGATTTGAACTCAGGTCCTCCTGACTCCAGGGCTGGTGCTCTATTCACTGTGCCACCTAGCTGCCCCCAGAGACTATTTTTTGTTTTGTCTTTTGTCCCCAGTACTTAATACAATTCCTTGCACTTAGGAGATATTTAGTCAGTGCTCATTGGATTGTATCAGATAAAGTAATGATAATTAGAATGCCTTATGTTCTGCAGAAGAAAAGTGATACTCAATATAAATATATAGTGGTGGTAGTATGACATTTTATTTATCCTTCTAACACAAATGTCAGGAAGGAAGGAAGCAAATGTTATCCACATGTTACAGGCAGGAAAACGGAACCATTTAGAGGTTGAACAACTTGCTCAATGTAACAGAGTGAGTCAGAATGAGTCAGGGTGTAATAGAAGTACAAATGAGATCTCTTGAATCCTAAGTAATGAGCTTTTTCCAGTAGGACCCACATTACTGTTCACAATAAAGATCATAGCTATAGAAAAGTAGTAGGTTTATTTCTAGCTCTCTTATTTTGTGAAAAAAGACCTAAATTCACATGTGTTCCAGTACATTTTTAAAAATTGAGACCACAGTCAACTCTAGGTAAAGAGAGCTTAGGAAAGAGAATATCAATAAAGATAGCCAACAAGCATTTATTAAGTGCCTACTACGTACTAAAATTGGGGATACAGAAAAAGGTAAAAAGCAGTCTGTATCCTCAGGGAGCTTTTATTCATTATAATGGGGGTGACAACATGCAAATAACTATGTACAAACAACTATGTATTTAAATTAGAGATAGTCAATCAAAAGGTAAATTTAAATCAATATATCATCTTATACAAATTCATATTTACAGAATTTCAATTCAAAAAGACCTCTTTTATATTTTAAGACTAGAGTTCAATGCACACCTGAAAACAGATTCCTTCTATGAGCATTTCCAACAAGTGATCACCCAACCTTTGCTTGAAATCCTCTGATAAAGAAGTTACTACCTCCCAAAGCTGTCCATTTCCCTTCTGGCTAACTCTAGTCATTAATAATTCTTTCCTTATATTAAAAACAAATAATTATCATATTTAGTTTAGAAATTCCTCATTTTGAAACTTTTACAATGATGATTGTGCATTATTTGCTTGTATTAAAATTATTTTGTACTCCTTGAAAAGATGGCAACTTACAGGGAAGGAGAAAAAGAATCATAGAAAGGAAGTCTCCAAAAGAAAGGAAAACAGATTACCTCTAGAGATAATCCAAAAAATGAATCTCCCACATGTAGATAGTAGAGATTTGGCTATGTCAAGAAATACTTTGAATCACAATCTGAATAACCATCTTCTCTCCTGTAAATAGTGGGAGCTATAAACAGTCATATAAGATAAGAAGATAAAATTGATTTTCCACATAAGATTGCTACTGTTTAATGCTTGTTTTTTTCTTTCGTTTCTAATGATCAAAAATGTATAATATACACCTAATATTCCAGTTGCTAGGGACAAGATGTTTCTTTAGTCATGAAGTCAAGATTTTTCCAAAGCTTTAATGCTCTAAGTTCTCTAAAATGTTAAACTGTGGTTATAACTTCAGCCTCCCTGTTCAATGCTGCTGTGATAGGACAGTGATAAAGCAGTTAAATGAGAAATGAAACAGGAAGGTAGTGCCATGCAATTGGAAGTGTGGAGAAAGAAATTATGGGAACTATGCTATGAAAGAATCGAGTCTATAATTACAATAACAAACTAAATTTACAAGTACTAGTGTAACTATTACAAGGCCAATGGCAAATTGCAGGTTTACAAACCCACCAAATGAACAGGGGGAAAAAGCGCAAGATAACAATAACTATAGCTTAATTTATATAGTGCTTTGCAAGCATTATCTTAGTTCATTCTTGAAACAGTGATGTGAAGAAGATTGTACAGCAATTATTGTTCCCATTTTCTGGATAAGCAAACTGAGGCACAACTTGCCCAAAGACCCTCATAAATACTAAGTAGCAGAGCTGCTTTTCCCACTATTCCACAATGACTGAAGAAATGACCACTATATTAGGAATCTGATAAAACTGTTTCCTTTAGATATTAGAAGGCACTGTTATGTTTATCTGTGTTAATCCAGAATTAATCCAAAACTTTGCTATTTTACTAATTTAAGTAGATTTATAACTAGCTTTACAAAATAAAAATGGCGAATGAAATAAATACATAAGACTACGATTCATTAATCACCCAATTATGCCTAGCACAGTGTCTTGCTTACAAAAAAAAATTATTGCTGTCAACAAAGCTATTTAATTGAGCTTTCAAAGAAATATATAACATTAATTTCTTAAATGATCATAACAGCAAATTCTGATATATCATTAATGAGCAAGACAAATTTCTCTTGTTCTTTTTAAAGGCAATCTTACTGTGTTCCTTTAGGCTAAATATATGCAGAAAATTATTTAATACATTTACTTTAAAATAGAATTAATAATAACTTTTATGGTTTAACTTGCATCATAATGAAGGAAGTTTTTTCACTTTCCATTTTCCACCCCGTGTTGGAGAGCTACCATGGAGTAGTATGGGCTGCTAGTTGACACAGTGGATAGAGCACCAGTGCCTGGAGTCAGGAAGACCTGAGTTCCAATCAGACTTCAGACACTTCCTAGCTGTGTGACCCTGGGCAAGTCACTTAACCCTATTTGCCCCTGTTTCCTCATCTGCAAAATGAGCTGCAGAAGGAAGTGATAAACCACTCTAGTATCTTTGCCAAGAAAATCCCAAAGGGGTCATGAAAAGTCGGACACAACCGAAACAAAAAAAAAAAAAATGAGGAACAACAGAGCAGCAGAAATAGCCCTAGACTTGAGTCAACAGAAACCTGGGTGATTTTGACCCTCACTAGCTCTGTGACCACGGACAAGTCACTTTATCCTTATTCTAAACCCCAGTTTTCTCCTCTGTAAAATGGGGACAATAACAGAATCTACCTTTGTGGGATTGGTGTGAGAATCAGATAAGGAAATGGATGTAAATTGCTTTGCAAATCTGCCATGAATTGTCAGCTCTTGTTACAATAGGTTGTTTTTGGTTATGTGAGTTCAGTCTCTTTTCCAGAAGAGCTTTGAAATTGGGGAGGGGAGATTGGGAAGGAAGGGAGGGGGAGAGAGAGAGGGAGGGCAGAGGGAGAATGTTTGATGGAGATATTTTTGCAATTGTTCTATCGGCCTCTAGATGGAGGGTTCTACACACACAGTGCCTCCGCTGCTCTTTACATAACTCTTTTTGGCAGCTGGACCACAGAAGCATGCAGAAAACCCTGCAAAACTGAACCGAACAGATCTGAGCACAAAGCTATTGTTTGGTTCCCACTCGACACAGTCTGTAGTTTTCAGACATGATCAATTTTAGGGATAAATTCTTGTCTTTTTTTTCCCCCTTAAACTTGAGTTTGCAGAAGGCAGAACTGCAGGAACATACACAAGTCAACCAGTGTTGTTAGTCCCTTCTTATGTTTGCTCCTTTTTTAAAATTAAAATTACATCAAGTTAAATCCGTGGAAATGCCCCACCCTCCACTGTATCACCTACAAGGGGAAAATTGAAATAGCCTCTTTGGCAATCTCTTAATTAACAGTCCCACTGTCTGGGGCTGCTGTAGTAAATAATTCTTGGGTACAATATTTATACACTTACTATTTATAAACTCTGGTTGTTTGTCTTTTAATAGTGGATGGTAACTAGAGAGATCATGAAGAAAACTGTTAAATCAAAAAAAAGGAGGGGGCTTTTTCTCCCCCTTTCCCCCCCTCAGAAGTGTGTGATTCTTCTAGAAAAACAAGGACCTTGGTGCTATTTTTTTTCCTCCTCTGAACTCAAAATAAAGGACAACTCCCACACTCCCTAGTCATGCCATGTTGATTCATTGATTCATTAAAGAACCATATGCGAATTTCCTGTAATCACTTGAAGACCTCTTAAAGACCTATTTATATTTCATAGAACAAAGAACTCCAACCCCACAGAGAAATGGGCAGACTCCTTAAGATTCCTTCTTAAAGACTGTCCATTTCTTAGATCAGAGAATTGAAAATGAGGAAATTAAAGTTTCCTTTGCACAAGTCAGCGTTTCTTAGGCTTTTTTCAATCTGTGGACCACCTACCCTGCTTGATCATCTTGACTTGGCAAAACACATTTCACCTGGATTAACAGGGAAACCAGGACTTACTCTTGACTAGTTGAAATTCAATTTAAATCAAGAAGCATTTATTAGGGACCCCCTACATACATGTCAGGCACTCTGCTAAGAACTGGAGAGAGAGTTGTTGTTCACTGATTTTTCAGTCACGTCTTACTCTTTGTGACCCCATTTGAGCTTTTCTTGGCAAAGATACTGGAATATCTTGCCATTTTTTTCCTTCTCCAACTTATTTTACAGATGAGGAAACTGATACAATCAATGTTAAGTGACTTACCTAGGGTTACACAGCTAGTAAGTATCTGAGGTCACATTTGAACTCAGGAAGATGAGTCTGACTCCAGGCGCTGTCCCCCTCACCCCACCCTTCACCCCCCTCCACTGGGCCACCTAGCTGCCCCTGGGAGTACAGAGACAAAGGCAAAAACCAAGAACAAAACACCAATCTCTGTTCTCAAGGAACTCATTCTGTTGGAGAAGCAAACAACAGATAAGTAAATGCAAGAAAGGTAAATGGGGCTCTGAGGTCTTCCAGCTTCAAAGATCTGTATTGAAATACTTCAGTATTCTAAGAATCTGTAACTTTATCACTGTGAGTACTCCCTCTGCCAAAAACCAGATTGCATTGCAACAAGAAACAGTTTTATGACTTGTGGCCAAAAAAAAAGATTTATTGCCTGGTGGTAAACCCTGTGATGATGTGTCTCCCTCAACTCAGCCAGGCTGGCCCTTGAATTCTGTTGTCAGGGGTTACTTGAAGCCTTTCTGGATTGGTTGGACCTACCAGGGTTCGTACACTGTTGCCACGATTCTCAAGATTCTAGGTCCACGTCCATGCCAGGATGATATGGTCATAGTAAGCCTTTGGAGGTCATTTTAAAGATATTAATCAGAATAGCATAAAATTTGATTTTTTCATGCTAGAAACAAAAGAGAAGATGCAGATATAGCCATATTACAGATATTAATACCATAGGAGTTAAGTCTGATAACCACTTCAAATAGGGCTCTACAAGTTTCATTTGGTTTTAGGAAGCAACCCAGAAATTTAGGAAGCAGATACAAATTTCAGATTTCAAAGAAATCCAAATAACCATACCTCCCTTTACCCCAAAAAAGAAGAGGCAAGAGAAGGAGAGGAGAGAAGAAAGAAACATCCTATTAGGATAAACCAACATTCTTTCCAACGTCTTTAATTAAGGCTTTCTCTAACTATATATATTGGCAGATAGGTGGTACAGAGTATAGAGTACTGGGCTTAGAATCAGAAAGACTCATCTTCCTGAGTTCAAATCTGACCTCAAACCCTTACTAGCAGTGTGAATTTGGGCAAGTCTTTTAACCCTCTTTGCCTCAGTTTCCTCATCTATAAAATGAGCCAGAGAAGGAAATGGCAAATCACTCCAATATCTTTGCCCAAATGGGGTCATGAAGAGTTGGACACTACTGAACAACTAACTAACTATATATAAAGGTTTCAAAGTATCTCTAGAGAGACTAAAGACCAGAGCCCTCCTTGGCTAATTACCTTGTACTTACCTACCTTATATTTATTATGTATTTATTCTTCATATATTTGTTCTGTACATACTTGTACATGCCCATGTTGTCTCCTACTGACAGAATGCAAGTTCTTGAGAGTGAAGGTTGTTTCATTTTGGTTCTATTTCTCCAGTGCTTGGCACAAAACGGGTACTTAATAAATATTTGTTCCCTGATTGATTAATCTGGCTTTCCTGAACCTCACATGCAAGTATGTGTCTCCCCCACCACCTCCACTGCCACACACACACACACACACACACACAAATTAGGAGATACCTAGGCATTTGTGATTTTCCTGACTTCCTCACCTGTATAAGTGCTTACAATGGGCAGAGTCTCAAAGAATACAACCTGACTGGAGCAGATCCAATGGAGATGGAATCTCCTCTTGATACTTGGCTTCTCTCCAAGTTACTGTAATAGTAAAATCTAAAGGGTCATCTCCAAGTGCACTCTGTAGTTGGGGGCAGGACGACCTCAAAAGTTAGGTGCCAGGATGACATTGTGACCTGTCTCCAGGGATTTGTCCTGACCTGACCCAGAGGAAGTTCCCAGACTTTGGGAGAACAGATGCAATTCTGAGACAGAAGGTAGTACTTCAGGGTTATCACACAGCAATTGCTGGACAGCTATCTATTTTCCTCTTCAGCTTCCTCTTATCAATAGTCGACAACATTTATTGATCTTATATCTGTGTGGAGCCTCTTATCACTTCCTCCATTGTCACTTTTCAGTTTGACCTGTCCTAGCAACACTCTCTGCAGCTAAACCAAAGAAAGGGGCAGTGAGGTGTTAGCATGCAAACATGCTGGACTGTGTGTGAGCATGCAGTGTTACTGGCCTTTATGCTACTCCTCCACCCCCCCCCCCCAACATCAGGTGAGGGATATGGAGCATAGATGAGGGATCCACAGGAACCCTTGACAAGGAGAGAGACAGATCAGTTGAAAAAGTGGAGTTTGAAAATCTGCTGCCATGGACTTGGGAGGTAATTTGAGGCAAATCCCTCTTTGTGATTTAGACTCTCTCTATCTCTATCTGGTATAATAATAGCTTCTTCACGTGTTACTTAAATCATTAGCATTTTCCAAGTTCTTTGAGCTATTCCAGATGAAAGGCAGAATATACTTGTACCACCCTATATTATAATAGACTGGAATATCTCTATTTTCTGGGAATAGCTGAATGGAGAAAATAAGTTTGAGAAAAAGTGACTCCAAATATTTCACAGTGACACACACACACATACATACACACACACATACACACTACTGTCATAGTTTTTCACATAAATAGGTTCCTGACTACAATTTATCTTTTCATGTGGATTTATCAAAAGGTTGCTAGGTGAATATTAGTTTATTCTGCTTGATTTCTGAATCCAATTACCGTGAAAAGTGCTAAGTTTCTTGTATGGTGCCTAGCACAGTGCAATGCATAAATTAGCACAGGAAAAACATATTTTTTTGATAATAAGGAGGGGGAAGAAAAAGAAGAGGAGGTAATAATAACCTAAAAATCTAAAGAACAAAGGACCTTTGAAAAGTTGTTGTTGAGTCATTTCAGTCTTTTCTGATTCTTCAAGACCCCATTTGGGGTTTTCTTGGCAGAGATATTTCGAGTGGTTTGCCATTTCCTTCCTTGCCATTTTACAGATAAGAAAACTGAGGCAAGTAGGGTTGAGTGACTTGTCCAGGATAATACAGTTGGTAAGTGTTGGAGGCTGAATTTGAACTCAGGATGATGAGTCTTCCTGACTTCGGGTTGAGCACTCT
>CM053589.1:101776547-101785257 GCA_028646515.1 Pseudochirops corinnae
TTCAGCAAATAAGAGCCAGCTGCTGGGGGCCCAAGAGGAACATGCTCAGCCAAACACAGAAACCAGTAAAGTCACAAGGATGTGTGAAAGTCCTCTTTCTCCCTCCAGTTCTTTCTGATCTCCTCAGCCCATTTCCCATCTCCTCATCTCCCTTAGTCAGCACACACACCTTGACACTTGTCCCTTCTGGATAATGACCTCTTCTTTGGAGGTACAGTTTCTAAAGAAAGTCCCTCATTCTTCTCAGGTCATCTGTCTCCCCTGGAATATTGACTAAGAGGAGCTAGGTAGGATGACGAAACCCTCAAAAGACAATGTGCTCCTATATTCTCCATGATTACATCTCCAGGATAATTTAAGAGTATCAGCCATGATTAAATCCAACATCATTATTTTTTTTCGAACATCTGATCAAGATCCAGGGTTTCTTCCCTTTTCAACAAGTCAAGAAACATTTATGGAGGGCTTACTATGAGCCAGAAGGTGCTGGGAATACAAACACAAACAAAAAGAAACAGTCCCCGTTCTTCTAATGGAAGAAGATAATACATAAAAGTGAGAGCATGGTGAAGTTTTGGTAGACATCTAGCACAATGAAGACTTTTTGATGCTTAGTTATAAAGTTTGGATAAATGCATCACTTTGGAATGAGTGGATTAAGTTTAGTGGCATTGGCTGGAAAATAAGAGAAATAATGTATTTGATAGATCACGGGCTCATACCATTTAGGATCATAAATTTAAAGGCAGAAAGGACCTTAGGGATACCCTAGTTCAACCTTCTCCTTTTATAGATGAAAAAAACTGAGGTTCACAGTTCACAGTTCACAGTTTCTTAAGGTTCTGTAGATCACAGAGTTTGATTTACCCCATGTCAGCAGTCCCAAAGTCAACAATCTCTCTGCTTTTAAAGAGCTCTCATTGTTTTCTTATGGATTTGAACAGGACTGATGGCCATGGTACAGACTAAACCAGTTCAGGAGGTAGTGGGCTCCCCCTTACTAGAGATCATGAGGTCATAGATTTATAGCTAGGAGAGACCTGAGAGGCCATCAAGTCCAGGTCTCTCAATTTACAGATCTAGAAACTGAGGCCCAGAGAGCTTAAATGTCTTATCCAGGGTCATAAAACTTATGAGTCAGCATTTGAACTCATCTCCCTGACTCCAGTGTCAGTGGCCTCATGCTGCCTCTTCAGCCAAGCACAGAGAGCCAATTCTCTGGTAGCGTTATGGAGGGGACTCCTCTAAAGCTTGGATTTGGTGGCCTCTGGAGGTCCCTTCTAAATCTAAGATTATGTGGCATCTGTAAAGGGTTTGGCTCAAACGATCTCAGGACTGGTTTGTTACTATATGTGGGCTAATAAATATTCTCTAGAAGGCTCCTGGTGCACATAGGGGAGAGTAGATGAGTCAGAAGCATGTACCAATATTTATTGTTTCTTTGAAGGAGTGGGACCCAGAAAGGGCACATTTTGGTGTGTGGTTGCGAGGGGGAGGTTGTAGGGGGACTGAGCAGATGGAAGCTCCTTGAAGGCAGGCACTGTACCAATTTGTTTACGTTTGTACTCCTAATGACTAGCAGAGTACCAGGGACATAGCAGGCACTTTATACATGTTGATTGAATGACTACCTGTCTAGAACTCTGCAATGTTAAAGCAAGAGGAAACTTAATCCAGCCTTTTCGTTTTACAGATGAGGAAACTTGAGGGCCAAGAGAAGCAAATTGAATCGTTTAGAGTTTCAGAGCAGAACTAGAATTCTCTGGGAAGGCACTGGTGGAATTGATTGATTGATTAATCAATCAACAGATATTCAGTGTAAGACCTGTACTGAAAGAGGTACAAAGGACTACAGTACAGGCTTCTCATCCTTTAGGACAGTGGTCTTCGAACTTTTCTGATCACAAATCCTCATCATTAAAAAAATTTTAAGCATGTGACCTTAACATATACTATGCATATTTATTTCTAAATTATATAATGTACTAATTTAATAACATATTATTATAATACATAAAAATTTAGGATAATAACTAGCATTATATAATAGCATTTATTTATATAGTACTTTAAGGTTTGCACTGTGATTTACATGTATTATCTCATTTGATCTTCACAACTATATAGGATAGGTATTATTATTATTATTATCCTCATTTCGCAGATAGAGAAATTAAGACTGAAAGAAATTGTGACTTTCCAAATGTCACAGCTAGTCAAGTCAATGAACATTTGTTATTAAGAGCCTATTATGGATCAGGTACTTTGCTAAATGCTGGGAATGTGAATATAAGCTGAAAGGCAGTACCTGATCTCAAGGAGTTTATAGGTTAATGAGGGAAGATAACACATGAAGAGAAGCTGAAATGCTGAGATGTGAGGATTGATGGAACTGATAGGGAAGGTGGTTACTGGCATAGTTAGAGGAAGTCCAAAGAATCAGGACTATAGCCTAGAGAGAAATGAAGACATGACCTCCTCTTTAAAAATGGGAGGTTCAGGGAGGAAGCAACCAATTATAGGCAGAGGCCACAGAAGTGGAAAGTAATTCTAGTGTGAGGAGTCCAGGGGCAAGTGAACTTCCAGGATAAAGATATTTCTGTTGTACAATTTGAACTCAGATCTTTCAGGGTCAAAGTTATTACTCCATCTACTATGCTACCTAGTTAATTTAGGATGAGCTAAAAATGAAATAATATTTTAAAAATGATTTGATTTTATCCATTAATTTATAAAAACCCATTTTTTGTTCTTGTTAAAATATAATATTTTTGTATGAACGTGATTGAATATGCTGCATTATTTTTAAAAGCTTATTTTAAACTTCGGGATACAATCATCTGAAGGTGGGGTTCTAAGTTCAGCTTATGGTTTTAATGTCTGCCATTGTTGAAAGAAAAATGCTTCACAGAGACATGTGGATCCAAATGGGGAGAAATGTGTCCTTGACTGTGCTTACCAAATCATGATACTTATTTTTCAGTCCTTTGCACCAATTAGGTAAAGGTTTTCCTTGAGATTCAGCTAGTAAAATCCTATCCTCCCTGGTGCTTATAGGATCATAGATTTAGTGCTGGAAAGGACCTTGGAGGTCTTATAGTCCAACCCTTCATTTTAGAGATGAGGAAACTGAAGTGACTTGTCCTGTGTCGAACAGCTAATAAATATCAATGAATTTCAAGCAATTTTTCTTGCAACCTAATTGGAAGGGGTTGCATGTTTATATTTTTAACAAACGGTCTAAAACTCTTCACTTGGAAGATTTTGAAGTTTACTAAGTGTACTAACTAATTTAATTAATTAAACTAGTTTTTTTTAAGAGTGCAGATATGAATTTTTGTAACGGACATGTCATTTTTGTTAATAATAGCTTAGTTTTTAAATGTTTTTTCATTATCATGGTGTCTTTATACTTTCATAAGGTAATATTATCAAGGAATAATCTGCAGGTAGGGAGAGTTTCACCATTAATAATAGGAAAGGTAAATCTATAACTACAAAAACTTAAGTGATTTTGAATTTTTTTGGTAACATCTTTGTTTTGAACCTCTTAATGGGATGGGTACCTTAAGAGTAAATTGGCCAGTTCTGCTATTTTCTAATTGTTCATTTGTGCTCTCATTATCAATATCACTTTTAATCAGTGGTTTCTTTTCAGGAATCTTTTGAGTTACTTTTCCATTTTGTGAGATTTGGTTTAGTTAAAGCTACATCATACAATCCAAAAGTCTGTTTTACTGGGCACAAGTGAATTGTAATAGATTAGAAAAGGCTGAAAGTAAACGATAAAATGAGGGTACCATTTTCAAACTCTCTGCCATGTAGAAGTTTCACTTTTTCTTAAAAGTACTTCATACTGTATATGACAAATGGTCATTAAAAAAGGAGCCAAAGTGGATATATAAATATATATATATACATACATATGTGTGTATGCATTATATTAGTAGACATTCTAATGTTTTCTTCATGAACAACAATGGATGATCTTTTGCAGCCCACTTTGGAGGCTACTGGTCTGGGAGATTACATGATAGTCTGATTCAGAATAATAACACTAGGTTGCATTTATATAGTCCTTTAAAAGTTTTCAAAATACTTTACAAATATTATCTAATTTGATCCTCACGACCCTGGGAAGCAGGTGCTATTATTATCTCTATTTTAAAAATGAAAAAAAACTGAGGCAAAGCAAGATCAGATGACTTTTCCAGGGTCACACAGCTAGGAAGTTTCTGATTTTGGATTTGAATTCTGGTTTACCTGACTCCAGTGCAGCACTTTCTCCTAGGTGCCTAGGATAGGGTATCTACATTAATAATGACAGTATAGACAATATATGATAACTGCCAAATGATTGATACAGGCAATCAATTTCAAAGGAGTCGGAAGAAGAGATGTGTCTTTCTGGCTGTGGTGATCTGGAAGAGCTTCTGGGGGGGGGGGGCGGGGAAGAAGACGACAGAACAACAAGGAAGAGGTGGGCCTGTAGGCTCGGCTTTGGCTCTTACACAGGCTTTCAACGGGCTAAAAGGAGGCTGGTGGAAGAATTTCCATTGTAAGGATTCCTGGGCCTCCAAGAGACTGCAGAAAGAGGAGGTGGGGAATTCTGGAGACCAGTTTCACTGCTTCTTGGTATTCATCAGTTCTGTATGCCCTGAACATGTATTTATACACACATTTTCTAAGCTCAATCCTTTCCATTCCTCTTGGCCTAACCCCCAGAGGCCCAGCAGAAGAGAGAGGGAAGAAGCCCCCTTATTTGGTATTGGAAAGAAAGGGGAAGGAAAGGTTATCCTCAAATGCCTGCGGCATTTAGTCATCACAGCAGTACAATTGTTTGCTCAAAACACTAAATTAGTTATTCATTTTCAAACCAGTAGGTGGCGATGCTTATTAACATCTCTGGAAAAGGGCACCTGTTCATATAGCAAGAACGGGTAAACAAATGATTCCAGTTTTTAGGAGGGTTTTTGTGCGGTTAAGTAAAGCAGGGACAAGAAACAACCCAGCTGATTATTTTAATAATAAAAAAACTTTTAAAATTATTTTTAGGAAAAATTCTCCAGTGATTTTTTTTTGTAGAATTAAATATGAATGTTAAGAACTGTGAGGTAAGATTAAAGTGTGTTTCAAGTTAATTCTGACTGTTATTCTACTTCTTTACAGAATATGAGGGCCAGCGACTACTGTAAATGTGAAGAATAGTTTTTTGGAGGATAGGAGAGTCACTGAAGTGACCTGAAGTAAACTTTGTGATTTGGGATAAAACTTGTATCTTTGCATATCTATCAAGTCGAGACTTGTGAAGTCATTGATGTGAATATTCCTTCCACTGGTACAGAGAGCAATCTATCCCTTTCTTCATCACATGTGATATTTATCCATGCTGTCCCACAAAATCTCTATATAACATCTTCCCAATATACTAGAGGGCTTCCTTTAGGTCTTTATTACATCCTGTGGGTATCAGTGCAGGGCTCAAGGACAACCATCTGTAATCGACACAATATGAACAGCCTACCACATTGGTCAGGGGCCCCAAAGGATTAATGTAGGAAAGTGATTGGAAGTTCATAGCACTGTGCTAGATTAGGAGTCAGAAAACTAGGGTTCACATTGAGACTTGCTAATTACCACCTCTGTGTCCTTAAGATATTCATTCTTTCTGGGTCTCAGTTTCTTCATAAGTAAAATGAAGATTTTGACTTGATAGCTTCAATGACCCTTTCCAGCTTTATATTTAAGACCCAATCACTATAAGAAGACTGTGGGTGAGCAGTATATTACACTGGCAAGTCCCAAATCTGGGACTAGAGGTAGCATCCCTTAAGGGCAAAATTCAAGGGGAGAGAGTAAAGCACACTTGCTTTATAAATGCATGTGCGTGTTGAAAAAGACAATTCTACTCTCTGTGACACATAAACATTTATTTTAAGCCTTGCTATTGTGCTTGTATCTAAGTAACTAGAACGTGGTAGTGCTACTATTGTTATTTCTTTAGATTGAATTGAGTTGATCCCCAAAGAGGTAAAACAGCGTTCATTCTTCCATCGAGGGTGAGGGTGTAATTGTCAAGTCTAGCTTAGTGCCTATAAGTATTTTGCCCGGTTCTTCCCAAGAGATATTTTGGAGATACCGCCAAAGAGGTTCTACTCTCTAGCATTTTATGAACATACCTGTTGCTCTCTAGAATGTTCCAAAAGAATGTCTTCCCAGGCAGAATGCTATGGTAAACTTTTATTTTCTATTTTCAGTGTGTTTAAGGCAGCCTTTTTGTTCAACTGTGCAACCCACACACCGATACAACATCCTCTTCCACCCCCTCTCATTGTTCCATCTGTTCTCTGAGAGTGTACCAATAATTTTCACACACAAGACATGTTTCAAGTTTCTTCATCTGGAAAGAAACTCATTTTCCAAGCAACACAATTATTGCCAACTTTTAAAAAAGAGGTTAGAGATTCATGCTTACCTTAAGCTTACTGTTGCTAATTTCATTCCCCCCCCCCAAATAAAGTGATTGTGTGAAAAAAAAAACAAACCCAAGAAGTGAAAAAATTTTTATTCCTCCAAGAAAAAATTTTAGAAGGACAAAATAAAATAAAATTTATTTTTCTCCTAAAAGTTTTTAGGGATTTGTTTATCTTGTGGAGTATTCATTTGTCTTGTTATATCATGTATTTCATGGGGAACATATATGAGAATGTCTTCCAGATCGTTACTTTTCAGTCATTGTTGTATTAGCTACAATCAACTCCACAGTGTGAACAACTTTATAAACCATAACAAGCAACCCCATACAGGGCTTATAACTTGCTTGATGCTTTGTGGTTATCTCATGCCATGTTTGCTCTTAGATTTGCTCCGTATAACACAAAAATCAAGGACTTCCTGACACTAGTCCTTCAAATATTATTTTAAAATGCACCACATTAACCAGAGGAAAAAGTGTTTTAATAAGAAGCCAAGGCTGTCAATACAAGGCTAGGATTGCCACGTGGTTGTTATTTGCTCTTACATTCCAGAATTCTAGGTCCCCATGCCTCATGCCAGAGAGACTCCATGAAGGTATGGAATGTGGCAGCAGGGCTGGCTGCCTTTTCTACTGTTGCCCTGTTTAACTTGAGAAAAAAAAAATTAAAGCTTGGAATTCTACCCTCTTCCCTTCCCAAGCTGACTAAAGGCTGACCACAAGAACATGGATTCTTTAAGAGCTACTGAAAATACACTTTCACCTGAGATTGAAATTGCATTATTGACAATCCTAGGGGCAGAGCTGTATCTAGGAATTTTTGTAGGGGGCAAGTACCACACATCACATCTAGGGTAAGAGCCTAAAGCATGCCCTCAGTTGAGACCAAGGAGTAAGGATAAAGGAAGGGAGGAGAAAGGAAGGAAATAACTCATCCCTTCCAGCCTTTTGGTAGATCCCTCTTTGAACTAATTGTTCTTGCTGCCTAGGAGCTATGTAACTTCTAATGATGATGAAATATAAGTGCTGTTAGTGTCCTCTAAATTTTGTGTCCTGTGGCAAAGCTCCAGTTGTCCCACCATGGTTATATTTCTGTTTATTTAACCCAACCCCAGTGGTTAATAAGAATTAATTACCCGGTGGGGGGTCAGGGAGTGGGGAAGTTGGGCGGAGGAGGCACTGGGATTCTTTGTCAGTTTCTAGATAAATGGGGTAGTATTCTCTTAGGGAATAAATGGCCAAATATTATTAGGAATTTGCAAGAGTTATAGAGTTGCAGGGGAGGTATCTATTACCCCAGCTACAAATAGGGAGAGTGATACTCTCCACATAACCCAGGACAGAAGTTGAGCTATAAAAAAAGAAATAAGCCATATTACACTAGAGATGGACAATGGGATGGTATCTTGTCAGAATAAATTCAAGTAGGTCATTGTTACTGAATTGTAGAGTTCTGTTCATGGAGGGGACTAAGGTATAGGAAGATAATGCAAAGCTCTACTCTTTTTTTTTTCTTTCCAATATAATGTAACAGTAAACTGCTGCCCAAAGATGATGTCTACATTCCTAAACCATGTCTGTAGTATACCTTGAGCTAAGGAATGACATGGTCAGATCTGCATGTTAGGAACATAATTTTAGCAGGTGTGCATAGGATAGATTAGGGAGGGGAGAGACTGGATGTAGGAAAACTCATTAAAAGGGTTTCTCGTTTTCTGTGATTTTTATTCATGAAGAGGTAGTTAGGTGACGCAGTGGATATAGAACTGAACCTAGAATCAGAAAGACCTGAGTTCAAATCCAGTCTCATATATATATATACATATATATATATATATATATGTTTAGTAGTTGTATGATCCTGGGCAATTCATTTAACCTCTCTCTGCCTAAATTTCAACTGTAAAACGGGTATAATAGTAGCATCTATAGTTATATATCAAATAGTTGGTTTGAAGATCAAATGAGATAACATTTGCAAAGTACTTAGCACTGTGCTTGTCACATAGGTGTTTAATAAATGTTCATTCCCTTTTTTTCTCCCTCCCTTCCCACCTGAATTCCAGTTATGACTCTACTTTTACTTTTTTTTAACTTTCATTTATTTTAGTTTACATCATTCATTTCCATGAGATTTTGAGTTACAAATTTTCTCCCCATCTTTCCCCTACCCACCACCCCAAAACAGCCATCCCATTGTATAACCCCTCCCCAATCTATTCTCTTCTATGTCCT
>CM053589.1:101785757-101817479 GCA_028646515.1 Pseudochirops corinnae
ACACACACACACACACACACACACACACACACACACACACACACCTAGCTGTGTGACCTTGGGCAAGTCACTAAACCCCAATTGCCCTCCAAAAAAAAAAAACACAAAAAACAAAAAATAAGAGGTACAAGCGAGGAGTCAGAGTATTCCAGGCATTGAGATGAGAGACAGTGTCCTGTTGGAACAAATACAAGCAGGTCATCATTATTAAATTATACAGTTTAGTTCACAGAGGGGACTAAGGTATAAGAAGATAATGCAAAGCTGTACTCTTTTTTTCTTTCTATTATAATATAACAGTAGAACTGCTACCCAAAGGTTATTTCTATATGGCCAAACCAAGTCTACGGTATAAATTGAGCCAAGGAATGACATAGTCAGATACATATTTTAGGAATATAATTTTATAGTCAGATACATATTTTAGGAATATAATTTTAGCAGCTGTGTGTAGGATAGATCATAGAGGGGGTTTATAGAGAGATGTAGGAAAGCTAATTAAAAGGTTTTTCTCATCTTGTGTAATTTTTATCCATGCAGTGGCTCAGTGAATAGATTGGCCGGAGTCAGGAAGAACTGAGTTCAAATCCAGTTTTAGATGTTTACTAGTTGTATGACCTGGGCAAGTCACTGAACCTCCACCTCAGTTTGCCCAACGATAAAGTGGGAATAATAAAAGCACTTATCTTCCTGAATTGTGAGGATCAAATGAGGTAACATTTGTAAAGCATTTAGCAGAGTGACTGACACATAGCAAGTCCTTAATAAAATGCTTATTCCCTTCTCTTGCATGCCCTCCTGATATGCCTCCATTGAGGATACGCCTAATGCATTACAGGCCTTCCTCTAGTTTTTTTTTTTAATTTTATGGATATCCTGACAGAAAGATAATGGACTCAGGGTACAAAAATGAGACATGATTTTTAGATATGGTCGATACAGGAATTTGTTACAAGGATTTTTTTTCTTTTTTCCCCAATAAGTGATGGTTGGAGAGAAGGCATATAAATTTTTATTAATTGAAAAAAAATTAGTTTAAAAATACATTAGGGAAGACAATCTAAGAAGCTACAAGAATTCGTGGAAAACAACAGCCAAAACTTGAAAAGTCCTGAGGAACCTAACATAAATGCCTTAGCAGAAATGGGACAAACAGAGGAGAGTACAGAGGAGAATAGAGTGGCTTGCTTTGCCAAGGAAAAGATATTGGGGAGAGGGGGATGGAGAAAGGGCAGATCAAGGAAGCAAAATTGTGTTACGTATGGAAATCTGAATTTTTAGCCTGAGACAGAAACAAAAGAAAGTGTGAGGCAAGACTCAAAAAAATCACCCAAGCCAAGGGGTCACTTCAGGCAGGAAATCCCAGTCTATGGTTCTTCACTTGGTCCACCTTTCCCTCCAGCTGGAAGTATTGAATCATCTTTGTTTGGCAGCAATGTTGGAGCTGCTGAATGTGGCCTATGAAGCCTGGGTTGGTGTGGTTTGGATTGGTTGGTTTACAGGTTGGTGGTCATTTTGAACTAGCTTTCTCTTATCCCTCCTTGTGACTTCATTTCTTTCTTATCCAATCACCTAATTTCCAGGTGATAGCTTTATGATATTTCTTCCACATAAGACATCACTGGCAATATGTTTCAAGCAACTTCTGTGGGAGAGTAATAATGGGAATTTCAGACACAACAAGATAAGGGAAACATCTGAGTGGCAAAAGGGATTATCTGTTGTCCCTCAAATTATACCATATCAGTAGCTTTCTCATCCATTTATGGGTAAAGCTCCCCTGGTGGCAATGACATCATTTCTCAGGCCTATTATCTCTACCAATGTCCAACAGAAGATGCTCACCAACTAACGGGTTTTTTCCCCCATGAATCCACAAGAAAAGCAATCTATCTAAAAGAACTGTATTTATTTCTATTTAATCTCTTCATTTATTTTGTACCTACTTACACAGGGTGTTCCAAAAGTCTTAGTGAAGTTCTATGTTACTAAAGCTTTTGGGATACCCTGTATGTATCCCTGTTGCTTCCCCTCTTAGAAGGTAAACTTCTTGTGAATAGATTGTTTCCACTACTGTATTTGTATCCTGAGAGTCTGACCCATAGAACACACTTAATAAATGTTTGTTGATTGATTAAAGAATATCTTAAATACTCCCAGGTCATGGTATTAAGAGCTTGGGAAAGGGGAGTTATAATGGGGGGGGGGTGGTAAGGGAAGAGAAGGGAAGGGAAGACAGGACAAAGAGTACAAAGACAAGATAGAACAACAAGTAATCAGCATAATGTAGAAGTGAATAAAATCCCTGAATGTGATGGGGTGAATGAGGGATTGTACTACAGGTTTAATTAGAATCTCGAATCGAGCTGGGGAAAGCTTTTTGGAGAAATAGAGTTTTGGGTTGTGATTTAGAAGAGGGTGTGACTTCTATAGCTCTCCCAAAGATTTCACATTCATGGTTCTGGGAAAGAAGCAAGGGAGTATAAAGAAACCAAATAATTTCCCCCACTCCTTTCATCTTTCTTGGGTCAGGAATACTCCCACTTGTAGGGAGAGTAAGAGTTCCCCAGACTTAATGTCTGCTCATGCAGGCAACTCAGAGGATAAAAAACTGTAGCAGTTGCCTGTGTGGAATAAAATGTTCATCACATACCCAGACGTGGCTGTTCCTGGACACAATGCTCATTCAATCCCAGGCTGTTAACTCCAGGGGTCCTTTCCAAGCCCTTCTGTGGCTATATCAAAAGGACTGGGAGATTTTAAAGACTGGATCTGGATATATGAACAATACCCATGACCATAATCAAGTTTCAGGGTCATGTTGCCACAGACAAATGCTGAAAGCATTTGTCTGGATTTTTTTTAAAGCCAGGTGGAAGCTTTGGTTTGACTTTTGTTGAATCCATATGTACCTTATTTTATGCAATAGATGTGTTTGTTTCTGAAAAGCTGTGCCCTGAAGTTTTATTGAAAGAATTGCACACTTTTTACAGGAGGAGAGCTCACTATTTAAAGGGGCAGTATGGCATTTTGGAAGAAGAACCAGATTTGTAGTTAGGAAGGTCCTGAGCTGAAATCCTGTTTCTAACACTCAGTAGCCATGTGAACATAGGTAAGTCACTTTTCCACTCTTGAGTCTCAGTTTTCTTTTCTGTAAAATGGGGATAATGATACATATGGTACAAACCGCTTGGGACTATGGTTAAGTATCAAGTGGGAGATGATGTTTGCAAACCTTGCAACATCAGCATCAGCTATTATTATTTGTAATGTAAGCAACCACCTATAAAGTGCATGTTGTGGTTAGTTTAGATTTTTGGGTACCCATGCATATCCTTGGCACAGGCTGCAGTTTGTCCCAGCCTGTTTACCTGACTTTTGCTGCTTCTTTATCCTCAGCATCTTTTTTTTTTAATCTTCATTCTTATCTTTATGTTCAATTTAGGGAAGTCATAAAGGCCATGAGTTGTTGCTGGCTTCACTTTTTATTTTAAGAAACACTTTCATTACACACTCTTCACCTCCTAATTGTATTCAGCAAACTCCAATCTCTCCTCTCTATAGACCATTATCTAAATGGCCACTAAACCACTATTCCTAAAGCATAGGTCACTCCTGATCTCAAAAAATGTCAGTGGCTCCCTATTTCCTCTAGGATAAAATGTAGATTCCTTAGTTTGGCATTTAAAGCATTTTATAATCTAGCTCCAACCCAGATCTTTTAACACTTATTTCCCATTAATCTCCTATGTTCCATCTGACATGGCCTGCTTGGTTTTCTCCAAGTACCTTCCATCCCTCACCTCTATTATTTGCCATGCACTGCTCCCGTGATTGAGACATACCTCCTGCCCCCATCTCTCCTTCTTGGAATCCTTTGCTTTCTTCAAAGTTAAAATCACATTCTACCTCCTACATCAAGTATTTCCTGATTCCCCCCGATAATTAATACTACCTCCAATATTTCCTTCATGAGTCAGAAAATAATCCTTTATTAGACTACATGTCTTGATTTTGGGTTCATAAAATATGATAATCCTGCCTGACTCTTCCAAATATTATTATTTGCAATCAGGTCAAAAAGGCACTACTATTTAGCAGTCTTTCATTTTGTATCCTGTAATTTGAGACCATCAGTAATAGACTCTCTAAAAGGCATTTCAAATGATTTTTACAATAAGAATTTTGTCAAAGTTTCATTTAAGGTGAAGAGATCCATCAAACTGCTAATGATGAAAGGCAGAAATTATCGGTGTTAGGAGGGTCACGGGAAGGTAAGCAACTAATATAATATTGATGGAACTATGACTTAGTACAGCCATTCTGGGAAACAATTAGGTATACTCTAAGAAAAGTCACTAACCTCTTCATACCCTTTAACTTAACTATTCCACTACTGGGAACATATCCTTAAGGAGTCACCAAGTATTCTACTTCTACCACATCTCTCTCATCTATCCCTTTCTCTCTGCTCATACCTACTTTAGTTCCTCATCATCTTGACAGTTATAGCTGCCTCCTAATTAGCCTCCCTGCCGCAGGTCCTTCTTCTCTCTAGTCCACACGCCATGAAGTTGCCAAAGCAACATTTTTTTTTAATTTTTAAAAACATTTTTATTTAAAATTTTGAGTTCCAAATCCTATCTCCCCTCCTCCTTCCCTGAAATGGTAAGCAGATATAGATTATACATGTATAATTTTGTAAAACATTTTCATAGTGATTTTATATAAGAAGACTTGAATTAAAGAAAAAAATGAAGGAAAGTGAATAATAGCACACTTCCATCCGTATGCAATCAATACCAGTTCTTTCCCTGGAAGTAGATAGCATGCTTCATCGTTATTATTTTAGGATTGTCTTGGGTCATTGTATTGCAGAAAATAACTAAGTCATTCACAGTTCTTTATCCAACAATATTGCTGTTACTATGTACAACATTCTGGTTCTGTTCACCTCACTATGCATCAGTTCATGTAAGTCTTTCCAGGTTTTTCTGAAATAATCCTGCTTGTCATTTTTGGGGTCTTTTTTAGAGGGGGGAAGACAGGGAAGTTGGGGTTAAGTGACTTGCCCAAGATCACACAGCTAGTAAGTATTAAGTGTTTGAGACCATATTTGAACTCAGGTCCTCCTGACTTCAGGATCGGTGCTCTATTCACTGCACCACTTAGCTGCTGTCTGCTTGTCATTTCTTATAGCACAATAACATTCCACTACAATCATATACCACAGCTTGTTTAGCCTTTTCCCAATTGATGGGTATCCCTTTAATTTCCAATTCTTACTCACCACAAAAAGAGCTGCTATAAATATTTTTGTACAAGTAGATCCTTTCCCCTTTTGGGGGATGTCTTTAGGATACACACCTAGCAGTGATATTTCTGGATCAAAGAGTATGCACAGTTTTATAGCTCTTTGGGTATAGTTCCAAATTGCTCTCCAGAATGGTTGGAGCAATTCACAACTCCACTTAACAACGTATTAGTATCCCAATATTCCCACATCCCCTGCAACATCCAACATTTTCCTTTTTTGTCATATTAACAACTCTGATAGGTGTGACATAGTACCTCAGAGTTATTTTAATTTGCAGTTCTCTGATCATATTCCAAAGTGAAATTATTAAAACTGGGGTTCTTAACCTTTTTATATAATGGACTCTTTTGGCAGTCTGGTGAAGCTTCTCAGGATAATGTTTTTACATGCATAAAATGGCACACAAGATAACAAAAGAAACCAGTTATCAAAATAAAAACAAATTCACAAACTCCAGGTTAAGAACGCCTATCATAAAGCAAAAGCCTATCCATATCATTTCCTAGTCCAAGAAGGTCCAGAGGCTAAAATATTGCTCCTTGGATAAAATGTGATTTCCTTTGTCAAGCTATTTAAAACCCTTTGCAATATGGCCTTTCCAGGTTTATCATACATTATTCTCTTTCACACTCTCCACGGCCCAGCCAAACTGTGCTATTTGCTTCTTCTCAGCCTTTGCACAGTGAGTCCACCATGTCTAGTACATTCCTCTCACCTCTTAGTCTCCTTCAGTACTCAGCTCAGTTATCACCACTTACAGAAGGCCTTTCCTAATCTCCCCAGTGGCTAGTTAGTGCTTCTTTCTGATACCCAAATTACTTTGTATTTAATATCTATTTTTATTTACTTATATGTGTTTGTGTTATTTTTCCCAATAGAATGAATTATCAAAAATGAAAATAATTTTTTGCAAAATTCACAGCATAATTGTGAAGCAAAGTTACCTAAAATTCTGCACTTTGTAACTGTGTAGGATAAACAGAAGATATCTTTGGACAGGAGTAATGGATGTTAATTTACATCTTTGTGTGCCTGTTGTTTCCCCTCAGTGAATGGATCTTAAGATCCTTGATGTCAGGGATGATTGCATTTTTGTCTTCACATCCCCAGTGCCTAATACAGTACTGTCATGCAGTAAGTGTTTAATAAATGTTTGTTGATTGTTCATTTGAAGGTGACTAAAGATAGAAAAGTCTCTTTAGCACCAAAATGTTCAAAGCTGCAATTTTTGTCATTGATGATGGAGATGATGATACATATTTTTGTTCTCAGTATAGAAAAATGGGGGAGCAGAAGGCTGCATATATTTTCTTTTTAAAAAAAATTTGTATTTTTAACATTCATTTAAAACAAAATTTTGAGTTCCAAATTCTCACCCTTCCTCCTGTGCCTCCTCAATCTACTGAGAAGGTAAATAGGACTAGTACTTCTGATGTGAAGGCTTGCCATGCCCTTTTCAGGGCTGCTCATCCATCTTTGGTGTCCACCTGTCATTCAACTCTCACTTGTGGCTCCAAAAATCTATAGCATGTACAGTGGTCACACCCTGGTAAAACTACCTAGGAAGATGGAGTAAAATAGGTTGAGGGTAACCAACAGGCTTCAAACTTGTTGGTGAGTTAGAGGTATGCCTATCCTAAGCTTGCCTATGCCTAAGATTTCCCCTGGTAGAATGGATAAATGAGAACACCTTGTTCCAACGGCCATGATGTCAGCTGAAGCAGGTGCTTTGGGGAGCTTAAGAGCTTGGTCAGAAATCAATGACACCATGGTTATCTACTGAATCTCAGGTGATTGCCAGTCATCTTGCCTTTTGTCTTGCTACTGGACTTTGATGACTCTGGAAGAGAGAGTAAAGCTGATGACTTTGTGCAACTTTGCCTCACAAATCCAATTCACATGCAAGTCAAGACATCACCCCTGATCGTCTTTGAAAATGAAGGATGAACAACAATAAACAAAAATAGCTTGCCAATGTGATATCAATTATATGTATGAAATCATGTAAAACATATTTCCATATTAGCCATGTTGCAAAAAAGCAAGAAAAATAAGGAAAGTGAAAAAGGTATGCACTCATTGTTTATCAGTTCTCTCTCTGGACATGTATAGCATTTTCCATCATGAGTCCTTCAGAATGGTCTTGGATCATTGTATTGATAAGAATAGCTGAGTCATGCACAGTTAATTATTGTATGGTATTGCTATTACTGTGTCCAATGGTCTTCTGGTTCTGCTCACTTCACTTTGCATCAGTTCATGTAAGTCTTCCCAGGTTTTTCTGAAACTATCCTGTTTGTCATTTCTTATAGCACAATAATATTCCACCACAATCATATACCAAAATTTGTTCAATCATTCCACAGTTGATGGGCATCCCCTCAATTTCTATTTCTTTGCCACCACAAAAAGAGCTACTATAAATCTTTTTGTATATATATAGAGCCTTTTCTTCTTTTTTGATATTTCTTCCTCAAACTCACTTAACTTCTCTAAAAATTTGGATGCCATAAAACTTGGTGCATATATGTTTAGTGATGATATTACTTCTTTGTCTATGGTACCTTTTAGCAAGATGTAGATTCCTTCCTTATCTCTTTTAAATAGATCTATTTCTTCTTTTGTTTTGTTTGAGATCAGGATTGCTACCCCTACTTTTTTTTTTTACTTAAGCTGAAGCATAATAGATTCTGCTCCAGTCTTTTACTTTTAATCTGTGTGTATCTCTCTGCTTCAAATGTGTCTCTTGTAAACAACATATTATAGGAACATGCTTTTTAATACACTCTGCTATCTGCTTCCATTTTGTGGGAGAGTTCATCCCATTTACATTCATAGTTATGATTATTAACTGTATTTCCTTCCATCCTATTTCTGCCCCCACCATTTATACTTTTCTCTCCCCTTTCACCCTGTACATCCTCAGCAGTGTTTTGCTTCTGATCACCACCTTCCTTAATCTGCTGTCCCTTCTATCAGCCCCCTTCACTTTTCTTTCCATTTCCCCTCCTACTTCTGCCCCTCTTTCCTCTCCCCTTTCCCTTTCTACTTCCCTAGAGGGAAGAATAAGATAGAGGGTAAGATGAATTTATATACCCAACTGAGTGTTTATGTTATTCCCTCTTTGAGCCGAATCCAATGAGAGTAAGGTTCAAACAATGCTCACCCTCCTCCCTTCTTTCCCCCTACTGTAATAGGTCTTTTGTGTCCCTTGATATGATATAATTTACCCTATTCTGCCTCTCTCTTTTCTCTTCTCCCAGTACAATCCTTTTTTTCACCCTTTATTTTTTTATATATCATTGCATCAAAGTAAACTTACACCCACATCCTCTGTCCATGTATATCCCTTCTAACTGCCCTAAAACAGATACAATTCTAAAGGGTCATATGAATCATCTTCCCATGTAGGGATGTAAACAGTTTAACCTAATTGAATAAAATGTTTGTTTGTTTTTCTTTCCTGTTTACCTTTTTATGCTTCTCTTGAGCCTTGTATTTGAAGACAGAATTTTCTGTTTAGCTCTGGGCTTTTTGTCAGGAAAGTTTGAAAGTCTTCTATTTCATTGAATGCCCATATTTTCCCCTGAAAGATTATGCTCAGTTTTGCTGGGTAGTTGATTTAGTTTGTAATCCAAACTCCTTTGCCTTCTGGAATATCATATTTGAAGTCTTCCAGTCCTTTAATGTAGAAGCTGATAAGTCCTGTGTAATCCTGACTGGGTTCCATGATATTTGAATTGTTTCTTTCTAGCTACTTGTTGTGTTTTTTCCTTGATCTCATAATTCTGGATTTTACCTACAATATTCCTTGGAGTTTTCATTTTAGGATCTTTTTCAGGAGATAATCAGTGGATTCTTTCAATGACTATTTTACCCTCTGGTTCTAGGATGTCAGAGCAGTTTTCCTTAACTTCTTGAAAGATGCTTTCCAGGTTATTTTTTTTTATATTGGCTTTTAGGTAGTCTAATAATTTTTAAATTATCTCTCATGGATCTATTTTCTAGGTCAGCTATTTTTCCAATGAGGTATTTAACATTTTCTTCTACTTTTTCATTTTTTAATTTTGTTTGACTGATTTTTGATGTCTCATAGAGTCATTAGCTTCCACTTGCCCAATTCTAATTTTTATGGAATTATTTTCTTCAGTTGGCTTTTGTAGCTCTTTTCCCATCTGACCAATTCTACTCTTTAAGGAGTTGTTTTCTTTCATAGATTTTCCCTCATTTAGTTAATTGTATTTTTTTTTAAGGAATTCTTTTCTTCAGTCAATTTTTGTCCTTCCTTTCAAAAGTTGTTGACTCTCACTTGAATACTTTTCATTTCTTTTTCCAATTTTTCTTCTACCCCTCTTATTTGACTTTTAAAAGTTTTAGTTCTTTTAAGAAGGCTTTTAGGGCTTGAGACCAATTCATATTTCCCTTTGAGGTTTCACATGTAGGCATTTTGACAACGTTGTCCTTCTCTGAGTTTATGTTTTGATCTTCCATGTCACCATTGTAGCTTTGTATGGTCAAGGCTGTTTTTTGTTTCTTTCTCACTTTTGGGCCTATTTTGTGGCTTTCAAAGTAGAGTCCGGCTCCTGGGGCACAGGGGGCACTGTAAGCTTCTTGTGTTGGAGGCCAGGGGTCTTGTCAGTGGATTTATGTGCTGGGGACTCAGGTGTTGGCAGCTTGCTTCCTATTCTGAAGTGGCTCAGTCTAGTCATTCCTGTTGTTGCCTGGGTTCTAGAGCTGGCAATTTGCCTTCTGTTCTAGGGCTGGAGGCTTCGCAGATGGCCTGCTGTGCCACTGGCCTGCTAAGCCAGGACCAAGAGGCCTCAGTTGCTGATCTATGCTGTGGATAAGGGCCTCCCACTGACTTGCAAGGACACCATTGTGCTGGGTTGTACTCCCCTTTTGCCTAAATGAGACAGACTTTCTCTGAAGTCCTTCTAAATTATCTTAAACTGGAAAAATCATTTTACTCTGTATTTTTGTAGGTTCCGTTGCTCTAAAATCTGTTTAAAGGCTTGATTTAACAGTCTTTCTGGGGGAAACTTGGGAGCTCAGGCAACTTTCTGGTTTCTTTCAGCCATCTTTGCTCCCTTTTCCTCTTTTTTTTTATCTCTTTGGGATAAAGACTTAGTAGTGGTATTGCTAGGTCAAAGGATATGCACACTTTTATAGTCCTTTAGGTGTAGTTCCAAATTATTCTCCAGAATGGTTCACAATTCCACAATTCACAATTCCTCCAGCAGTGCATCAGTGTCCCAATTTTTTTACATTCCCTTCAAGATTTGTCATTTTCCTTTTCTGTCATGATAGTCAATCTGATAGGTATGAGTTGGTACCTTAGAGTTATTAATTTGTATTTTTCCAATCAGTAGTGATTTAGAGCATTTTTTCATATGAATATAGATGGCTGTAATTTCTTTTTTCTGGAAATTGCCTTTTCATATCCTTTGACCTTTTATCAGTTGGGAAATGACAAGTATTTTTATAAATTTAACTCAGCTCCCTATATATATTTGAGAAATGAGGACTTTATCAGAAAAACTTAATATAAAAAAGTGCCCCTGGTTTCCTGCTTTCCCTCTAATCTTGGCTGCATTGGTTTTGTTTGTGAAAACCATTTTAATTTAATGTAAGCAAAGTTATCCATTTTCCTTCCTGAGAGCCTCTTCATCTCTTGTTTGGTCATAAATTCTTCCCTTATCCATAGATCCAACAGGTAAAAATTTTTCCCCTAATTTGTTTATGATATCACCCTTTAGGTCTAAATCATGTAGTACCTATTTTAACCCTTATCTTGGAATATGGTATAAGATGTTGGTCTATATCTAGTTTCTGACAAACTACTTCTCAAATTTTCCCAGAGATTTTTTCAAATAATGAGTTCTTGTCCAAAAAGCTTAGATATTTGAGTTTATCAAACTCTAGATTACTACAGTAATGCTATGGTAGTTTACTACTGTGTATTGTGTACTTATTCCATTCCACCGATCCACCACTCTCTTTGTTAACCAGTACTGGATTGTTTTCATCATTACCACTTTGTAATATAGTTTGAAATGTGGTACTTTTAGGTCACCTTCCTTCACATGATAGTTGCAAATGTTTTCACACTTTATTTAGTTGTTGAGTTTTGCTAAATTATCCTTTGTCTAAAGAAGAATTCAGTGAGTTTGTGCACAGTTATTAAAAAGACATCAATAAAACTCAAAGAAGTGAAGAGATCTACTTCTTCTAAAAAATTACAAATCACTAGGTTAGACTAATGAAGGAAGACTCCTAATCCTGGGAAATCACTCAATTATAGTCAAAAGATATTTATTAAGCATCCGGTATATACAAGATACCATCAGATACTAAAGATATGAGCGAATACAGATAGAGATTGAACCTATGATTTCACTAGTATGAGAAACTTCCATCTAAGGAAAGTTCTTTAAAAGTAGGCCAACACCTTCTCTGCAACTCAGACTTAGAGAGTTTTCTAGAACAGAGGTGTCAAAGATATAGCCCATGTGGCCACAACACTTACAAATGTAGCCTGAATGAAATTAAAGTATAATTAGGAAATATTTTATCAAAAAATTGAATATAGATCATATTATAATATCTTGTACATAACAGGTGCCTAACAGGATCATACATTTAGAAATAGAACAAATCATTAAGGCCATCAAGTCAAATCCTTTCTTTTGCATATAAGGGAACTAAAACTTAGAGGGCTTCAGTGATCTTGCCTACAAAGCTAGTAGGTATCTTAAGTGGGATTTGAATCAAGCTTTTCTTTTCTCCAAAACCAATGTCTTGTTTTTTCACCATGTCACCTCTCATAAATGTTTGTTGAATTAGATTGAATGTCTTATGGGCAGTTTAAAATGTGGCACTAAAGTTCTGTGGAAAGGTCTGAATGGCTATATCGATAAAGTATATGAAAGATTACAGTTGAAACCACGGGAGTAGACAAGCTTGCCAAGAGAGAAAATTTGTAGAAATAAGATAAGACAGTCAAGGACAGTCTTAGAGGTACAAGGACAAGCTTAGGGCATGGGAAGAAAAATAAAACTGAGAAGGAATAGTCAAAAAAGATAAAAGAACCAGGAGAGCACTCTAAAGACATCAAGGAAGATGAAGGTTGAAATTAAGTCATTGGGTTTGGCATTTAGGAAGCTGTGGGTGACCTTTTGTCAGTGAGGAAACCCAATTAGTTTGGTGTCCTGAAAAGACTCAAGGTAGATGCCAGATTCCAGAGGAGTGAGGAGTATCTTATACAGCTTTGTCAATATAGAGCCATAGTGGGTAACTGAGCTAATACATTTTCTTTATGTATTTTAGAAAAAATAGAAAATGTTCTCCGTGCTCTACTTTGCTTTAAATATGTAGATATTACTTTTGTCTCTGGATGTCCTAGTCAATTCTATCTTTCCAATGGACTAAATAATTCTTAGGTTTTTGTTTGTTTGTCATGGGTATGTTGTAACTACAAGGCTTAACACCTTTGAAATCATAGACTTGAATCTAGAGCTAAAAGGATGTTGGAGTCACCTAACTCTATCTCATTTTGCAAGAGACCCAGAACAATTCAATAATGTTCTTAGGGTCATAATGGCAGGTATGTGGCAGAGCCAGGATCCAAACTCAAGTTCTTTCCTCCACTTTGCCAGATGACTGAATGAAGTATGTTTATTGACTGAGAAATGTACAGAAAAAGTAAAACGAAAAGCCACTGAACCCATCTGCATACATCAAGGGAAATGGAGAAAAAAATGCATTGCTTATCCAACCAAGAAGGATGCTTAACGTTAAGAAGCTTCACAAGCAAATAGGCCTTTTAGCATCAAGGGAGGCTCTAAATATGGCCTTGAATGAATAGCAGTGAGAACTGAAGAAAGAAGGATTTCCTGGCCCCAGCTAACCAGACTGACAATCTGGGCCAGCTCTAGGAGGGATTTGGGTATGGAGCAAATCAAGTTATATGTTCATTCCTATTTCTATTTTTGATGGTGATGCTTTGTTAAAATGAACATCATGGGCAAAATTGAAGGACGATATTTACAGCTATGCTTTTGGTGGTGGCAAAGAACAGGAAAATAAAACAGTACCCATCCATTGGGGAATGGTCGAACAAAGCATGGCATATGAATGTAATGGAAACTATTGTGCCAAAAGAAAGAGTAGTTTCAGAGAAACATGGAAAGATTTGTGTAAACTGACATATAGTAACGTGGGAAGAAATTATCAGTCTTCTAGGTAGGAATTATTCACCTTGCAAATGAAATAGACACCTTCCCTGTCTATTCTCTGCTCTTACCTCATGATTCCTTTCGGCTACTTCCTAATTGTAACTAGCCAAGTCTAGGGGCTATTTCCTCTCTCTCTCCTCAACTTATTTCTGAGTCATTTCCTACCCAGGAAGACAAGATCACCAGATTTGTTTTACCTGACTGTTTACTTGATCCTTTGTTTTCTATTACTTGCCAACTGGTCCATTCTATTAACACAGCTAATAGAGACCCTAGCCTAACTGGCACTAATGGCAATGAGGAAGGAAGACCTCGGCATCATTTTTAGGGGGAAGGGGATTACAAAGAACAGGGAGCAGGGGGAAACAGCATACACTTTGGATTTGGATTTTTTTAAATGAATAATTCAGTGGCTATGCCAAGGTTGAAATATTTTCCTGTTTTCAGTAAGATGTGAGAAAAGGAAATGAATTTTAATGAAATGTTTTGGTTTACTTTATCTGAGACTCTTAGTGTAGTGGGATTCCCACACCCTATACAGATGTCAGCTGTTTTATCCTCTCTCCTGCAAAAGACAGAACAACGTGTGGCTATCACACCAGGACTTTTTACTTACACTCCAGCTCACTGATGTTGCTGAGCTGACCCAAGAACACGAGGCTGATATAAATAATCATCCATGTGAATATCCCAGCCTCCCAGAAAACTGTGGGATTAAAACTACAAGTGGTAATTATAATGTCTCACCACTGCCTTCCCCATCATCCCAATATGTCTCCACAATGGGAGAAAAACACCTGTTGGGGGTTCCTGTGGGCTTATATATCCCTGCCCTGAGGTGTACAGCTCACTCTTTGGCAGACACCAATGGTTTCTTGAGTGATCACTCCCAGTAAGAACTCAAGCTGGATGCAGGGGAGGTACTTAGGTTCTTAAAACAATATCTTTTCTTTTGGTGGGAGGAAAAGACAAGGAAAAGTGTGGGAAGGAATGCTTCAAGTTTACTTTCCAGGTGAAAAAGTCACCAGAAGAAGGTGATGTCAAACCACTCTTGAATCCCATGCCAAAACATGACTTAATTTATTGCTGATTGCTCAGTATTTGTTCAAGAGCAGAAGTCATTGGACTCAGACTTCAAAGTGTGTTATGACTGACTGACCACAGGATCCCCTGTAAATGAACCTCTCTAACTTAACCTTTTCCCCACTACTGCTACGTCAAGATTAATTTCCAGAGGAAGATAATTCCTCACATGTAGGTAGTGTTTTAAGAGTTTGCAAAATATAATTTCATTTAAGCTATACAATAACAGTGAGGTAGTTAGTACAAATATTTTTGTTCCCATTTTATAGATGAGGAAACCAAGGCTCAAAAGTAAGATTTAAACCCACGTCTTCCTGACTGCCTATCTATACATAATTTCATTTAAGCTACACACCCTGTGAGGTAGCTAGTACAGGTATTTTTGTTTCTGTTTTGTAGATGAGGAAACCAAGGCTCAGAAGTGAAATTTAAACACAGGTCTTCCTGACTCCATATCCAGTATTCAATCTACTATGCCACATTCAATGTTCCAGTTTTGTCAGTAACTTAGAGAAGAAATTAGACTTCCAAATCTGGAATCTCAGAGTTGACGCTGGGTCCAATATTCTAACCACTGAATCTCCTTGCTCAATTTTTTTAGTCAGAGTTTCTAGATAAAGTTGCTGCTGTTCTACTAACAGATACTGTCTGGATAGGCTCAGTCAGCATTAGGGTAAGGATGAGAAGATCATTGGTTTGGAACTGGACGAGACCTTGTAAAATGAGGCCCAGAGAGGTCTAGGATCACACAGGTAGTTAGTACCCAATCTCAAATCTCAATTTGAACTACTGAGCCTCTGTCATTCTATTCAGAGACTTATTTCTAGGAAGACACAATAATAATTTATATGTACTTTTACACTTTAAGGTTTGCAAAGCAGTTTTCTCACAACAATCAATCCTTTGAGACAAGTAGCACTAACACATATTATTATCCTTTTACAAATAAAGAAACAGATTCCTAGAGTTCAGGAGACTTACCCAGGATCATACAACTTGTGTCTTAGGAGAGATCTGAACTCAGAGCCACTGACTCTGGGTCTAGTCCTCTATCGACTGTCATTCTGTGATGACAAGATAACTAGGATTGGATGTTTAAAAAAAAAAAAGGAAGTCTGAGGCAGCACACACAGCTGGAGAAAGAACAAGGAAAAACAATGTAAAGATGTCCCTTTTACCCTTTCCTATTATTTTTTCTCTGGCTTGGCCCCTCAGCTAATATAATACCCTACATTTCTTCAAAATCCTTTAAAATCTTCTCTGTGGGAAAGTTTTCCAGACTGGTCTGCCCTTAAAGATAGCTGGTGTTGGAAGAAATGCTATTCATTAGCCTAGTATGCCCTACATCCCCCTAGAATGAAATGCCAGGGGCTTCTTTCGAAAAGGTCTTTATTTCACCTGCAGGGAAGTGGATTGCAATTATTCTGACCCAAGAGGTAGTGAGTTCCCAGCCTATGGCAATCCTGTTTACAGTGGAGTCTAAGAAAGGAAGATATGCCTGAAAAAGATCTGGTTCTAGTAAAGTCAGGTGGGAGAAAAGCAAAACCTAATCAAAGAGCCCCACCTAAGTCCTTTGAAACCTTTGACCCAGCAAATGATGAATAAAATCATCTGTGAGAATTGAAGGGGATGGAAGAGGCCATGGTACAATGGGACAGATGCTAGCTTTGGAGTCAGGAGCATACATTCAAATCCTGACTCTGGTACTAACTACCTGTGTGATCCTAGACCTCTCTGGGCCTCATTTTACAAGGTCTCGTCCAGTTCCAAACCAATGATCTTCTCATCCTTACCCTAATGCTGACTGAGCCTATCCAGACAGTATCTGTTAGTAGAACAGCAGCAACTTTATCTAGAAACTCTGACTAAAAAAATTGAGCAAGGAGATTCAGTGGTTAGAATATTGGACCCAGCGTCAAGACTTGAGTTCAAATTGCCTTCAGATACTTATTTGCTTTGTGACCTTCAGCAAGTCAGCCTCTGTCTGTCTCAGTTTCCTCATGGGCAATATGGGGAGAATAGTAGTATTGAACTCCAAGGCTTGTTTTGACGATAAAATGAGAAAATATCTGTAAAACAAATTTGTAATGCAAAGATTTTGCAAACCTTAAAACACTGTATAAATGCTAGTATCATTGGTCCATTTAGCTTAATAATAGGCAGAAGAGCTCATACACATAGCTTGATTTAAAGGGTATCCCAGAATATCTTTATCAACCTGCCATAATGCCACCCTCCCCTCTTACTTGTCCTGAAAATCCTGCCATTAAAACCATTCCATTTTTACTCCAGTTTCTGCATAGTTAATGTTATACACGTTACATTAATATATCTGCACTCTAGGATGAGGAAGTTAATCAGATGAGCGAGTTGTCACCTTGGAAGAAGAGAGCACCTGTCTAGACATGCAATCCCTGCACCTTGTACTTATGATGTTAAATTTTGAGAACCTAAGCATAAGACTTAGGTTCATCTTTATTAAATTTCATCATATTGGATTTGACCCAAACTCCTAACCTATCAAGATCTTTTTGTTTCTTGACTTATTCACTGTGTTAGCTGTACCTACTGGCATTGTGTCATTTGCAATAAACATACCATTGATACCCTAAGGTACAAAAAAGATGGAACTCATGATTATGGCTCTGTATTTTCCTCTTCATTTTCCATTAGTTGTCAAAAGGTTACAAACTCTGACAGGAGTTTAAAAGTGTAAAGCAGACTTTTCATTTATCTCAATCTGTCTAGCAGGAGTGGGGAACCTTCAGCCTCGAGGCCACATGTAGCCCTCTAGGTCTTTAAGTGCAGCCCTTTGACCAAATCCAACAAACCTCGTTCTATGATGTTTGTATTCAGTCAAAGGGCCGCAGTAGAGGACCTAGAGGGCCAGATGTGATCTTGAGGCCACAGGTTCCCCACCCCTGGTCTCTAGCAACTCTCAAATCCATGAGTCAGAACTAACAGTATGCATGCTTGAGACATGTGCAGTGAGACATGAGACAACATCCAACCAAACCCCCTGGGGCAAGTGGATGAAGTATCCAGTGGTATACTGGCCTGTCCACCTAGGGCTGTCAGTTGAGATGTCACTGCCACAGACTAAAGTGGAGAGCCTTCACCTAGGTTACGAGTCAGGAACAGCCAGACAATATATACTGCTTCTGGTGAGGAAAGGGCTCTATACCATTCCCACCCCTAACCCTTAAACTTGAGAGTGCTCGATAGCACTTTTAGAACCTAAACATAAAACTTGGGTTCATCTTTATTAAATTTTATCATATTGGATTTGACCCAAACTCCTAACCTATCAAGATCTTTTTGTTTCCTGACTCTTATTCACTGTGTTAGCTGTACCTACTGGCATTGTGTCATTTGCAATAAACATACCACTGATACCCTAAGGTACAAAAACAATGGAACTCATGATTTTGGCTCTGTATGGACCTGGGGAGGTCAGAATCCGTTTTCATGATGAAAAGGAGGGATACAGAAAATAGGATGTGAGGATTTAGTCCTTACTAGCCACTCAGTAGAAATAATGCTTACCTCTAACTAATTTAGTCAACAGATATTCATTAAGCTCCTATGACGTGCCAGGCTCTTGTTAATCTCTGGGGATTCAAAGAAAGTCAAAAGACAGTTTCTGTTTTTATGGAGTGCCTGGTTTAATGAAGGTTTGCAGAGTACATGGTGAAGAGTAAGATGTAAGAAGCCTAAAAAAGTGGGGGAGGGCAAGTTATGAAGAGCTTTGAATGTCAAATAGAAGACTTTATATTTGGTGCTGGAGGTAATAAGGAACAACTGGAGTTTATTAGGTAGGAGGGTGGCATGGTTAGACCTGTGCTTTAGAAAGATCACTGATAGCTAAGTGGAAGATGGACTGATGTGTGGAAAAGATGTGTGGTGGGCAGGCTCTTAAAATACTCCAGGAATGTAACTGGGGAAAAACAAAATTCTAAATAAAAGCTAAAAATCAATAAATAAAATAAAATACTCCAGGAATGCGGTGATAAGCGCCTGCACCAGGCTGGTGGCAGTGCTGGAAGAGAGAAGAGGGGGTATTTGAGAGATGATGCAAAGGTAGCATCAATAGGCCTTAGCAACAGGTTGGATATGGGGAGGGAGCAGCTGACAGAGAGTAAGGAGTTGAAGACGGAACCTAGGTTGTGAACCTGGGTGACTGGGAGAATGACAATAACCTCAGCAGTAATGGAGAAGTTAAGAAGAGGGGAGGGCTTGGGGAGAGAAAGAATGAACTCAGCTTTGGACATGTTAATTTAAGATGCCTATGGTATTTTGAATTCTAGTTGTGTAATAGGCAGGTGGAGATGTGAGACTGGCAGTCAGGAGGGAGGTAAGGGCTAGATAAATAGATCTGAAAATCAGATCTCAACCCGTGGGAGCTGACGAGATCTCCAAGTGAAGTAACATAGAGGAAGAAGAGAAGAAGGCCCAGGACAGAACCCTGTGTGTAATACATTCGGGTCAAGTGAAGTTTAGGTTAGGGTTTAGCATGAGCCAAATACGTTATAAATTATTGTTGGAAGTATCCATCCCTCTCAGGTCAGACTAGAACTGAGTCTGAAGTGCTGACAGAGGAGAGAGAGGTTCTATCAGAATATGAGAAAAGAGACAGAAAGGGACACTCGGCTTACCCCTGCAGAGTCTTGTTCATGCCTCTCCAGAAGAAGGGAGCAGGAGTAGCTTGAGCTTGGAGTGTTGCCTGCTGGCCTACCCAGATCTTTCATCCCAAGTAGCTTTCCAGTCCCATCTCTACCTCTTAGTGCCAAGCTGAAACAGGAGCTTCTAAGGGGATGGCAGCACCCAATTTTTTAGGAGAGAAAATATGAAACAGGTAGATATGTTGATAGGGCATCTAGGTGGCACAGTGGATAGAGTGTCAGGCCTAGAGTCAGGAAGACTCACCTTCCTGAGTTCAAACCTGGTCTCAGACACTAGCTGTGTGACCCTGGGTAAGTCACTTCCCCTGTTTGTTTCAGTTTCCTCACCTGTAAAATGAGCTGAAGAAGGAAATGGCAAACCATTCCAGTATCTTTACCAAGAAAACCCCAAATAGGGTCACAGAGTCAGACACGATTGAAACAAAGGAACAACAACAACAAAAATATATTGAGAAGGAGAAGAGTCCAGAGTGTGAACTGGTTGTGAGGCCTTGAGTGATGAACTCTGGAGGAGCAAAGTGGTAGCAAAGTACAAGAAGACAAGATATTTTGTGTAAGCAGCCATCATTCTTCATGTTTGACCCAGACTTCTAGACTGCATGATTCTAACAGGGAAAAAAAACACAACAAAAATCAAAAAACTCAAAACATTTCAATCCATAAAACTGGAATTTTACAAGAGAACAGTGGCACCTAGAGAGAGCTAGAAGTCTCAGCCAGCTCACTCACCTTTGAATTCTGGGAGGGAAGAGTTCATGTAATGGGAGGCAAGAGAACCAGTGTAGCCTCAGTTGTATTTAATTCACCCCTCCCCCTCCTCAAGTCATTAACAAAGACTGACACTGTACTCTTTATCAAAAAAAAATCTTGTTCCCTAAGTGGTGATACAGGATAATTATCTCAGCATGCAATCAGCACACCAATCTTCTTCAAAGCAATTTGTGGCAAGCATATGCATTTTTAAAATAGATTAAATTTTCAAGAGCCTTACTCTTAAACCTGGTCAGAATGTATTTAAAACTCACCTGGTGAGATGATGCATCTATCTCTAAACTGCAATTCTGCCTCATTAGGATTTATTTAATTGAGGAAAGCAAAGTCATTGGGATTGTCCCAGCAGAAAACCTTTTATCTCAAGGCAGCTATGTCTTACAAGGCCCTACAAGTAAACAAAGCAAGGCTCCCGCTCACCTTTCTCTCTCCTGCTTGCAAAGACCAACCACCTCATCCCTCCTCCTCGAATTTGTTTTCCTGTTATTGAGGCAATTACTTATAGAGTGTGCTTATTACTCCTGAGATACTCCGTCTTCTCGTGGGCATGAGTGTTGTCTGTGTGTCCAAATGTGGGTTTGGGAACTTAGGAAAACAAGTTTCTTTAAATGACTGTGTTTTTATCTTTGTCAAGAAAGGCTCAGCGCCACATAGTGAGCACCACCTATCCGTCAGGCACTGTGCTTTCAAGGCCCTAGGTGTACCGTTGTTGTGGTTCAGTCCTGTCCAACTCTTCATGACCCCATTTGGGGTTTTCTTGGCAGAGATACTGGAGTGGTTTGCCTTTTCCTTCTCTAGCTCATGTTTCAGATGAGGAGACTAAGGCAAACGAGGTTAAGTGACTTGCCCAGGGTCACACAGCTATTAAGTATATGAGAACAGATTTGAATTCAGGAAGATAAATCTTCCTGACTAGGAGCCTGGCTCTTTATCCACTTCACCACATGGCTGCACCATATATACACAAAGACAAAAACAAATAAGACTCTGCCCTCAAGAAACTTAGGTTCTACTTAAGGCCCTTGACATCCTATACTCTTTACTGATGAGAGTGCTCCTTGGAGTAGCAGTTCTCAAAGTATCTTTGGGACACGTTTAAGGAATCCTTGTGGAAAATACTATTTTCATAATAACTCCAAAACATTTAAATTTCTAATAAGGGAAATATCAATAGATCTAACCTACATAAACAAAAGTTCCTGGGGATGGGATCTTCAGTAATTTTTAAGAGTATAAAAGAGTTCTGAGACCAAAAAGTTTGAGAATCACTACCTTAGAAGAATAAAATTTACAAAAGGATAGGAGGGACCATAGGGACATCTTGTTCAACTTCCTTCTTTTTCAAATTTAGGGCAGCCCAGTGACTTATTCAAGGTCATATAGTTAGTAGGTTGTAGAGTCAGAATATGAACCCTCAAGTCGCCTTACTTATTATTACTTATTGAGTACTCTTTCCACATTTCTCATTGTATGCTATTTATTCTTTGTTTCTCATGGATTAGTTTCATCTCTGTCCCTATTTGTAAGCTCCTTGGGGGCAGGAACCATGACTTATATCCTCTGCTGAGGCCTAGAACATTATAAAATACATTTTAGGTTCTGTCCATGCTTAAGATCAAACAAACAATCAATAAAAAGCATTTATAGCTACTATGTGCCAGGTGCTTTGATGGGAACAAAGACCAATATGAAACACACAGTCCATGCCCTTTTGGAGTTTCTGTTCTATCAGGGGAAACAATGTGTAAACATATGGATAAATACTAAGTAATTTGGGGACTCTAGAACGTGGAGGGATCAGGATAGCCCTCACGCTACTGGGGGTATTTAAGCTGAGTCATGACAGAAAGTGAGGTCCCTTTCTACCGCAATATAGTCCTGGGGTACTCTTTGTTGACCGATTTATTAACTTAGATCCCAAGGACATGCACAGACTTTTCTTGGGTATTTGTGAAGAATAATTAATAGGCTAATTACATATGCTAGTTAAACCAGGAGAGGAGTCAGGGGAACACTGAACAGAAACTAGTCCACAAATAGCCATTGAGCAGCCAAACACGTGCTCAGCACCACATAAACAACTTCTGGATTCTTTGCCTCCGGTCTCCAGCTCAGTGTGACCTTCCCTCCCTGTCATTTCTGCCATAGGTTTCCTTGATTCAGCAACACACACACACACATACACACACACACACACACACACACACACACACACACACACTAAAGCAAATATAAAAAACAAACCAACACAGTTCTGGAACCCTCTCCCCCCCCGAAAAAAAATCAGAGGGTGGTTTAACATCTTTTTCCTCATCTTCATTATCATCCCCATTCCTTTTTCTAGTATTTGAGCTATTGCTCATCTCAGATGTCATTCAGGGATGAGTAATATCCGATTTTGATTAGATGCCCTCAGCATTACTGTAAACGAGCTGGTGCAAACTTAGAACACAGCCATATGATAGATCCCATGCTCCCATTATCCCCCAGGAGACATCCCTCTCGCTCCCCTCCAATATAATCAAAGATTCAGTGTATCATATAATCCTCCTTGAAGGACACGAGTTATATAAACACCACTCAGTTCACACTGTACTAGCCTGGAAAAACAGTGGAAAATGTCTCCCCACCAAATACCTTCTCTTTTAGCTGCCAGGCCCCAGGGAATGATACGGGTAGTCCCAGAAAATAGAACTGAGGGACTTCT
Source organism: Pseudochirops corinnae (assembly GCA_028646515.1). NCBI lineage: Eukaryota > Metazoa > Chordata > Mammalia > Diprotodontia > Pseudocheiridae > Pseudochirops > Pseudochirops corinnae. The sequence goes on from CM053589.1 coordinate 101,808,552, forward strand.
CAGGATTCATGACCAAAGGCAGTATTCATTGAGATTTTCTAGCATCCAGATACCAAGACTTCCAATGTTGATTGTAAAGGAGATGGGTTCTAAGGCAGCAGTCTGGAGACTGCTCCTCAGGATGAGAAGTCCTAAGTACCTACCTCAAAGAGTTGTGAACTCTAATATAGTAATGAGCACCCTTAATTTTTCTGACTCCTTGTGATAAATCAGATAACAAATGAGCTAAAATATACTTCTCCATTCTCTACTCTTCAAAGGGATTTTAAAAAAATAATATAAAAAATTAAGAATGATTGTACCTAAGGATATAGTATTTCTCAGTATTTAAGCATTTTATAAGTGCTTATATACACAATTTGTATGTTATTTATAACTAATTCATCCATTCATTGAAGTAATTTATCTAAGTACCTCTATTTTGCAATCTTTATTAACCTAATAGGAAAGAAAGAAGGAAACAAGCATTTTTACATACCTATTTTGTGCCAAGCACTGTATTAAGCAGCTAGTCAATGCAATGGATTGAGTGCTGGGTCTGAAGTCAGGAAGACCTAAGGTCAAATTCAGCCGTAGGCACATATTAGCTGTGTGACCCTGGATAAATCATTTAACCCCTGCCTCAGTTTCCCTAACTACAACATGGAGATATTAATAACATCCACATCTCGGGGTTGTTGTGAGGATCAGATGAGATATTTGTAAAACACTGAGCACAATGCTTCATATACAGTAGGTACTATAGAAATGCTTATTTCCAATCCCCCCCTTCTAAGTGCTTTAAAAATGTTTTTTTATTTTTTACAAATATTATTTCATTTGATAGGTGCTATTATCTCATCTGGTAGGCACTATTGTTAGCCCCATTTTACAGTTGAGAAAATTAGGGCATGCATAGGTTAAATGACTTGCCTAGACTTACACAGCTAGAGTAGTTACTGTGTATTCTCAGAATCATAGAATTCTAAAACCAGCATCCACTTTAGAGAGATGCTGTAGTCCAACCTCTTCATTTCACCAATGAGGAAACTGATAGCCAGAGATGTTCAATGACTTTCCTAAGGTCACATAGCTAGTTATTGACTAAACTGGGACTGGTTTGAAGTCTAAGGCTCTTTTCATTTTAGTATGATAATTAAAACAATTTAAAAAAAAACTATTATTTAATTAAAGCTTTTCACTGATTCAAGTAGAACTTTTTCCTAATTAGTTCAAATGAATGGTTTGCTATATTTTCTGGTAATGTATGAGGTCAGTTGAAATAACTCTCCAAAACCGAGATACTACTTGAGAGTCCTCATAACAAATTTAATAATATAATTCTATCCACTTTAATGGATGTACTACCACTAAATTTAGGGGTAAGGGTATAAGTCAAGTAAACTGTTTTTTGCCATGGTTCACAGGGTGAATTTCCTAGAACTTTGGACCAGTGACAACCACCAATCACCAGAGGGACCAAGGAAGAGATGTAAATTGTGCTGAAGAGTTACCCTTCCTTTTATTTTCAACACATAGAGTCTTCACACTTTTCAAAAAACTGTTCTTACAAGAACTTCAGGGACCTCTTACAACTGATAGCTAAAGAAGTAAAATTATTGGGGGAAGAGAAGATGCAAAATCACGTGCTACATTTCCACTACAGTAAACACCAAATGGATATGTGAACTAAATGCAAAAGATTATACCATAGGAAAGAGGAAACTGCAAAAAGTACCTTGAACAATTATGGCTAGGGAAGGAATCTTTGACTAAACAAAGGATAAAGATGATTATAATGTATTAAATGGACAGTTTTGCTTATATTAAAAAGTTTTATGTTAATAAAAAGTAATGCATGCATCCAGAATTAGAAATAGAAGAACTCTTTGAAGCAAAAATTTCTGATAAAGGTAATAGCATCTACCAAATAACTGTGGTACCTACCAAATGAGATAATAATACCTATTAAATGAGAGAATATTTATTTAAAAAAACAATTAGTGTGTGGGGGGGGGAGAGAATAAGCATTTATATAGTGCCTTCTATGTGCCAGGCACTATGCTAAGCATTTTCCATAGGAATGATATTCAAGACATTTAGGGAATTGATTCAAATATACAAGAACCAGAGCCATTCCTCAATGGTTAAAAGATCAAAGATTATGAGTAGGCACTTTTCAAAAGAAATAATGTGAGCTATCAAAATTTATATGAAAGAATACCTAATAATAAGAGAAACTGAAATAATTCTGAAGTTTCAAGTGACACCCACCAGATTAGCAAAAATAACAAAAAGACAAAAATAATGAACATCAGAGGGGATATGGGAGGATAAGCACACTAATTCACTATTAATAGAACTGTGGATTGGCCCAACTATTGTATAAAAATGATTCTTGGGATCATACTAGAAAAGTTATTCTATGGTATATAGCATTTGACCCAACTAGGCATAAATCTGAAGGAAGCAAAATAAAGGTAAAAAGGTCTTGTATTTATAGCATTACTTTTAAAAAAATAGAACTAGAAGGAAAATGGGTGCCCATTAATTGGGTAAAGAAGAAATTATGGTGCTTAATATAATGCAATATCATTGTACCATAAGACACAATAATAAGAATTTAGAGAAGCTCTGGAAGACTTTATGAAGTGAAGCAAAATGAAAAAGAACCATGGCAATGATTTATATAGTGACCATAATAACGTCAAGGAAAACAATACTGAAAGACTTCAGAACTGTGGTAAATGCAATGACCAATAATGACTTCAGAAGACTTGACAGTGAGCCATAGCTCCTGCCTATTGAAAAAGAGATGATAGGTTAAGGATGAGGCAGACATTTTCAGATACAACCATTAATGTGCTTATTTGTACGGGATGATTGTTCTTGTTTCTTTTAAGTGAAGATCTACTGGGGTTGGGGGGAATAGGGTCATTGTGAAATGACAGTGATATGAAAGAAAGAACATCAATAAAATATTTTTTAAAAATTTAAGGAGAGGAAAAACCCAGGGATGTGTGGGTGAATGAGAGTAAAATATGTGACTAAATGTGATGTATGACATCAGAATGAGTACCACTTCTGAACTTCTCCTTGGTAAGTGGAACTTACCTTCCAACATGAAATGAAATGTTAACTTGCTAATAGCCTTCCTTGAGTTTTGCTACTACGATGCCATCCATGATTTTTATCTGAGTTCAGACATATTAAAAAAAAAACAACACAGTTTGTGCTCATAATTATCTATATAATCAAACTCCCTGATTGTTCTTCAGGAGTATTTTCTTAATTCTGTACAGTGGAAAAACTTTCACTTTATTGGAGTAAAGATTATAAATACTTACCAGCTGCCTACCAAGATCTTATTAATGTGAATTCTTTCACCACCTGAGTAGTCTGAAACACATTCATGCCTTCTTAACCTGTGTAACCCTTATCCGTGTCCTCCAATACATGCTACACAGGAAGTTCATCTTCCTTGAAGGGGGCTTCTTTCAAGTCTCTTGATATCATGTAAATATGAATGTAACACATGAGCTATTCATCTGCAGTCACTGGCCATCACTATAAGACTAGCCCACCTGCTTTTCTGGTCATGCAGGTCATTCTTTTCTTCGATGAGAATGCATTTTTTGTTTTCATTTTTTTAAATTTACATTAGTCTTTGTTGCTGTTTTTTTACACTACAATTATCTCCCTATATACTCTTTCTACCCTACATCTGCTCCAATCCTCCACTGTAAAAAAAGTAAAGTAAAACCAACCAGTACAGCAAAGGTGGTTATCTCCACATACTACATTTGAGGATTCTTTTCACTCCAATCCATTCTCCAGACAGCTGCCAAAGTGACGTTCCTTAAATGTAGACCTAACAACATCACTCCCCTACTCAAAAAATTTGAGTAGCACCTTATTGCCTCTAAGATAAAACACAAATTCTTCTGTTTGAAGTTGAGAGCCCAAAAAAGAACTTTAAAAGTCTTTAACTATATGGTTCCGACCAATCTTCCCATCCTTGTTACACACTACTTCTCTTAAACACTACTACGATCCAACCAAACTGAACTTCTCTGTGTTCCTCACAGATAACATTCCAACTAATAATATTAACAACAACAACAATTACATAAGCACTTTACAAGTATCATCTCATTTTAAGCTCATGACATCCTGGGGGTAGACACTATTGTTATCCCCAAATTGTAGATGAGAAAACCGAATTAAACACAGGTTGAATGACTTGCCCTTGATCACACAGCTAGTAAGGACCCATTTGAACTCAGTCTTCCTGACTCCAGGTCTGACATTCTATCTTTTGGGTCATCTAGTTGCTAACACCTGTCTCTTTGCCTTTGCTCTGGCTATCTTTCATGCCTGGAATGTACTTCACCTCCCTCCCTCAACTGTCTTATATTTAGTTTGTTTTTATTCTGTGTAACTTCTATGTGTACACACTGTGTCCTCATAATAGAATATAAGTTCCTTAAAAAGGAGGAATTCCTGCCTCCCTCCTTCTCTTCCTCCTTCCCTCCCTCCCTCGTTCCTTTCCTTCCTTCCTTCCTTCCTTCCTTTCTTCCTTCCTTCCTTCTTTCTTTCCTTCCTTCCTTCCTTCCTTCCTTCCTTCCTTCCTTCCTTCCTTTCTTCCTTCCTTCCTTCCTTCCTTCCTTCCTTCCTTCTTTTTCCAAATCTGTGCTTCCAGTGCTTAGCACAGTGCCTGGAACATAGTAAGTTTTTACTAAATGTTTGTTAATTGATTGATTGCCATGTATTCATCCAACCTCTAGATTCAATGTCAGTCTTTGTTTGTTTTTCTGAATTCAGTTGTTTTTTTGGGCAATTTTAATTTACATTACCAGAGTAATTGTGTGCATTGTTCCCTTGGTTCTGCCTACTTTGCTTTGTATCAGTTCATGAGTCTTACTATATTTCTCTGAATTCCTCATATTTGTTTTTCTTACAGCACTATAATCAAAATAATATCTTATTACATCCACATACCACAATTTCTTCAACCATTTCCCAATTAATGTACACTCATTTTGTTTCCAGGTTTTTTGCTAGCACAGAAAGTGCTGCTTTGAATATTTTTGTCTTTTGTTTCCTTGAAAGTATTATGCCCAGGAATGGGATTGCTGGGTCAAAGGAATCAACAATTTTGTAAGTTTTCTCACATAAATTCCAACTGAGCATGATTATATATTATGATATATTTATATGACTTTTGAGGTACAATTAATTTTTGGCAATAGGGCATAACCTATTTATTGATGCCTTGTGTTTCTTCATTGCCTTTTGTGTAACCTGCAATTGTTATTTCTTAGAGATGATGATAGTTCATAACTCATTGTTATATAGCATCACTGCAAGAATATTGGTGTTACAAAGATAGATTTCTATTTCAAGTAGAAGCTTGCAGATTTTAGAAGCGATGAATTACCAGGTTACCAATAGATAATTTAGTTTCCTCAACTGTATGATAGGGATAATAATAGCACCTACCTTGCAGGTGTCGTTAACAATACTTATAAAAATTGCTTAGCATAGTGGCAGGCACACAGTAGGTGCTGTATAAATGCATATTCCCTTCCCCTTCCCTAAAGACAGCTATGAAATCTATGATTTTAGAAGTATCATAGTAACAAAGAACATAGAGCAAGTATTTAACTAATATTTTTATTTGTGGAACTTAGGCCCTTTCTCTATAATGTAGGTCTTCTTAGCATTCTAACCATTTATGACAATCTCATTGTATGTCTCATAAGTTCTCATCTTTCTAAATATATCTTCTTAGCTCATCTTTTTTGTTATCTAATCTCAGCTAGGCCTTCACTGATGCATGCAAATCCTTTTAATCTTCCATGATTGACCCTTTCACACACTCTCCCTAGTGAGTATTTTCAAGTCTTTACTCTCTCCTCAGACCTACTAGATTACCTCCTCCCTCTTCCTCAAAGCTAAGGACCTTCCTGTATCCCAAAGATATCATAAAAATGGGAAAAGTACCCACATGCACAAAACTATTTATAGCAACTCTTTTTGTGGTGGACAAGAATTGGAAATTGAGGGGATGCCCATTAATTAGGAAATGGTTGAACAAGTTATGGTATATGGATGTAATGAAATACTATTGTTCCATAAGAAATAATGAATAGACAGATTTCAGAAAAACCTGGAAAGACTTACATGAATTGATGCTAAGTGAAGTGAGAAGAATCAGGAGAATATTGTGTACAATAACAGCAAGGTTGTGTGATGACTGACTTTGATAGATTTACCTCTTTTTAGCAATGCAAGGCTCTAAGACTGTGGTTCTCAACCTTCCTAATGCCACGACTCTTTAATATTCATATGGCGTATCTGCATGTAGGAGATGGAAGATAGAGGAGTGGTGTCTTGGTTCCTAAGACCATCAGAAATATGTGTTTTCCGATGGTCTTAAGAGACCCCTGTGACCCTTGTGAAAGGGTCGTTCAACCCCCAAAGGGGACACAACCCACAGGTTGAGAACCATTGCTCTAAGACAACCCCAAAAGACTCATGATGGAAAATGCTATCCACATCCAGAAAAAAGAACTATGGATTCTAAATACATATCGCATCACACTATTTGCTTTATGTCTCTTTTTTCTGTTTCTTCTTTGTCACAGTTCCTCCCATTGGTTCTAATTCTTCTTTACAACATGAATAATGTGAAAATATGTTTAATATGAATGTATATGTAAAGCCTATATCAGATTGCACACCATCTTGGGGTGAGGGGAGTAGAAGGAGAGGGAGAACATTTGGAACTCAATTTTATGAAAGTGAATGTTGAAAACTAAAAATAAATATATTAGTTTAAAAACTGAGAACCTTCCCTCTTACTTTACTGAGACAACAGATTTCAACTCAAAAAGCTTTTTCATAAGTCCCCATTCTCTTCTTTACTCCACATTCTGGTAAATCTCCATGCCAAGGCTAATCTCTCTACTTGTGCTCTTAATTTCATTCCTTTCCCTCTCTGCTACAAGATTGCTAATTCAATCTTTTCCCTATTTTCTCTCATCTTCAATTTCTGCTCATCCTTTGGATCCTTCTTCACTATCTACAAACATCCCCCCAACCTTTAAAAAATAAATCATCCTCTGTATCTTGCTATTCCCTCAAACTATCTCTTCTCTCATTCATAGACAAACTTCTTTCAAAAGTAATTTATGGGGGGGTGGAGCCAAGATGGCAGTGTAGGAGCAGCAAGATACCATAGCTCCCACATAGCCACCTCAAAATACCCATAAAATATGACTCTAAACAAATTCTAGAGCTCTAAAATGCACACAAATATACTTTCCACTGAAGGCAGCTCGGCTAGGAGGGACCATCTCAGCGCTGGGAGCCGAAACCAGCCCAACCTGAAACAGTGACTTGGCCCTGGGGGTGGCCTGACGAGCCAAGTTGAGCTGCAGCTGGAGCTTCAGGAGAGCGGATTTGCGGCAGCTGTGGCAGTATCCAGGATTATCAAGCCATAAGAAAAAAAGGACTAAGTGAAAGGTCAGTGGAACTCGGCTAAAATTGGGGGAGATAAGCAGGTCCGGCCAAACTGCCTGCAGGGCAAGGAAGTGGCAGAAGCAGAGGCCCTGCAGCTGCCTCCACATTGCTGCTTCAGAGCTCCTAGCCTGCAGACTGCAGGGGGGCCAAGCGATCGTTCAGAGGCCAAGTGCTCTTGTGTTGAGTGGCCTGGATCCGGATTGTGGTCTTGGGTGGTTGTTTTGGGGTGGTGGGTAGGGGAAAGATGGGGAGAAAATTTGTAACTCAAAATCTCGTGGTAATGAATGATGTAAACTAAAATAAATAAAAGTTTAAAAAAATAAAAGTAATTTATGCTCATTGTCTTTATTTCTTCATTTCTGGGTCTCTTGTGGTTTGACTTCCAACCCAACCACTTTGCTGAGATTTTTCTCTTTCAGGTTACCAACAATCTCTGCAAAATACAATGATTTTTTTCAGTCCTCATGTTACTTGCCATTTCTATAGCTTTTGAAGCCAACCAGCACTTCTCCCTGGAAATTCTTCTTCTCTTGGCTTTTATGACACTCCTCTCATTGGTGTCCTACCTCCCTACCACTCCTTAGTCTCCTTTGCTAGATCACTGTCATCTTTCCTCTCCCATCTTCTCACCTGGGCACCACTCAAAGATCTATTCTTTATATTCTGTTCCTTGGTCACTTCACCAGTTCCCATGGGTTAAAATAATAACTCTATGCTGACAACAGTTAAATCTATATATCCAGCCTTATCATTCCTCTAATTCCAGGTCATTATTACCAGTTCTGGCTAGACATAGCAATATGTCTGGAACAGATGTCATCCTTTCTCCATATCCATTCTTCCTCCAAACATCACGATTTCTGTTCATGGGACCACCAGTTATCTTTGTCTAATGTACCCAGTAGAAGACCTGGTTCAGGCTTCAGGAGCAAGAAATGAGAAACTATCAGGCACAAAGCCACAGTATGAAAGAAAAAAAAATAGAATTTTCCCATCTGGGCAAGTTATGAAAACCAAGCAGGTAGATTTCTTGACTCCCTAATGATTCCATGCTCTTCCCATTTGATTAGGAGCTAAATTTCAGAGCACCACTATAAGTTGGGAAAAACTATATAAGTCTCTGGGGAAAGGTCTTTAGGACTTCATCAAGCTCCTAATCCATTAGATTTAACCAATGGAGTGAACAACAGGAAAAAAGAAACAAAACCAAACATGGAAAAGAATGATAACATGTAGATTGCTTCAGTCTCCATTTAAACTCTGTTCTTTCTAGATCTTTCTCTGAATATAAGACATCTCCTTCCATCCTGAGACTTTTAGAGTTGTCTTATAACTGTGCGTTGCTGAGAAGAGTCCAGTTTATCAAAGTTGGTCATCACACATACAATGTGTCTGTGATTGTATACAAATTTTTCCTGGTTC
>CM053589.1:101817979-101844666 GCA_028646515.1 Pseudochirops corinnae
TGGTTCTGCTCTTCTCACTTAGCATCAGTTTGTATAAGCCTCTCCAGGTAAATGTGAAGACCATCTCCTTTCCATTTCTTATAGCACAAGAGTATTCCATTACATTCATATACCACAACTTGTTTAGCCATTCCCCAATTGATGAGCATCAAGGAGAAACATCTTCATTGTCTCTAGGCTTAGGTATGAATTTTTCCCAGAATTCTTTGCTATATATAATAACTATTATATATTCAAATGTTATTAGAAATCTAGGTTTGCTTGCAGAAGAGATCACTTAAATGCCCCTGGGGAGAATTGAAACACGTCAGATTCTTATGGTTCCAGAGAAACCTTTGGATGTGGGTATAATCCAAAGAGGAAGTATTAAGTTACTGAGAAATCCCCAGGATTGGATTTAGCTCTGGGTCTCCCAGATTCTTTGGCAATGGGTAATGTGTTACATATTCAAACTGGTTTGATTAATTCAATTTTTAAGACCATTTTAATTTGATAAAAATAATACAGTAGATTTTTCAGGGGGTAGTGGTTTTTTGTTTGATTTGTATTTTAAAAAGCTATGCAATGTCAAAAGACTACTTTGAAATTTTCCTTTTTTCAAACACTCATTTTGGTGATATATAGACACATTTACATTTCTGTCATTGTTATAAGCAATTAATCAGATAATACTTTAAAATATTCAATATGTTTAAGCTATCTCTTAAGACTACCATCTTTTAACCATTTTAATTAAGTTTAAAAAATTTGACAAGTATCTAGGTATTTCTCCCTCCCATCTCCATCTTATTGGAAAAGAGAAAAAAAAAATAAGACCCTTGTAACAAATATGCATAGTCAAGGAAATAAAAATCCCACATTGGTCACATCCAAAAAAAAAAAATGTGTCTTGTTCTTCATCTGGAGTCTATCAACTCACTTTCAAGATAGGTCACATGCTTGATCACCTGTCTTCTGGAATTGTGTTTAGTCATTATATTGACTAGAGTTCTCAAATCTTTCAAAGTAGTTTGTCTTTATAATTTTGTTGGTATCATATAAATTATTCTGGTTCTTCTTACTTCATTTTGCATCAGTTCCTATGAATCAACAGTGTTTTCTTTTTTTTTTTTAAGTGTTATTTATGTGTTTTTTTTTAAATCACTGATAGTATCTCATTGTTAATCCCAAATATCCTAGTACAGTGCAGCAGTTTACAGATTTAGAGACTGGTATAATTTCTTTTGATTCTCCTATCCCATCTGTTACCATATTCTATACTTTCATAGTACCATGATTTCATTGGTTTTTGTAACCTTTCATTATTTAGTTTACTCTTTTTATGAGTTTCTGTGATGCCCTCCCTCCAATCCCCCCCAAAAACCTAATGTTCAACTTTGTGATTGTCAGACTTTTAAAAGCCATGAACACTGGTCCTCAGATCACACACACACACACACACACACACACACACACACTCACTCACACACACAATCCACTCTAAAGTCTTTATATGAAGCTAGAGCTTTGTTGACATAGCCTTAGAGAATTCAGGGTCACTTCCCTCCCCACACCATGGTGAGACTTTACAGTAACCATATTTTTTTTTAACTTGTAAACAATTCCACACGTAAACTTGTCTAGATGACTTTTAAAAACTATAATGCAAATCCATTGTGTGGTTTAATTCTCTATCAATTGAATCTACTCAGTTTTCATAATTTGATCTGCAAAGTCAGGAATATATTTTCCCCAGAACTTGACTTGAAGCTTATTATAGGTATCAGATGTTCTTCTTGGATTCTGCCCATGTCAATTATATCAATCTTGAGTAGTGTCAAGTCTTCTTAATTAGCTGCTGATACTGTCAATAATGTACTGTCTAAAGCCACTGTTTTAGAAATGAGTTATTTAAGTTCTCATCTTTCATTACCTTTTTCCTCCAGCTATTATTCATTCAAGGTATCCTTTGAATAGGACAGTTATTCTAAAATAGTTTCATCTTTGAAAGAACTGCTTTTATTTGTTTGTTTTTTAATTTATTTTTAGTTGCTTCCTTTTCTTAGGCCACCTTCCTTTTTGCTCACATGGTTTCCCTGTACTCCGGGAACCAGAAAGCTTTAGAGGCCAGATTTTAAGATATTCTTCTATGGCAAATCTTCACTCTTTCCTAAGACTATTCAATCTTAGCTAATTGGGACTGATAGAAGTGATGTTCTTGTCTCAGAGAAATAATGTGAAGAGGTCACCACCAACTGGGTTTTCCAGGAAAGTTGTTCCCAGTGTAGTGATGGTGGCCATAGAACTCTGTCTTCTGCCCAGGAGAGGCCCAGGAAGTCACAGTCCCATCTCCTCTAACTGCAAGGGTCCTTTAACTTCTGACACAAGAGAATAGGGAAGGGCCAGAGGGTATTGTCAAAGATTCAACTGTAACTAACCTTGCAACACAGTTTCATCAATGACAAACTTTATAATTATTCAATGACTGAACGCAGTCATTACAGATGGGCAGCAGGGAAGCTGGTAGCAATAGGAGCTTTTCAGCTGGAATAAATCTGAAGAAAGCTGGTGAGTAGGGCTCACTTATACATAAAATCACCCATGCAAAATATTGGGAGAACCCCTGCAGCCTAACTCTAGACCTCACTTTGCCATAACCCCCCTAGACTTTATTGATCTTGATAATCAACAGACACAGATACCATTTTCTACTTCTGGTCTTTCAGCTCCTCAGTCAATATTCTGATGACCAATGATTTGGTCACAAATGACCAATGATTTGATCTGTGCATAAGCAGAGACTTCCTAGCTTCATTTTTTTTTCTCTAGAGCCCCAAAATAAGGAGACTTGAATAAACCCTTGGAACTTGTCCAGCTATCACAACCCGTGATAAGACAGGGCTGGGAAGAAAAGCACCATCTGGCTACACTCCAGGCAAATCCCCTTACCCAGCTATCAAGTGTCTGGCAGCTGGGGAAGAACATGCTCTAGAAGTAGTCATTCAAACTACCTGTTCAGAATCCTTCACTTCAGCAACAGCCAAGCCAAACAACCAAGAACAAGACACTTCTGGGTAAGATAGCTCTCCTACACAGAGAATGCCTGGCTTTTGGCCCACTTGGACATCCCCATGGCATCATCTAGCAGCTTATTGTCCTTCTCAAGATTTCTAGCCAAGACACTATCTTCCTGGGTTAATTACCCAGATAAAGCTTTCTTCTGTCTTTCTTTAAAAACTAGCCTCTCTCTTTGGGAATGCTGCTTTGAATGACTTCTGGTCTCCTAAGTGCTGCCTACTGGGCCACACATTCCATGCTATATAATTGTCCAACATTTCCCTTCAAGAACTCCAAGAGTTCTTATGACCTGCTTATTTTTGGCCTAATCTTCCAACCACAATGTCTGTTGCCTTCTAAGGAGGAGAGAAACTATCATAGAATTTGCCAGTACCTTTTGCTCCTTGCTTAGTATTTCTGGTATAACTAGCTAGGCTTGATAAACCAGTTTGTGCAGGGATTCTGTGATGCAGTCCAAGACAATCCATCAAAAAAAAAAAACAAAAACAAAAACCAACAACAGTCAAAAACAAAAAGATCCAACAGAAACTCTATTGATTCTTACCAGATAGTATGTCCAAATAGAGACAAACCTCAGCAAACAGCTGGGTCTGCTCCTGTCTCTCTATGAATCTAACCAGTCTCATCCCCTACCCACGGTTCAGTCCAAAAGAATTCATGCATTTTGGGTTCTAATCCAAAAGACAGAAGCTGAATAGGACCAATAAATTGCAGAGAGTGAATTCTTGTGTTGTTTACTACTAGGGAACTATTAAAGGGAGAGCCTGGCCAAGTGATTAAGGGGGTATAAAAATATATGTATGTACATGTATGTGTATATGTACATATATGTATGTATATACATATACACATACATATATACATATATGTGTATTTGTGTGTATATATATACATATATATATATACATATATATATATATATATATGAAGATTCTGTGATGATGGAGGCTTCCTAAACTGCCCTTTTCTCTTCTTTCCATCATGTGATGCCACTTGTTTCTGCCTTTCCCACTGGAATTTCTAGGAGACTGATTAGTCTATGCCCAGGCTTAGGAGGCTTAGACTTTTTTTTTAAACATGGAAATCGCCAAATCGGAACAAGTGCCCCAAATATCCTGGACAAGCCAGGTGAGAGTAGTGACCGTTGATGATTGGCCCTCATGATTGGAGCTGTGACTCAGGAAAAGATAGCCTTGTATACCAAGTGGAAGAATGAGATAAGTGCCTTACCCTAGACATAACTCGGTCCTTTGTATTTCTGATTGTCTTGGGGATCAAAAGCATAATCCCAGTAATTCTTGGAAAGCACTACAAATACTGCTGGCAGAACTTCAGGCGAGAAACCACATGATAGCCTGCCTCTCCAGAAACCATTTCATCACTAGAAGTCCCAGGACTACTCAGGACTATCAGGGACAAAGATACTGCCTCCATTCAGATCCAGTGATTATGCCCCTAATTTGATTCCTTGTATCCCCATCTCCTCAAGCTACCTTTTCTTAACTACCCAAGTTCTAGAAGAAAGAGATCTATGCTTCCTAGAGAAAAAAGATGCATAGGGGGTGTATCTCTTTTCATCTTCCTTACTAGGGCCCCCATGAAATACCTTATTACAATAATTAGATTATTTTTAAGTCTAGATGCAATTTAGTGTTTCCTCAGGTCAACCTCTACTGCTTTAAGGAGTTTATTTCAGAGTTAGGAATAAAATCACAATTGCTCCAAGCCCCCAGTTAGAAAAATTCCTAACATTTAGGCAGGTTTGGCTCTCTGCCTTAACTTATATTTACATCCATTTCTATTCAACCTTTAGCCTCTTTGTGGTTGAAGCAAAATTTAAGTTACCAGAAATATCTGGTCAATAAAGCATCAGATTACGTTTATATATCTTTTGATAGACGGCACTAAGAGAAGAAGCTGGGGAGAAATCGGAGAGAGATGCTGAGATACTGGCAGGCAACAGCAAGGGGTTGGGCTAGCCAGAGCTGGAAAGAGATGGAAAGAACTAGCAGTTCAGGGACAACTAGCAAAAGAAGGAAGAGAAGATAGAACTGAATTGTGGCAGAGAAGAAAGATATCGAGGAGGGCACTGGCTGATGCCACCAATTGAATTCACCCATTCAAGGACTGAAGGAAGTTCCAAAGAAAAATCTGCTTTCCCCCTAATTTCTCCTCTCCCACAATCATTCAGATGTAACATTGATATGCAAAAATGTAAGAACAATATTTTTTAAAAGGTTTCACAATACCAAATACTCCTAATCTACAAATTACATGGAATAAAAACTTATAAAAAAAATATAGAGACCTAGAAGAATATTTAAAAAATCCTGTACATATCATCCTCTTACAGGAGTTCTTCCAAGCATACTTCCAATGGTCCTAAAGAAACTGAATTTATATCCTGATACTTTTATTCAACTAGAAAAAGCAACTATTTTTCCTACTTTTGCTATAGTCATAGAACATTAAATGTAAAAGAGTAATAGCAGGATAGCAATTTGTTCATGAACTGTTTCTATCTGAATTCTATAAAAAAAATTAGAAGAACTGGATAATAGTAATAATAATAGTAAGAGTAACACATTTATGTAGTGCTTTGAAATTTCCAAAGTACTTTGCATGCATTTTAATTTTAAAAATATATTTTATTGATATATTTCACTTTTATATTAATTAAATCTCTCCCAGTTTCCCTCCTTTTTCCCCTCACAAAGAATTGTCCTATATAACAAAGAAATTTTTTTTTTGCTTTTTGGAGTGGGGAAGACAGGGCAATTGGGATTAAATGACTTGCCCAAGGTCACATGGCTAGTAAGTTCTAAGTGTCTGAAGCTGAATTTGAACTCACATCCTCCTGACTCTAGGGCCGGTGCTCTACTTACTGCACCCTAGCTGCCCCCAACAAAGAATAAATACAAAAAAGAGAAAGAAAATCAGAAAAACTGATCAATACATCGTAATACCCCACACTCTTGGACCTTCCATCTCTGCAAAGCAGTGAGAGAAGTGTCTTGTCATATCTCTTTTTGGGACGGGGACCATACTTGTCCTTTGCAATTTTGCAACATTCACTTTCAGATGTTTCATGGTAGTCGGTTGGTTGTGGGGTTTTTTTTGTCCCATTTATGTTGTTGTAGTCATTATGTCTATTGTTTTCTTGATTCTACTTATTTCACTCTCCATTCATTCATGTAAATCTTCCTATACTTCTTTGTATTCATAATTTTTGTTGTTTTGTACAGTATATTCCATTTTATTAGTCCACTGCATGCATGTACAACAATATCTTTAGACATTTTCTGATAGATATCTATATATTTTTTTGTTTCCATTGTTTGCTAATCACAAATAATGCTACTATAAATATTCTTGCATATAGGGATTCTTTCTTCTCAACATCCTCCTTGGGATCTCTAGGTCAAAGAGTGTGCGCATTTTGGTCACTTTGCACAGTTCCAAATTGTTTTCCAAAATGACTGCACCTATTCACAGCTCTACCAACCATGCATTAGTGTGCCAATATTCCCATAACCCCCAGCACTGACTATTCTTACGTTTTGTCATATTTTCCAATTTGCTGGGAAAGAGAACCTCAGGGTTTTGTTTCAGTTTGATTTATATTTCTCTTATTAGTAATTTGAAACATCTTTTCACGATGTTGTTAATAGGTCGTGATTCTTTTAAGAAATGCATATATTCTTACTTGATACTTGTAACAGTCCTGTAAGGAAGGTTTTATTATTGCTCTCATTTTACAGATGAGGAGAGTGAGACTCAGAGAGATTACGTGACATAGTATCACACAACTAATAAGTATCTGAGGTGGGATTTAGAATCCCGATTCTAAATCCAGAACTCTTCCTACTAAGAACTGGGCAGTGCCGTGAGTTTGGTGTACAAGTCCTTACTTCTGCTGGGAATGTGTGTGTCAGATGGGGAGAGAGTTGGAAGAGGTAATTGGGGAGTAGATTCCTGCTCCCAGGAGATATTTGGAGGTGATTTGCTATTTGAAAAGGGGGCTGAGTTTTGCTACTTAATTCTTTGTTTCTAATTTACCTTGTTTTCCTGTTTTGATTAAATTTCTTTTCCTCCCTATTACTTCCACGTGTTTTATTCTGGTATGATCTAGCAGGACTACATTTGGAAAATGAGCCAAAGAGAATAATATGTGAGAAGTCCACTATGGTTGAATTTTCTCTGTATATGCTAAGCACTAAGATTCTGGACCATGAACTATATATAAAGAAATGGGAAATAGCATCTAGTGGACAGGGCTAAACTGTTGAACAGAGCCTGAGTGTCACAAATTGATAGAACTCTTTCCAAGTTTAAATTCCTGTTGCTTATCCTTTCCCAAATCATTTTAGGTTTATTCCATAAATCATGTCTTGCTGGCCCCCTCAAACTTTGTGGATGCTGGTTTTGATTCTGTCTTGATTCAAGACATCTCTTTCTACCTCTAGACCATCAGCTCCCACGGCTGGAGCCCAGTAATCAAACCAGTTCTGGTCCTCTCTTGTACAGTGAGCGTTAGCTAGAACTTCCAAACAGAGAAGGGATCAACCAGTACTGTACAATCAGTGAAGGGACCAGAATCTATTTAGGTACAAGGCTGGGGTCTTTGCAGAGGTAGTTTATTAGTGGTCTTTGTGTGTAAAATTTCAGGCAACTTGTAGTCTAGCCCAGAACACAAAACTTTCCCAGAGACAATATGACATAAAGGAAAACAAATAGACAGACAGTTCTATTTGAGATAGTACTAGAAATGCTGGCTATTGCAACAAAACAAGAAAAAAAATTGGGGAATACAAAAAGGTAAACAAGAAAAAAAATATTCCTTTTTGCAGATGATATGATTGGATATTTAAAGAACCCTAGAGAATCAACTAAAAATTAATTGAAACAATTACTATCTTTGGCAAAATTGTAGGATATAAACTAAATCTACACAAATAATAAGTATTTCTATATAATAATAACCAATAAAACCCATCAGAAAAAAATCAGAAAAAGAAATTCCATTTAAAATATAAAGAATGTATAAAATGCTTAGGAAAGTACTTACCAAGATATACTTAGGAACTAAACAAAAAGAATTACAAAACACTTTGTCAGTTTACAGAAATAAAGACAGACCTAAATAACTGGAAAATATTAATTGCTCATGAGTAAAATGAGTCAAAATAATAAAAATCACGATACTACCTAAATTAATTTACTTATTTAATGCCATAAAAACCAAACAACTGAAGAATTATTTTATGGACCTAGAAACAAATAATAATGAAATTTATATGGAATCAAAAGAAGGTCAAGAATTGCAAGGGAAATAATGAAAAAAAAAAAAAGAAGGGTATGTATCAGTACCAGATCTCAAATTACTATGAAGCAGTAGTTCTTAAAACAGTTTGGTACTGGTTAAAAAGTAGAGAGAGCAAGCAGCAGAACAACATGTAGAAACAAAGGAATTTAGTAACTTAGTGTTTGATAAATAAAAAGACCCTAGCTACTAGAATCCTTATTCCATTGAGTTCTTACTATTTGAGCAAAACTGCTGGGAAAATTAGACAGCAATACATAAGAAATTAGATTTGGACCAACGCTTCACATCACACACCAAAATAAGCTCCCAATGGATCTCTGGTCTAGACATGAAAGGTCATTAGAGAAACATGTTAAAAACTATGTATCTGATATATAGATAGAAGAAAAGTCCTGCTTATTTGAGCTTTTATGTGCTGGCTTCAGGCAGATCCAGAACAAGGGAAGCTAGTATAAGTCTCAGGACTGTCAGTCCTTATAGGTCTTGCTACCCTTATAGGTCAGCTGCCTTGGTGCTCTAACTGTGCTAACGTAAAAACCATTCTTTCCTTAGCATTAGAAAGTTCTACCAGTCTGATCCTTCTTTGCATGCATCAGATCCTCCTGCTGTTATAACATTAAAGGATCTCACTAAGGATGGGTTGAATAGAGAAAGGGGGGTAATTAACTCTTGTTTCACCAGAATGCTTAAATAACTATTACTGATGTAACCTTCCAACGTGGAGATTAACATGATTTTATGGCGTATACCTTGACTCCCAGCCCTTTATATGAATATAAGACATCTCTTATTCATTATATTCCAGTATCAAAATTTATAAATTAAATATTTATAAAGTAAATTCCACATTCTAACTAACTTCTATTTTATATTTGATTTCTAAATTGCCATATGGGGATAAAATTCCTTGGATATTAAGTTGAAAATTTGGGGTGAGCTGATAGGCAGTCTTGGAGCTACATGATATATCCTAGTAGTGTTATCCTTTCCCATCAGTTCCATCAGTCCATTTTTCCTATATAGAAAACTGTAATATTTTCCAGAGTCCAGGTTCTTTCTTCTGTTTTTAATTAGTCTTTACACCCACACCCAAAATCATATAAATTTTTCTCATTCCTGACTCCATGCTCAAAGATAATATTCCCCTTTAGAAAAATATTGTCTCTCTCATCCCAAATTCTCCAGAGGAAGAAGAAAAGAGTTTTCCTTGTTCTGAGTGTCTTCAGAATTCAATAGTGACAGATGAAACGTAGCTAGGTAAGATGGGTAGAGGATTGTCTCTGGATGTCAGAAGACATGAGTTCAAATCTTACTTCCTATACGTACTAGCCATGTGACCCTGGGCAGTTCCTTAACCTTTTAGTGTTTCAAACAGCTCTGAAAAACTATAAATTGCAGAAGCCACTGATCTACATCAGGATTCCCTATTCGGATGAAATTACAGTTCTGGACCAAAATAATAATGAAAGTAATGATATAATGGGATGTAATAAGGCATAGTTACTAGAGTGTTAGGTTCTTAGTCAGAAAGACCTGAGTCTTAATCCTCCCTCTGACATGTACTGAGAATAAGCCATTTACCTTTCTGAACCTTATTTCTGTAAAATGGGGAAAATAATACTTGTCTTAGAAACATGATGGCATTATTTTAAGGCTTGAATGGGATAATGTAAAGTGCTTTATAAACCTTTAAATGCTATTAAAATTCTGGAAATCATTATTAATTCAGATGGGCTGTAATATTATACTTCTTGGATAAATGCTCCCATTGAATGTACGATGATCTCTAATTTTAAAAGCTCTCAAATTTGAGGACTATTTTATATAAAGTGAATCAATATCATGTTATACAACTTCTTTAAGTTGGAAGTGCTATGAAGCAATCCTAAGGATTCTACATATGGTTTACTTACAATGAATATCATAATGTCATATAATGTCATTATATCATAATGTTATATAACATCATATCACAATGTTATATAAATCATACAATGATAACTTCAAGCTGGAAGGGATTTTAGTGATCATCAAGACCAATACTTTTACCTTCTATGGTGAATGGGCTCTGTAGTTCCCTCTTCTAGCCCCAAATCACATTGGCGGGATAGGTGCCTAGAGCAAGGCTATTATTTCCCTCCTCAAAATGTCTAGAGTTAACTGGGAGGGAATAGGTACTCTTTATAATACAATGGTTCTTGAACCCAAGAGCATGTTGCTCGTAATTTATCCAGTTAACATGAATGTCAATTCACCAGTTGATCTCTCATCAATATCAATTAACCAATTAATATCAATTAGTTTTTATAAAGAGATATTTATTCAGATGACATAGCAAGATATAAATCTCCCAAATGGGAGCCCACTCTCCTTTAGTGCCTTGTTCCTGGAGACAGAAACTACCACATTCTCCCCACTATCACTACTAAGTTCACTTCTGGATGTGGCACAGCTAATAAACAAGTGACTACTTTGTCTGTCAGACAGGATGTCTTCTTGACTACTGAGTCAATCCACTGATATATTAGGTCAAATAGATCATTCCTTGGGGATGGACCTTACTAGGCTTGCCTATTCATCATATTTTTCTATGGATTCAAATTATTGGGTCTCTGGTACCTCTTTTCACCTTTCGTAGCTCACAGGATTGTAATCTGTTCCATTCTACCTACAATATTCATTCATTTAAAATCAGGAAAGAATAAACACAATAGAGGGAAAAATAGTAGCCCTGTGGGTTTATGGTCACATGGAAGATGGATGAGAGAGGGTGTGGGGCCCTCCCATCTGGCCCCCTCAGATCATAGCACTTTTCTCCTTTTCACTCAAGAGTTGACAAGACAGAGAAAGAACCTTCATCAGTCTGAATCTTTTGTATGCAAACTCAGTTTTGACTTGGCAGCCAATTAAAAAGCTCTCCATACCTGTGAAGGAAACGGAAATAAAATGGTTGGAGGAAAAATGAACATGATCCAAAGCAGGAAAAGGACACCTCTCCATCATGCCTCACTTGAAGCAGACTTACCCAGTCTTCATTCCAGTTGATTATGGTGGGCAAAGCATATTATAAATGCCTGTCAGCCAGTCTCCCACATGCCCCCTTATAATCACAAGGCAGGAAACTGAAGCCCAGAGAGCGAAGCAACTTGTAATAATAATAAGGATGGTAACAATAATGGAATTAAAGCCAAATTATCTGATACAAAATTCAGTAATGGTTCTACAGCTCTGTGGTTTTTGCTCCCTTATCACTGATATCTTATTTCTTGGCTTCTTCTGTGTTCCCTATTTGCACTAGCTTTCAGAACACTATTTCGCACATGTATGTTATCTATTTTTTAAAATCTAAGCTTTTCCTATTCCACCTTGCCTTTTTTTGTTTGTACACTAAGATATACATATAGATCACTAAGTAAGCATCAGCAATCAAAGTGACCACTTGTCCTCTGTCCTCTGCAACTCGGTGATCTTCCAAAAGAGTAAGACATCTCATGCTAGCATCTATTTTAGTATAGAAATTGTGGATAGCCAGGTGGCACAGTGGATAGAGTACTGGTCCTGGAATCAAGAAGATCTGAGTTCATATTTAGCTTTAGATATTTATTAGCTATGTGACCCTGGGCAAGTCCCTTAATTCTATTTGCCTCAGTTTCCTCATCTGTAAAATTATCTGGAGAAGGAAATGGCAAACCATTGTAGAATCTTTGCCAAGAAAATCTCAAATGGGATCTTGAAGAGTTAGACGTGACTGAAACAATTCAACAACAGCCACTTCAATATAGGTTAGTATTGCCTCCACTTAGAGGTGTACTAGGCAGGTTGGAGCCATTAATTGGTATAGCAGCAAACACCCAAGCATACCCAGGGTGTCTGCTAGCACAGGTTCTTAGATCTGCTTTTCTGAAGGAAAGCAACTCAAAATGGGTTAACAGTCTTACTTTAATTAATCAAACATATATCATTTACCTAGTTCAGGGGGAAAAGTCAGCACCCTGAATTTCAGAGAATACAACAGAAAATAACACAATTCCGCAGACAGGGCTTCCAGATGTCTGACCGTTACATCCATGCCTAGTTAGTTACCAGAGAGAGAAGCACCAGCATCTGGATTTTCAAGCCAGGGATCTCCAATGGCTGCCCAGAATCTCATCTGGCCAAATCACACAACTATTCCCAAAGTGAGCCCCCAAGCAAAACTTCACATCAGGGTATATATAGCCTTCTCCTGGCTCAGAGAATGTGACAACCCTCTTGACCCACTGCCCAATTACAAAGTAACAAGATGTGGACATTCCTGAAAAACAAGCTTCCTGCCACAGTCTCCCTGTGACCACATTCAGCCTATTAGGGGGCAGAGTATATTTTCAAATCAGGGAGGTTCTCAGATTCACTTAAGCCTATCAAAGGGCCAAGGGACAGGGAAGATCTTCAGATGCCTATTACAATTGGAATAGTAGTCATGGTATGTGTTGGGATTAAGCACATAAATTTGATTATTCTGGAGAGAGCCTTCTTTGCAATTACGGTACCAACAATTTCTGTTACTGCCATTGAGTTCTTGGCCACAAAGTCTGACAAACCAGTTAGTATAAAGTATTACTATGCCCATTTTACAAATGAGAAAACTACAGATCAGAGAATGACTTTTTTCCAAGTCATACAGTGAAAAAAATGATGGAGTTCTTACTTGAACTCTGGGTTTTCTGACTTCAAGTCCAGACTATTTCAGAGTCAACAAGTATTTATCAAATAGTTAATTATTGTAGTAAAACTTTATCCAAAACTACACAAAGGAATTATGAAACACATACTTCATCCATGTTAGAGCACTGAAAGTCAGAGATGGGAATATTTAGCAATAACTTGGGTATAAACATTGGCCAGTGGTGGACCACATAGAATTTTCTGTTCTTGTGTTTGGAGGCAGAGTTGAAGAAAAAAAGAGAAGGATAGGGGAGGTTTTTGTCTTTGTTTTTTAAATTACACAAGAAATAAATTTCATTCTTGTGAACAGTCAGGTTAAGACCTGGAGACAAAAGTCTTTAACTTAGCCACAGAGGTACAGATGTCTACATCTAGAATGGGCAGGTACAGTATTAGCTTTCCTAGACTGACTTCTCCATCCATGACCTGCTTACTGTAGAAGGAATCACTTGTTTGGGACACAAGTAAAAGTATTTGAACACGGGAGAGAGTTCATTTGCTCCTTAGCTTGGTGCTAAGAGTGTTAGCAAGGATGGGCCACAGGTGGTCAGAAATGATGGCAATTTGATCAGGGCAAATAGCAACTCTGAGTTTCAGTCCCCTGGGGACTTAGCAAGGACATTGGTTGACCCACCAGCTAATGAAAGTTTTTAGGTTCTTCCAGTCTAGTACGCATATACATAGTCAG
Organism: Pseudochirops corinnae; assembly: GCA_028646515.1. Classification (NCBI taxonomy): domain Eukaryota; kingdom Metazoa; phylum Chordata; class Mammalia; order Diprotodontia; family Pseudocheiridae; genus Pseudochirops; species Pseudochirops corinnae. Next base: position 101,831,755 of record CM053589.1, read on the forward strand.
ATGAAAACCAACAAGTTAAGCTTTAGTTGTAGATATTTCAATTTAAGGCCTCACTTAAGTTCTTAAGGCCTTACTTAAAAATGATTGTAGGTTGAACAGTGGGTGGTTTTTTTCTTGGACTCATGCTTGCTCAGTTTTTGTACTTGCCAGTCAAGGTTATTTACCAACTTATTATATTGAGGCTCCCCTACATGCTTGTTTTGATTTTCTCAAGCACAGATAGCTGTGTGAGAAATTGTTTCCCTGATGAGTTCCTAAAATTTGAAAACTCAAACTAGCAAATACCTTTGAAAATGTTGAAATAGATTTGGTTTAAATCTAAGTTGATGATTCCAATAATACCCCACTAGGTTTCTTTCTTTCACATGTGAGTACCTGGACTTTTATTTGGCTTAGTTATTCTTTTTTGTATTCTAGCTGCTGATTTCCGTAAAATAAAATATTCCAATACTTTTGTGTAAGCTAATTTCCCTGTACGACCACACACATAAACCTCTTTGACATCTCAGATTTAGGAAATTCATTTCTTTGAAAAAATATGTTGGTCCTTGAACAGATAACTATTTGATTCAACAAACATTTATTGGATGCCTTCTGCACATAAGGTGTCATTCCGAAAGAACTATATTTCCCTCCATCCTATCCCTCCCCCCACTTATTCTATTTTCTCCTTTGACCCTATCCCTTTTCAAAAATGTTTGCTTCTAGCTACCTTCTCCTCCTCCAATCTGCCCTCCCTTCTATCATCCCCTCTCTTATCCCCTACCCCCCTATTTTCCTGTAGGGTAAGATACACAACTAAGTGTGTATATTATTCCCTCCTTAAGTCAGATTCAATGAGAATAAAGTTGTCCCATTCCCTTTCACCTTCCTGCTCTTTCCCTCACTTGTAACACTTTTCTCTTGCCTCTTTTATATGAGATAATTTACCCTAATCTATAGATAGTTCAACTTTAATAAATTCCATATGAATTCTTTTTCCTGTTTACCTTCTCATGCTTGTCTTGTTTCTTGTATTTGTGAGTTAAATTTTCTGTTCAGATCTGTTTTTTTCATCAAGAATGCTTGAAAATCCCAGCTTAATGTGATAGATCTTTCCTGTCAACCTGCCGGGCTTCCTTCAGTGGGAGATTTGTTTCTCTCTGTCTCTTTATGGGTTCTGTAGCTATAAAGTTTGCTTAGAATTATTTTTTTTTACATATATTAGAAGTGATTGGAGTGGGAGCTCATGCCAAGTTTGTGTTTCTATGCCACCATCTTAGGTCTGCCCCAGGATCTGACTATATTCTTTATCATGATGGTATCATAGACTTAGAACTAGAAAAAACTTGGAGAATATCTACTCCAACGCTCTCATTTTACAGATGAAGAAACTGAGGCCAAGGTTAAAATGACTTACCAAAGGTCACACAGGCAGGAAGCAGCAGAATTCAGATCTTCTAAAGACAGGGTTCCTTCCACTTGTACCATCCTAATCTGATATTTTCTTTAAAATGGGTTCTATATTTTAAAATAAATTGTTATTACAAAATTTTTAGTTTTACTTTTCCCCACTTCCATTTCCCTACTCCACAGAGTAGGAGTCCGTTCAGATGCATTGGGATGACATGGAAGTGACCCTCTGTTCCTGAAAGCCAGGCCAGTAGCAACAAGCTTTGCAGATCCTCCCAAGCCAGAAAGGCTTCAATAATGAGTCTGTTGATAGACTGCCCTCCAAAGAGTAGCCTATAAAATTTCACCCTGGAAGGTCACCCACAAGGTGATCAGTGCTTTGGACACGACCACTTGTAAAACCTGTCCACTAAGGTTCAGCACAAGGGTGGGGCCACATGTATGGTTTGTGGTCTGCACTAGTAGAAGGAATGCCCACAGAGCTTTGAAAAATGAAAAATGGATTTTATGAAAGCTAGATGCCATGGCGGATAGAACATTGGCTCTGCATTCAGGAAGACCTGAGTTCAAAAGGCATAACAAGTCAGACCTGCATTATAAGAATATTAATTTCACTGTGTGGAGGACAGATTACAGAGGGGAGAGACTGGATGTAGGAAAACTAATTGGAAGCATTTCTTATCTTGTGTGATTCTTGTCCATGCAGAGGCAGATAGAGTGTTGAACCAGGCAGGAGTCAGAAAGGTGTTGTTTCACTGTATTTCAGTTGCGTCTGACTCTTCATGACCCCATTTGGGGTTTTCTTGGCAAAAATACTGGATTTGTCATTTCCTTCTCTGGCTCATTTAACAGATGAGGAAGCTGAGGCAAACAGGGTTATGTGACTTGCCTAAAAAGTGTCTGAGGTCGGATTTGAACTAGAAGATGAGTTTTCTTGACATCAAGCACAACGTTCTATCTGCTGTACCACCTACTTGCCCTGAAGTCAGGTAGACCTAAGAAGATTATTTTGGGACCTATTTCACAGGGTTGTTATGAGGATCAAATGAGATAATATTTGTAAAGCACTTAGCATAGCATCTGCCACATTTTTGTTTGTGATGGTATTCAGTCGTGTCTGACTCTAAGTGACCCCATTTGGGTTTGTTGTTTTTTTTTTTTTTTTGGCAAAGATAATAGAGTAGTTTGACATTTTCTTCTACTATTCATTTTAAAGATGAAGAAACAGGGTTAAGTGACTTGTCCAGGGTCACATAGCTACAAGTATCTGAGACCATATTTGAACTCAGGAAGATGAATCTTCCTGAATGCAGGCCTGGCACTCTATCCACTGAGCCACCTAGCTGCCCTGTCTGGCATATAGGAGGCACTTAATAAATGTCCTTCCCCTTCCTTTTCCCTCCCCTTATGGGGCCAGTTGAATTTTGATCATCCCGAAATAAAATATTTTAAGTTCATCCTAAAAGAAAACATACATGCATGTTGTATTTTTGTACATATTTTTCAAGGGGGTTAAAAACCACACTCAGTGTTGAAGTTGCACTAGAGAAACCTGTCTACAGCAGCTCTCCATGACAAAGGCATAATGCATTGCTAAATGTGGCTGTGTTCTTAAACTATCTCAGTTGAGAGAACTGGAAATCATGGTCTAAACATAGTCCTGAAAAAGAATGAAAAGTAAAGTCAACAGGGGCTTAGGAAGATGTTGCTAAACATGTAGGATCCCTGTAACTACGGTTCTCTTCACCACAGAAAATAATCCAACTAGAAGCTCTGCCCTCTCTTGATAGACCAACAGACAACATGAATGAATGAGGGTTACATTTATATGATGCTGGAATCAAAAAAGGACTTCATGGGCTCTGTGTCAACGAGCCTTGGTGCAACCACAGATGTGAAGCCACCTCCGAAGGAAAACAAGCCCGGATTTCAGCCAGAGCATCCCACAGTGAGCAAGTGTGGTTTCCACAAGGCAGCTTGAAGCTTTCTGTATTTGATGTCTCCCCTTTCCTGATAATCCAGGTCACTTCCTCTTTGAATCATAAGTTTTGGCACTTGATCATATTCAATTGAGCCCTTTAATAATACCGTCTTACACTTTTCTGTTTCATAGGTTGAATTTTTGTCTTCTTAGTAATAAAGTAAGCAATAAGTCAGAGCTAGTTTCATATATATTCGTATAAATTTTTCCCCTTTTTTTGGTGTGCTCTTCATGCCACTTAACACAGACTAGATGTATAGTAGGCACTTCAATTTAGCAATCACTTATTAAATACCTACTGTATGCAACTCACTCTGCTTAGCATGGGGGTTACAAAGAGGAAAACAAAACCATCCTTTCAATTAAGGAACTCAGGTTCTACTTAGCAAGTTTATTGCTCTTTGAATTATGGAAAGGCACTTCTGCTTTTGCACAGACTGGTCCACATGCCTACAGCACCCTATTTTCTATTCTTTACTTTTTTTTTTTTCTTTTTGGAGAGGGGAAGGTAGGATAATTGGGGTTAAGTGACCTGCTTAAGGTCACACGGCTTGTTTTGTGTTGTGTCTGAGGCCAGATTTGAACTCAGGTCCTCCTGACTCCAGGGCCGGTGCTCTGCATCACCTAGCTGCCCCATCATATTCTTTACTTCTTAGAGTCTTTAATTTTATCCAAGTCTCAGATAACATGCCACCTCCTAGGGGAAGATTTTCCTGATTCCCCTTAGCTGTTAGTCATCTCTACTTCCTCAAATTGCCTTGTAATTTACTTATATAACAGGGAACTGCCAAGGAGCATAGTCTTCATGAGCATATATGCGGTATACTCTGCTGATTCAATCCCCACGTGAGCTTTGGAGCAGACATGGACATTCTATCACTGAGTCTAATCCACTAACTGTAGAGTGAAGAGACTTTTGATTGGCTGCTGGACTAGAATTGGGACACATTGAAAAGGCAATAAAGTCTTTTTATTTTTCCTGCCTGGCTGTACTTGAGCAGTTAGGCAAAGAGTATTGTAAGTCATTGGGAGGAAGGAAGCCCTCAAGTATTCATCTCTCCATTAGGGCTACTACCATGTGGTATTGCTTTGCTGTAACTTCTGTCTCTTGTATCTCTTCTTTCCTGATGTTAAGTGGAGTATTTCAGACATGTATGACCTTGTGAGCTTCAAAGAGTCAGTACAGTAAACCATCAGAGGCCTGAAAGCTGGAGTTAGCAGTCAGTGGATGTAAATCCAGCACAACTTGGAAGTGAATTGACCGACCTGAAACCAGGATGCTCTGTCCATGAGCTGTGCTGAATTCAGAGGTGAACTTGATGAAGAAATACTTCTTTGAAACTATTTCAAGTCTGATCCCATTCTTCCTATAGGAACTGAAAGTGATAGATGGGAGAGTGTTACCCCTCAGTTGAAGAAAATACATTGTAAATTCTGTTCTTGCTATATCTTTGCAGTTAAATATTCCTTTGCAAAAGCTAATTTTAAAATTGTTTAAATGAAACTGGAATACCAATCACTGGTAGTTAACACTGAGAAGAATATACTAGAATAGGAGTTCAAGCTGATAACATTACAGAAGAATTACCCAACCCACCAGAGGTATCCCTAGAACCATGAAGGAGGTAACATAGCTAGCTTTTCTCTGGGGAGCCTGATTCATCACTGTATGAGTGTGAGTTAGGATGAGGACCCCCAGAGTTTTAAATGACCTATACTTAAAGACTTTCATTCAATAAAATAAAAGTCCCTTAAGGCAAAGACTATTTTTCTTTTTGTCTTTGCCTTCCTAGCTCCTATTACAATGATTTGCTCATAAAAACAGGTATTTGTCTCAGTGGATGGAGTACCCACACACATGAAAGTATGAGTTTTTTAAATATTAAAGAATTTGGACTTTGGAAAATATAAAAGTTATGACTTTTATAAGCAATAAAACAATGAGATTATTTTTTTGGAGGGGGAAGGCAAGGCAATTGGGATTAAGTGAATGAGATTAATTTTTACATTTTATAAAACAATGGGATTAATTTTTCAACAACCATATCAATATTCTCTACTTAAGACTATGATATAACCTTAAAATCTTAGATTTTGCTTTTGCCTCCACTTATGCCAGTACTAAAAGAGGGCTATGAATATTATATAAGTATATGCAAGAGGAACTAATACTACCTATTGGTACATTCAGAATGAGACGTATTACTTGAAAGAAATAATACATTACATATTCAATAAAAATAACCAATAACCCTTAGACAGAAAAAAATTTAAGTATTTTAAAGTGTTTCCCAATAAAATAAATTTGTATGAGTAAATATTGTATTTATTATTTGGCAGAGGGTTAGTATATGTCTCTGGGCATGCAGGGTCTACTTATTTTACTTAGAAAATATTCTCCTAACCAATTATTTAAGTTCTCAGTATTTAAGTTCTCTTATGATATTCAAAAAGTTGCAGAATATCTTAGCTAGGAAGGACTTAAAAATTAGTCTAATTCCTTCAATGTACATATGGGAAAATTAGGGTCATGGATTTGAAGAGATTTGGCTGAGATTGTATCTCTAATGAAAGTCCTTGTGAAAAAGACTGAGCTTGAGCTAACTCTTAAAGGAAACCAGAGATTCCAAGGATAGAGAAGTAATAAGGAAGTCCATTCCAAGTATGGGGGAAAGCCATGCAAAGACATGGAGACAGAGATAAAAGTTTGAGGAACAGCAGGAAGACCAATTTGACTTGACTGTAGAGTATAAGGAAGAAAGTAATATGTGATATGCCTGGAAAAGTAGGATGGAGGCTGTGTTTTGAAGGATTTAAATATCAAACAAGGAAGTTTTATTTGATCCTAGAGATAAGAGAGTACCACTGGAATTTATTAGGTACAGGGGTGGCATGGTCAGATTTGTGCTTTAGAAAAATTGTGTTGCAACTGGGTGGAAGATTGATTGGACAGGGGAAAGATTTGAGGCATAAAGACCATTTAGGAGACTACGGTCCAAGTTATGAATTATGAAGGGGGCCTGAACTAGGGTAGTGACTATATGAGTAGAAAGTTTGGATGTAAGATTTATTTTGGAGATGGAAATAAGATATGGCAACTGATTGGATATATATAGTGAGTAATAGTGTAAATTTGAGGATCATTTAAAGATTGCACACCTGGGTGACTGAAATGATAGTGCCCTTGACAGAAATAGGGAAGTTCTAAGGAACAATAGGTTTTGGGGAAAAGACAATAAGTTCTATTTTTGACATGTTGAGTTTTGAGATTTCTACAAGAAATCCAGTGTGAAATATTCAATAAGCAGTGAGACTGGAGCCAATTTCAAGGATGCCACAAATTGACAGGCTAGGTTTAGGAGCCAATTACTATTTAGGAGCCAATTACTATTAAAAAGTGAATAGACATGGCATCAATTGATACCAGCTATATCCTGTCTTTGTATAATTGAACCTGGTCAGTCTTTCACTAGTAGTCTGCTTCTTCTGTATCTTTTATTATAAATTCTGCAAGTAATTCTTGTTCCCTTTTAATGCAATTCAGCTTTGGAAGCCTTCATCAGGTTCCAAAGCTTTTGGAATCTGTGGGCTCTAGGAGCTATCTGGTATGATTCCTTGTGTCTCCACTTACCGTGCTGCTAATATTTACTATTAGATTTCCCAGTCAATTTCATCTTTATTTCACCCTGGACATGCTGCATTTCTGGTTTCCCTTACTGCCTGTTCTGATGACTAAATCAAGTCATTCTCTCTTGGGAGCATACCCAGCTCAAGTTCTCGTACTGCACCAAATTCTTCATGTTATATGTCCAATGCTGCCCACTGGGTACCCTTCTCTAGGGATAGGAAGTTGGGTATTAGCTCAGCAGGTACAATTTGGCTTTGGGCTCAATCTGATTCCATGGCAACTTAGTCCTCCGATTCTGGTATATGCTATACATAGAGCAACATGAATCATCATCCTAGACCAACAGAGATACTTAAGATAACCTACAAGTACCACAATGTTAACACAAGAGCAGAAGATATCGGCACCAATATAATAGATATCATTGTTTCAATCCTCCTTCTAGCTCTCCTAATCTTATCCCCTTATGACAATCTCTACTTACCTTGCATCATTTCATAAAAAGTTTTACCAGGTTTCTTTGAGTTCATCATATCCATTGTTTCTTATAACATGATGATGTTCCATGATATTCACGTATCACAATTTCTTCAGTCATTCCCTAATTAATGGGTACCCATTTTAATTTTTAGCTATAGCAAAAGTTATATCTTACCTGGGAAGTATGCCCTTCCAGACTCCTATGCAAATAAAACCAATCATTTTAGCTTAAGGATCATTGTTTTAGAAATTGGAAAATCCAAGTATCCAATTTTTTAATAATGACCTGTAAGTTGATAAAATTTTTAAAAAGAAAACTACATTTCCAATAGATCTATTTCATAAAGTAAAGGGGCTTTAAAAACTTACTACTAGTGTCACTATAATTTCAACAAAGTAAAATCTGAGAAGGAAAAGACTACGGTAAAAAAAACATGAACAAACAATGTAGAAACGTTTTAATATACCATTGGAGAGAATGAAATTGATGAGCATAAAACAAGAAAATCACATTTTATCTTTGTATTCATAAACAGCATGGTGTAGTAAAAAAGCCCAGTGAACTTAAAGGTGAATTTGGGTTGGAATACCAGCTTTCTGCCTGTGAATTACCTACTTTACTTCTCTCGATCCCACTTCTCTCACCCATAAAAGGGAAAAATGATAATACCTACTTTACCCACCTCACAGTATCATTGCAAGAAAAGTATTCAGAAAGTTTCTCTAAGATTTGATATGTTATTATATAGCTCTAAATACCTTTTCATCCAAAATTGTTTTTAACAGATATGCATTGTATCATTCCCCTCTCCTCTAACAGTTAGACAGCCCTTTGAGGTATGCAACACAGGAGCTAAAAATCACCATTTGCTAATAAGGAAATTTAGGAAAGCTTAAAGGATTTGCCAAGGTCAGACAGTCTAGGTAGAGGAAAAACTGGAGTTAGCTTTTCTGCTTTTTAATCTAGGAACGTCTCCACTATAAAAAGTTACGTCCTTGCTTTCTTATAATCTTCTGCACTCATAAGCAATCACACAATCTATCTCAAAGATCAGATCTATGATTTCATTGCTAAAAGGAACTTCCAAATAAGGAAACTTCCTCTACCAATAAAAGCCAGCACATTCACTCCAACTAATAGTCTTACAGAGTTTCCTAGAGCACTGAAAAATTGAGACTTGCCTAAGGCCACAAAATATGCATCTGAAACATGACTTGAACCTGGGTCTTCTGGTTCCCAGGCTAGTTCTCTTCCCACTACACCATGCTGTCTCTCCTATTCTATATTGATTGATATAAAACACAGAGTGTTTAAGAATCCTTATTCAACAACTTTCTAATGCAACAGAACCTCACCACAAAGAAGACAAAAAACCCCATAAGACTGAGGACAGTTTTCTATTTCTTGGATGGAAGAAGTAATTGCTTTTTGCTTATAAAAAGGTTTTTAATTTTACAAATCAAAATTGTCTATTTACCATTTTGTGATCACTTCTATGCTTTGTTTGGTTAAGAATTCTCTGCTTTTCCAAAGTTATAAAAGGTATTTCTTTCCATTCTCCTATAATTTTTTAAAATGATGCAACCTTTTGTATTTGGGTTACATATTCATTTGGGGACTTATTGTGGGGAATGGTGTAAGATGCAGGTCCACACCTAGTTTCAGTCAAACTGTTTCCCAGTTTCCCCAGCCATTCCTGAGAAATTAGGTTAAGTTAAAACACTGAGCAACTATTTTTAGTTGCTTTTGCTTCTTGCTTTTATGATAGGTTCCACTAGTCTACTTTCAAAATGGTACTGGGTAGACTGATTATTATTATTATTTTTATTAGATCTGAGATTTTATTAGTATAAAGTGCTGATCTTAAAGCCAAGCCCTAGGCAAGTCATTTAACCTTTGAGTACCATGGGCTGCTCTCCCCACAATTTTCCTTAGATGATCTGAGTTTTCCTAGGCATGGGAGCTCCCAGATGGAGACACTCCTTCTACCCATATACATGATAATTACTTTGCAGAATATTTAGACAACTAGCTGCCTGGGTCATTGAGAAGCTGTGATTTATCCAGGGTCACATCAATAACATGTATCAGAGGTGGGGCTCGTTGTTGTTCAGTTATGTCCAAGTCTTTGTGACTTCATTTCGGAATTTCTTGGTAGAAACACTGGAGTGGTTTGCAATTTCCTTCTCCAACTCATTTTATAGATGAGGAAACTGAGACAAACAGAAGTTAAGTGACTTGCCTAGGTCATACAGCTAGTATCTGAGGTCAGATTTGAACTTAAAAAGGGGAGTCTTCTTGACTCTAGGACCAACACTCTATCCACTGTGCTATCCAGCTGCCAGGTCTTGAACCTATGTATCCTGATTACAAAGTCAGCTCTCTGTTCACTATTTTATATTGCCTCTGTGGGGTATAATGCCTTTTACATATATATATATATATATGTATATATATATATATATACATACATATATATTTATATGTAGAGAGAGAGAGTCTGATAATGCTATGACCCCTTGCTACTTTCTTCCCTCCCTTCCCCCCACTCCATTATTTCTCTTGAAATTCTAGGCCTTTTGTTACTCCAAGCAATTCGTTTTTTGAAAGGAAAACATAAAACTAAATTTCCCATACAGCATGGTTGTTTGTTTGTTGGTTATTAGTTAAAAGACAGCTAGTACTATATTCTTAGGTAAAATACTCACTGAATATAGAATAGAAATATATTGGGGCATCTGCTATTAAAAACATGAATCTAATAATAATACTGTGCATTTATATGGAGTCTAAACACATTGATAGACACAACAGGATGTATAAACCCTTTCTCTCTATCCAGACATACCATCTCATGCATGACATATTTTAGCAAGGAATAACCAGTCATTCAAGAATCCATAGCTCTTAACAAAAGTTAAAAGTCTTGCTGGTGGTCATGGTCAGTTAGATACATACAGCAGGGAACATTTTCTCTGGAGCTTATTCTGGTGTAGGTGAAAGTAGGAACTTCTTTCAAGTTGTAATTTTTTTTTAACCACAGGTTGGGAGAGGTGCCACTTGTAGGGCTAGGTTTGGATGACCTCCGCAGACAGACAGGGAAGACAAATTCCTATCATGTCAAAGCACCAGATAGAATTCAAACAAGTGGCAGGGTGGTGAGGCTCTGGATTCAAAGAACCTGAGTTTAAATCCTATCTTTGATCCTAACTACCCATGTGATTTTGTACAAGTCAGCCTTTCTATCCCTCGGTTTCCTCATTTGTAAGATGAGAGCCTTAGACCAGAGGGCCTCTAAAGTCCTTTCCCACTCCAAAAACAACGATCAGCCTTCATTTGGAAAAATGCAAAAAAAAAAAAAATGCAGGTTATCCTATTGTCCATCCAAAAAATGTCCCATTATCATTTGGGTATAGGATCATTGGATTTACTGTGGTATACAACCTTAGAGGCCATGTATCTCAACTCTTCAGTTTTCAAGTAAGGAAACAGGGTAAAGGAATTACATAACCAAAAAATTTGAGAGGTAGAAGACACCCCAATAGCCATCTAGTCCAGCAGTTCTCAACCTGTGGGTCACAACCCCTTTGGGGGGTTGAATGACCCTTTCACAGGGGTCTCCTAAGACCATTGGAAAACACATATTTCCAATGGTCTTAGGAACTGAGACATCGCTCCTCCATCTGTCTCCAGGCAGGTCCGCCCACAGGCAGATACACCCACATAGGAGTATTAAAGGGTCCTTGCATTAGGAAGGTTGAAAACCACTGATCCAGTCTAACCCATACGTGAAAGGAATTCCTACTAACACATTCCCAACAAGCGGTTGTCTAGTGTCTGCTTGAGAAACTTCAAGAAAACAATTAAGGGGCTTGTGAAGACTAAGTGATTTAACCACAGACACACAGTTTTCAGACCCAGGGCTCTGAGTCTCCTTTCCCCCCTCCAAATTCAGTTCTATTTATTACCATTATAAATCATAACACTGGCCTCAACTAAGCCTATTCTCATGTTGAGCATAAATCTGAGGTCCCCAGGTAGCACAAAGAAATGCAACATTCAGGGTACAAATGGACATGGTGGTTTTAAATGTCATTTCCAATTCAAAGAAATTTTGATTTTTATGAAGATCATAAGAGCAAATACACCATTTCCCCTCTCCCATCTGACTTGTTGATTTCTATTTGTTCTTGAATAAGAGTTTCTTTCCCTAACAAGAAAGGGTGGTATCCCTTCTCTGGCACAATTGACAACATAAATAAAAATAGATAATGTATTTTTAAAACCTACAGCAGATTGTCATGGCAATAAATAATTGTATCCTGTTGTTGTCATAGCAACAAAGACTGTGACAACTGAAGCCTATATGAAATTCATCTAAATTTAGTTGTTTGAAAAGTGTTAAAAAATTGTTTGTAGTTCTTTGTGAACTTTATTTAATGTTGTTGGAGAAAAAAACCTTCCTTCTTCATTCATAGTCATATAGATGCACACATATATATGAATATACTTATATGTATATATGCATAAGTATATGTGTAACAATTTTTAAAACTTTTGAGATTATCTGAGTTTCAGTTCTCCTCTAAGTTACAAGAACCTGGTTTCAATTTTTCCCAACAGTGGTCGATATCCTTTCATGTACTATATTTTGTAAAAATGAGAAGACCAAATGAAGATTCTTTTTTAAAAAAATAATTCATACTAATTTACAGAACAGCTTAGTCTAATTCCTTTTCTTTTTCCTGGCAGCTAATAACATAATGTTAATGGAATAACAAGTTACATTAGCTAAACCACATGGTAGCAAATTAATAGCTATTTTCTATACACTTGGCTCCATTTTTAAAAAGGCTTTTTTTTAACTGCATGAGATCCAATGTGTCATTAAAGAAAAAATACAAACCACAGAAGCAAACTATTATTATTCTCTGACACAGTCAACTCTCCCCATTGACTTCAACCAGCAGCTTCCACAAATGACAAAATAAATGACATTGTAGAAAATGGGAATTATTTTTAAAAGATCTGTAATTATAGTGCCATTAACAGAATTCTCTAAATCCAGAAATAATTACATGAGTAGGTAAAGAAAACTATGTCTTATTACTGCAGTTGTGATATGGGAAACTCTGACAAAGTGAGACCTCTCTCCTTTGCTTCTAAGTAGATATTTAAAAATGAGAGGATTGGGTTAGAAAATCTCTGAGGTTCCTTCCTGATCTATGATTTCTCCATTGTTTTTTCTATAAAGATACCCTTTCTCCAAACTCTCACACTAAGTATACAATCTAGTCTTGCTATAGCCATTAGGATGACAGATGAACTCTTCTGGTACTTAAGCCACATAATTGTTTGTATAAAGCAAAAATGCAATATTATATATATAAATACATACATATATACACACATAGATAACTATATATATAT
>CM053589.1:101845166-101890966 GCA_028646515.1 Pseudochirops corinnae
GGGGACACACTGAGATGGCTGTTTTGGGGCGGTGGGTGGGGGAAAGAGGGGGAGAAAATATGTAACTCAAAATCTTGTGGAAATGAATGATGCAAACTATAATAAAAATTTAAAAATATTAAAAAAATAAAGAAATGAGGTCTTTATCAGAGAAACTTGGTATAAATTTTTTTATATTAATTATCTATGGTACTTTTTAGCAAAATGTAGTTTCCCTGGTCATCTCTTTTAATTAGGTCTATTTTTGCTTTTGGTTTATGTGAGATCATGACTGACACCCTTCTTCTCTTCCCTTCCGCAGAAGGGAATGATAGACTCTGCTCACACATCAACTCCGTGTGTGTCTTTCTGTCCCAAGTATGTCTCTTGTACACAATACATTGTTGGACTCTGGTTTCCAATTCATTCTTCTGTGTGCTTCCATTTTATGTCTGAGCTCATCTCATTCATGTTTGAAAGAAAGATTGACTAGACACAGATTGACTAGAAAGGGGGAAAAGATTACGTAGAACCCTCAATGCCAGTTTGAGAAGTTTGTGTTTTATCATAGAGGCAATAGAGAGCAATCAAATGTTTTTAGGTTCAGTGCAACCTGTGTTTTGGGAATATCAATTTGGCATCAATGTAGAGAATAGATTGGAGAAGACAGAGACTAGAAGCTGTTTTGGAGACCATTGTAAAAAGTAGTTATTATAACTACACAGAATATTTGTTGGTATACAATTATTTCTATGAAGCAGGAAAGAAAGGGATTAATTGTCCTATGGGTGATAAGGACTGTATATGCATTTGAGGATGAACCTTCTTTTCTCTTCTCAAGACTTCTAGACTATCCCTTATCTTTCCCTCTCAGAAGAAGTCTGCCTCATACTTTACTGAAAATGTAGAGACTATTTGCAGTGAGTTTCTACTTCTTCTTTACTTTGTATCTCAAAATCCTCAGACATCATCCCCTAATCTCTCTCCTCAATGCTCTTATGGAGGTGACCCTTCTCCCAATAGCTAACCCCTCTCCATTAATCCTGACCTCTTATCTCCTAACTTCATTCACCAGGTAACCGTCACATTAATTCTCTTTTTTCTCTCTCCCTATTCTGTGATCCTAAGCAAGTCATTTAAACTTCTGTAGAGCCCAGTTTCTTTATAAGGAAAACGAGGAGATTGGTCTCAATGATCTTTAAGTTTCCTTCTAGATATTAGTTTACTGTTCTTGATACTACCTACAGGCTTCTTCTCATTTATCTTCAAACTTTGCAGGTCTCTCCCATCCATAAAAACCCTTGCTTGACCCTCCCCTCCCCTCTACGTATTGTCCTACACCTCTCTTCCCTTTCACAGTAAAATTCCTACAAAAAGCTGTTCACACATTACTTTCTCTTCTTGCTCACTTCTCTCTCTCCTCCAATTTGACTTCAGACCTCATTCCTCATCTGAAACTGCTCTCTCCAAAATTACTAGTGAGTTCTTAATGCCAAATCCAAGAGCACATTCCCTTTAATGTCTCTGAAGCATTGGATATTATTAGACAGTGTCCTCTTAGTTATTCTCTCCTCTCTGAGTTTTCACAATACTGCTTTCCTTTGGTTCTTCTCCTACATATATCACCATTGCTTGTAAGACTCCTTTGCCAGATCATCATAATTTCTTGCCTCCATATGTGCGTGCACTGCAAGGCTCTTATCTGCACTCTCTGTGTTACTCTACCTATATTTTCTCAGTGATTGCGTGAGCTCCCATAGGTGCAATTATCATATCAATGTAAATAACTCCCACTTCTATACAGCTATTCCTAATCTCTCCTCTGAGCTCCATTCCCAAATCACAAAAAGTCTATTGACCCTTTTCAAATGGATGTTCTGTAGCTAGCTCAAATTCAACATGTCCAGAGAAAAACTCATTATCTTTCCCCAAAAAAAATCCCCATTCATCTTCCTAATGTCCGTTTTTCTGTCTAGAGAATGCCCATCCTTTCAGTCATCTGGGAACTTGAAGTCATCCTTTATTACTCATCCTCCTTATCCAGTTAATTACTAAGTGTTCTTGGTCTTACCTCCATGATGTGTCTTACATCTATCCCCTTCTCTCTACTCATACAATTAACATCTTAGTCTAGGACCTTACCACTGGATTATTTCCATAACCACTTAACTGATCTTCCTACCTCAAGTCTCTTCTCTCTCTGATGTATCTTCCTCAGAGCTCCCAAATATTCCTAAAGTTGAGCATGTCATTTCCCTACTTGGAAAGCTCCAGTAGCTCCCTATTGCCCATAGGATCAAAATAAACTCCCCTGTTTGGCAATGAAAACTCTTCACAATCTGCCTCCAGTCTATTACTTATTCCCCTTCACACATTTTAAGGTCTAACAAAACTGGTCATTTGTTGTCCTTTGCACACAACATTCCATCTCCCATCTCTGGGACTTTTCATGGAAACTGACTCCATGCCTTGCTGACCTCCATCCTCCCCTCTGTCTTTTATAATCTTTAGTTTTCTGGAATATTCAACTCAAGTAGCACGTTGTCCATGGACCTTTGCTTACCTCCCCAGAAGCTAGTCCCTCCACCTGTGACCAATGATTTTGCATTTACTTCTATATATTTTGCATTTACAGTCAGTTCTGCTATAATACAGGTTCAAAAATGCAAATTTGTTTTGTACATTTTAAACATAACTCAAATTTGCAGCTTGTTAAGATTTCTTTCTTGAGGAACAGCGAGAATGTGGAAAACTGTACCACTTTACAATAACCTTCAAACAGTCCTTCTGAGACCCACTTCCAAAAGCAAAGTGCATGTCTTTGCTAAAGGAAAGTGCCATTGTCTGTCTTCTGGTGCAGAAGGGACTTGGGGTGAAGAAGGGCTGATCCATGCCCCAGGTCTTACTCCCATTGCCTTCTACCTTGGCAGCCAGCTCAGAGGCTAGAAGTTCAGGCCTGCCCAACTTGCTAGTAAAGCCTGGAGCATGGCCACTATTTATTATAGTATTTATGTATTTCTTTATAATTTAATATATAAAACAGTGCTACTGATTTTTATTATGTGTTTTATTATTATTATTATTATTAATCTTTTCTGTGTGCGGTCAATGATGAGGTTTTTGAGAGTTATATCCCCAACCCCATTTTACCCATAAACTCTGTAGGTTTTATGGACTGATTTTGCATAGTGGGGTGCTTTGGGGGAATATATACATCATATATATATATGCCATGTTGTAACAGAACTGCTTGTATTTATATTTGTACATGTAGTTTCCCCCAATAGAACATAAGTTCCTTGAGGGCAGGGATTGTTTCATTTTTGTTTTTGTATCCCTAGCACTGAACGTAGTATCTAGATCTTCATAGGCACTTAAAAATCTTCTTGATTTATTAATTGATATGTTAGCAAATCACCAAATGCCATGGAGTTAAGGGTTCCTTGTTTCTACAAAGTGCAGAAGCTAATTTGATAAACTTGGCTTGTGTTTAGAGAATTGTTCTTGGAGTCTGGAAAAGCTTTATTATGGTAGCCTTGCTTCTGAGACATTCTGGCTATGAGATCCTGAGCATCACCTCGAAGCTCCCCAGGCAACTCTTTCAAATTATAAATCACAGAACAGTTGCTCCAAACATCAAAGAACTCAGAGGTTTGGACCAAAAAAGATCCTTAGCAACTTGGGTTTGTGTGAAACTCTTCCACAGAATTCCCCATCTTTGCTCCTCACTCTCATCCCCCATATCTAATCTGTTGTCAAATCCTGCAGAGTGTACCTTCCTAACATAGCTTACTTATGTGCTCTTCTCTCCTCAGACACCGTCACCACCCTGGTGCTGGCCCCAATCACCTCATGCTTGTACTATTGCAATAGCCTGCTACTTGGTCTTACTGCCTTAAATCTGTCCCTATTTCTGCTCAGTAATCCATCCTCTGCTCAGGTTTCGAAGTGCTTCCTAAAGCACAGTTCTGATCATGTCACCCCATTCCCAATTCAATTAACTCCAGTGGCTCCTTAATCACCTCCAGTATCAAATATAAAATCCTCTATTTGACGTACGAAGTCTTTCATATTCTGGCCCCTCCCTACTTTTCCAATCTTTCTACACATGCCTACCCCCTACTTACCCTGATTCAGTGACACTGTCCCCCTTGTTCTTTGAACAAGATATTCCACCCCCCTAAATTTGGACCTTTTCATTGTTATTCCCCCATGTCTGGAATTCTCTTCTTCTTCATCTCTGCCTTCCGGTCTTCCTGGCCTCCTTCTAGTCCAAGCTGAAATCACAACCTTCTACAGTAAGCCTTCCCAGATCTCCTTCATCCCCATTGTCTTCTCTCTGAGATCAGCTCCAGTGTATCTTGTACATAGTTGCTTGCATTTTGTCTCTCTCCATTAGACTGTGAGCTCCTTGGGAGCTGGGTCTGTCTTTTGCCTTTCTTTACATGCCCAGGCCTTAGCACAGGGTCCGGTAAATAGTAGGTTGTTGTTGGTCCCTTGAATTTGAAGCATACTAATGACATCACGATGTTGGGGTCAAGTCAAACATAGTGTGTTTGACTGTGGCTGATCCGTCCAATACAGCCTCGAGCTCAGAAGGCTCTGCCACAGGTCAGGCATGAATAGTCCATTTGAACATGTGGGATAGAGATGTCTTTAGATCTGCAGATCTCATGTTTCCTTCCTCATATGCTCTTGTCATTCTGCTTTGTAACACCTTTTTGGTGTAGGCACCCCATGGTGGGAGATCCTGTGCTAGTGCCTCTCACATCTCACAGTCAATACCAAAGTCCTTCAGGGAGACCTTGAGAGTATCCTTATCCTGACTTCTTCTGAACTCCATGTGAGAGTTCCCTGTAAAATAGTCTTTTAGATAAACATACATAATCACTTAATAAATGCCTTAACCTAGAGTAACCATGTGGCATCCAGCTCAGTCTTGAGCAGGTTTTGGCCTGGTATTGCAGTTCTGGAGCAATTCTATACTTGATCAATTTAGGGGTCTAAATATTTTCTTCTAGGCCTCCCGGGTTCACATTGGGTCCAAACTGCAACACAATCTAGTCCTCACCTGGAGTATGGAACTTGCTTCTTAGAATTGTTCAAACCAGTGATGACCTGGTCAGGGCCACTCAACACATTCTGAATTGAATGCACCCTCTGGTGGATAAGTCAGAACAAGGCTAGCCTCTGGTATGCAAGTGTCTAGGCAGAATTCTCTGAGGCATTCATCATGGCATGTATCACTGTGATGTGAGGCTTTGATGTGAAAGAGAGGCATCACAAGGGAACACATTATTAGAATGATTAGGTCACACTGCGGAATCTTACATACTTTCTCTAAACCAAACCCATTTTATTTTTATCCAAACATCTATCATATAGTATCAAATCTTAAATTCTCACTAAAATGACACTTTGTTCCCAAAAAAAATCCAGTTGGCATTTGTAGTAAATTTTTAATGACTAAAATATCAGTTTGGTGTGTGAAAAACATTACATTAAATTTACAGTAGGATATAGTACTTATATAAGCAGTATTTGTCAACAAATTGTGTGTATGAGTGTATTTAAATATACATTTAATAACCCATATATATTATGTGTATATGAACAGATTTATAGAAATAGATGATATGTAATTCCATAACAGAAACAGCTCAGCTAAAGTAAAAACATTTTAGGGGAAATTTAGGAAACATAAAATGCAGTAGACAACCTTTATTATAATCACAAGGACAGGGACTTGACCTATGATTTTATTGGTTTAGGAAACTAGAAACACAGGTTGACATCTTCTGGACTACTTAGTCTTAGAGAGTTGCCTAGGTTTGATCACAGAAATACTTGCCCACAGTATGTGTCAGAAGGACTTGAACTCACCCTGATCTTCCTGCTGGCTATCTCCTAACTACACCACATTGCCCTTTTGCAAAACTATTAGTAGGTAGGTAGTCACCTCTGTGGTGAGAGGTCAGAGACTACCCGACTGCCCCTCTCCCCACTCCTCCAAAACTCATTGATGACTGAAATTCTTCCATTAGAGATTCCATAGTTTAAAATTTCAGTCTGATTAAAGTGCAAATAGTCACTGGGGGAGAAATATGGAAAATCTTACCAGCTATTTGTTGAGTAAGGTGGGGGTGGGAGTAAGGGGTGGGTGCTATCAGTTCAAGCCCCTCCCCAACCCAGAGTCTCAGCAACCAGGTGGGAAATGCGATTCACACCTCTTTGTGTGAATAAGTGGACAGGATACTTTCCTTGGCTCAGGTTTTAAAAGGGAAGAAGTGAGGAGGGGCTAGGATGCCTGAATGATTCCTGGGGGTTGGGGGGAGGTGAAAGGAAAAGGAAAGAAAAGAAGAGGGAGAAATCGAGGATGTGGCTCTGAAGGCAGTTTAGTTTTAAATGTTTTCCAATTCTGTAAAGGATCAGCTATGGTAATATAGGTTATGAACTGCTAAGGTGTTGACCCTGTCTTTTTAATCTTAACTTTTAGAATCAAAGACTCTGGTGTCAAATTTTATAACACTTCAGAGAATGTGGATTTTTATTTCCTTGTCATTGAGATAAACATTCTTATCAGATAATAATTGTGCTTGCCCAAAGAAAACAAAGACCACGGCTTGCACTACATCAGCATGAATGTCACAGTAAGACTATAACAGCCTGCGAGTTGGAAAATACTTTGTGTCTAAACTGCTATGGCACCGTAAAAGCAAACCGAGCCTATTTATAGCATAGAATAGACAGTCTGCAGGCATTGTGACTGTCTCTTCCTCATGTTGCTCTGGATGAATGGGGTTCTCAATCACAACAGCAAGTTTTTAATGAAAATCCATACCAAGTTTTAGATTTAACATTTGGATGGTCCATATGTCATGAGCAAAATATGTGGAGCTCAAAAAACTGGGATGGAATTTAATTTCTAAAAGGATCAGGACCTTGAGTTAGTAACTCAGTACCTAGATTACATACAATAAGCAAACATGTACTGTGGAAGCCTTTAAGAATGAAGCCCATCGGAGGCCTCTTTTAAACAGTAAATAAAATACCTAAAAACAACTTAGCCTCTGTATTCCTAGAGTCAGACAGAATTGGGCACACAGGTATGTTTACAAAAACTGAATCACTGGAAATATTTTTTAAGACTTTTAAAAAAAAGAGAGGGCAGAAATTGTCCTTGTTAAAGAAACATAGACACAGGATACAGAGAAAAAAAAATTTCCCATTCTTAGAGCTGATTTCTGATATGGGTGTTCATTCCAAAAGGCATGTACATATTTAAGCTCCCCTGCCCAATGGGGATCTGCTATCTTTCCTACCACCCCCACTCCCTCCCATACACACATTCACTCTCTCTTTCTCTCCTCTTCCTCTTCTCTCTTCCTTTCCCAGGCTAAAAACCTTTAGGAATTTTTGCACCCAGTCTGAAACTATCTGAATTTTAAACTCTTTTCCTATGTTCATGGTAAAGGATTTAAGGAATATTTTGGTGTCAAATAATGTCTTATTTTGAAATTAATTTAAAGGGAATTTGGCCATAATTTCCAGTATGAAATAGCCAAACATTCAGGAAAAAGGATTGATAAAAACTAAACCAATTACATGTATAAATTGTGCTCACTGCGAATATTTCTGTCTCTTTCCAAAACTCTCATCTTCAAAACAGCTAGCTTATAATTCCTAAAACATCGAAGACCAATGAAAAGAAATCTTCATGAAGCTATAAATAAATTAAGCTGAAATTTACACCAAAACATCTAGATAATTTGTATTGTTTTAGCCTTGTCCAATATTTCTATTTTCTTCATTTTAATGTATTTTCTTAACATTTCTGCCTCCACACACTAAAAATCATAATTGGCTATTGTGTTTATAACCATGCTTCACACACCTGTTAAGGCTGTTTGTATGTCTCTTGAGTGGAGAAAAATGTTTCAGTATTAATATGCTGATGGAAATCACAACATTTAACCCAAACTTTTCCTCTTTTCTCACTAATATTCTAAATACTAGGGAAGAAAAAAAAAACCTCACACAAACAACAGAATTCGCTTTCTTTTGAGAGGAACAAAAGCTATATTTATCAAGTTCTGTTCAGCTTGTGAATACTAGAGTTTAGCAAAGATGAATTCTTTTGAAAATCACAAAAAGCCAACCCTTTAAGTGTATTTTAAAGAGCTTTCTAATAACATCTTCTAGCAATTACCATACTTCTACTGACACCAGCTGTAAATTTTAAGCAGGGACATTATTGCACCCTAATCAGCAGAACTTTATATATCCAGTACATTGCCTTGCACGTAGTAGACCTTCAGTAAGTATGCTAAATGAATGGCGGGGGTGTCCAAGTAACATTATGGTATTTTGATTAGAGAATACTAAATATTATATTAAGTTGTCCATTCACTCATTCAACAAATATTCAAGGAGTGAAAAGTACTATGTCCTAGGTGATAGGGAGGAGTTACAAAGAATGAGATCACATATCTGCCATTAGAGTTTGTAGATGTAGTAGAGATAATCAATTACAGCTCCAGCCCTACTTCACCAGTAGGGAGATAGTGAGATGTAGTGGATAGAAAGTTCCCCTTGAAGTCTGGAAGACCTAAATTAAGTCCTGCCTTTGAGCAAATACTGGCCACTTGTCCTTGGGCAAATCACTTAACTGCTCAGTGCTCTATCTAGACACCGAGTGTAACTCAGTATTTCTAAAACGTAATTTTCTCCCCTGGAAGTTCCCCAAACCACTGAAATCACAAGTCTGATTCCCCATCCTACAAACATGTATATGTGTATGTGTGTATATATATATACACACACACACACACACACATACACACATATGTATATATACACGTATATATACATCTTTTACATACACACAATACAAATACATATGCATGCATGGATGCACAGGTGCATTACACTGTGTACATGTGTACATATATACACACAGCACGTATGCACGTATACATGCATGCACAATGCAATTCATTGTATGTATATATGCATATGTGCATTGCATCATGTGCACATATACATATAGGCACACTGTGCACATGTGTACACATGCATGGCACCAAGACTTTAGGCATATCCTTTGTACACGCATGTCTATATGCATATATGTGTATATACAATTGTGTGCACAATGTATAAATATATGCATATATTTGTTTATGGATAGACTTATATACACATGTACACCTATATATATATATACATCAATCTATCTGAAAGCAGCATGGAGTAATGAACTGAAGACTTGGAATCAAAATCACTAGAT
This sequence comes from Pseudochirops corinnae, assembly GCA_028646515.1. Taxonomy (NCBI): domain Eukaryota; kingdom Metazoa; phylum Chordata; class Mammalia; order Diprotodontia; family Pseudocheiridae; genus Pseudochirops; species Pseudochirops corinnae. The sequence continues at coordinate 101,854,435 of CM053589.1, forward strand.
TTCCAATCTCATCAAACTTACCAGTTGTGTGACCCTGGGGCAAATTACTTACTTAACCTCTATTTGCTTCAGGCCATTCTTTAGAATTTATCTACAAAGTTATAGGGAAGGTGCATCTACTTTAAGACCATGAATTCCCTACACTGATAAAATCACCTAGATAGTGAGAAAATGTTGAATTCTTTTACATATCTTTGTTTAATATGTTGGCCTGACAATGCACTTTATTTTTGTTCCTGTTTCTGCTGATTCTTTAACTGAAGACTGAGTTATGGCTCTACCACCATAATAACAAAGACAGCTACATGATACACTGGATAGGGTACCAGACCTTGAGTAAGGCAGACCTGAGTTCAATTTTAGCCTCAGACATTTACCCTGGACAAATCACTTAACCCCTGTTTGCCTCAGTTTCCCTTCCTGTGAAATGGCTTCTCAGGGTTGTTGTGAGGACCAAATGGCATAATGATTATAAAGCACTTAGCACAGTACCAGGCTCATAGTAAGTGCTATATAAATGTGAGCTATTAGTATTCATGATAACAGCTTACATTCTCAGAAGGGTTGTTTTTTTTTTTTTGCTTTTTTTTTTTTAGGGCAATCGGTTTGCCCTAAAGGTCACACAGCTAGTAAGTGTTAAGTGTCTGATGCAGGATTTGAACTCAGGTCCTCCTGATTCCGGCCGGTGCTCTATTCATTGCACCACCTAGCTGCCCCCATAGAAGGGTTTTAAGATTCACAAAGCACTTCACGTATTTCGTGTCCTCACAACAACCATAGAAAGCAAGTATTACTGTTATCCCCAGTTTATAGAAAAGTACATTGAGGTTCACAGAGATTTAGGTAATTTGTCTAGGTTCAAACAGCTGGTATGTGTCTAAGAGATTTGAAGCAAGGAAGGCATCATGTTATCCACTAACCCAGGCTGCCTACCTCCTTGTACATTTCTTGCCATAGCTTTCCAGATCCCCTGAAAGAACAGTCCAGGCAAGACATTTCTATGGTAATTTGTTATTGTTCCTGTATGAGGACTCGCCAGAATCAGATGTTCCAAATGTTTTTTAACCCATCCCTACTGGAAGGAAGTGAAGACAATTTCTTATAGTAGTAGGAGAAAAAAAATATCTTGTGCAAAAAAAAAAATTAAAGAAAAAAGCTGTAACAAAATCAGCTATGAATGATGAGAGTTTCTCTTCTTTTGGATATATGTTAAAAATAGGTAAATGTGAAATTAGATGTGCTAGTAAAGTTAGCTTGGAAATGATGATTTCATTTTAATAAACGGCTCGTCTTCCATCTCCAGCTGGGATTAAATGTGAAGCTATTCATACGTACTTTAAGAGTAGTCATCTCTTGACAGACAACACCAATTATTAAGGCACTCAGAAGGGAGAGCGAGTCATAATAGGGATAGATTGGGAGTTTTGGAGCACGATGTTTCAAGCTTTTAAGATTAGTCCTTTAGGTGAGCTTTCTGTACTCTCAGAGTGCCTATGTGAACTTTTGATCTCTTTTCCCATTATGGTTTTTCACTCATCTTGTATTGTTGAATGTCACGTGAATTTTGCATTCACCTTTCATCTCGTATGCCAAAGCATTCAGAGTCTTTGAAAGCTAATTGACATTTACTAACTGATCATCACTAATTATATTTGACTAACAAGGATGTAAGGTCACAGCCCTTAAATGGCATGCTAAAAATATTACTTCCTAGTCCATTGAAGGGAGTAAAGGATTATGTAGTATTTATTTTGAAAGTCAGAAGAGATTTGGAGAAAAACTGAATGTAATTGTGAATTAATCATTTAGTCTTGCAATGTTTAAGAACGCATTTAAACTTTACCTACAGCTGGCACAGTGCTCTCTCAGACTTGTTCTATTCATCTTATCTGGGAAAGCCCCAACAGATATTATGATATCAGAAAACTTTAAAATGAGGTCATTAGATATCCCATCTATTGTTTCGTGCCTTCCAAATTCCCTTCTTTCTTATCATATTTATAGTATTCATAATAGGGGATCCTTATGCTTTTCCAATCCATTCATCCCCATAGTTAGCAGACTACCCTGTCAGAATTCATAACCACCTGGCACTTCTTGTAAAACTCTGGTAATGGAAAAATTTTCCAATACTTTGAAGGGAAAGTTTGAACAAAGAGAACACAGGTGAAGTAGAAAATATGAAAAGAGTATGGTTTCCCACAGAGAGTCAACTGTCCTCTTTGCATTCCAAGGGAATGTCAGACATTTCTAAATCAGAGGAATCTCCAGTAAACTCCTGCTTGACATTTCCTCAAAGAGAATATTCATTTCTCTATCATCAAGGAAGACAATTCTCTTACATGGCTTGTAGCTTGTGTATAAGCAAGGGATCTATAAGAAAGTAAGCTCTTTGTGAGTAAGGATTGTTGCATTCTTTGTACTTGTATACTCAGTGCCTAGGACAGTGCCTGGCTTATAATGTGCTTAATAAATACTAGTTGATGAATTGATAAGGGGCTATGGTCAATTGACCGTGACCAGAACAATCATTACAATTTTTTTTATCCAGGACTCCTAGCAGAAGTGGAATATAAACCCTCAAATAGGGGAGTAGGGATGGATTGCTCATTTCATCTCATGATTTGGCATATTTTTTTGTTTTACCTAATTATTCTTGCTAAGTAAAAAGCTATGTAATTTCTATGCTTCTGAAAGGCTACAAATGCTGTTAAAGTCATTTGTATTTGGCAGCCTTGGACAATGGTCTGGATGTCCTTTCTTAGTTATGGTTCTGATAATACTTAGGAAATGAAATCCTACTCCTTATAAAAATATACTGAAAATTATAGAATTAAAGAGCTAGAAGCTACTTTAACAGTCATGTAGTCCAACCTCTTCATTTTACTGATGAGGAAACAATTAGGTATAAGAAATTGTGACTAATATCCCCTACACCTGGAGGGAGTACCATGTGGTTTCCAGCACCCATTACTGGCCAACACTAAGTAAGGTTTATATTTCATCTGAGAAATGTACTGATTTCAGAGTTCATTGCTATTATGCCTAGTTATGACTCAGCTCAGTTTGCAAAAGTAGAAGCCATGGGACATCATCTCGCTAGCTTTTTTAGCTAAGATTTCCTGGGATGAATAACAAATCTGAATTGCACACAGGAATGGAATTGAGTGTTAAGCATGTTCACGTTGTCTCAGAGGACAGTTATTGGTTGTGCAAATAATAATATATTCCTGATGTCTTGGGCTTCAGTTCTCATATCCTATAAGGATTAATTGTAGATATGTTCCAGCAGTTCGAGGGATTTACATAATACTGCTACATGGAGATCATTAACAGTGAACATATCACTGTTTCTAGTACTCATGTTCTTTTAGAATTGATGTCTCAAATTTGCTCTTCTTGGTGGGTTTCTCCTCTGCTTCTTAAGCCAGGTATAGAGACTATTACACCAAAAATGTCCATTCAAACTCTTTGGAGATACTTCTATGAATGAATACTAGGTGCACAAAACTCAAAGCAAGAAGTGCTGACACAATTATCTCCCTCCCTTCCACACCTCCCTCATTTGGGGAGGGATATTCCAATTTACACCATTCTGCTTACATAGTTCTATACTTAATTTTATTTTTTTCTAATGAATAAACTAAACATTACTTTTCATTACACTTCAATATAAATGAACAGAATCAATAAGTGAACTTTTCAAGTTTATCAACCATGATAAATTCTTCCATAGAATTCTGGTCATTTTAAATTTTACTTTAGCTAAAAAAAGTTATGATAAATGCAACCATCAATTTAATTCACCACTCCTTTCTCTGAATTCTCCTAAAAAGCACAAAAGTAGTTGATTTGTCTTCAAATATTTACAATAGTGACTTTTTTTACTCCTCTCTGGCCCCAGGAGCTACTATCTATTTTATTGTCAACTAACTAATCATCTTGCCTCTTGCCTGAGCTGATCCTTCTTTTTTCTGCTCATAAGACCACTATGCTCCTGGTTACTATGCACTCAGTTTTGTAACATCAGATCCATCCCTAACTCTTCATTTCTCCTCACCCTCCCATAGTCAATCAGTTGCCAATTGGTTCTGTTTGTGTGACATCTCCAATATTCATTTTCTTCTTTTCATACTCCCATGAACCTAGTTAAAGTTCTCATCACCTCTTGTTTGGATTCTTTTAATTCCATCCTAATTGCCTTTCCTACTTCTAGTCTCTTCCTCATCCAATCCACTCATATACAACTGGCAAAATAATCCTCCTAAGAAACAGGTCTAAACATGTTACTCCTTTGCTCAAAATCCTTCAGTGGCTCCCCAGGAGGGCATAAGCTCCTTAAGGACAGGTATGATTTTGCCTTTGCCTTTGTGTCTTTTCTGTCTACCACAATCCTTGTACATGACAGGCATTTAATAAATGTTTGGCATATTGGCGAAATAAATCTGAGGGGAATTTATAATCATAAGTTGTATGATGTTCATGCTGATTTGGTGTTCTTGGGGCACAAGAGGAGTTTAGAAATTATACTCGGGTCTCACTTATTTCTGTGAGCAGCTCAAGGGGTCATCATTATTTGCATGCCATGTATGCAAGTGGAACTTCATGTAGTACTCAACAGCAATTGCTGATCAAAGTGAGGAAAGTCACAATAAAAGACAAAGATCACCTTCATCATGAGAACTATAATTTTACAAATAGCCCAGATTTATCTAGAGCACAATGGGCTACAAAGCTTTTTCTTTCCTAACAGAAACCTTGTGAGTTAGGTGGTACAAGTATGGCCCACAATTGCACAACAAGTGAGAGAAGCTGATCTTACATTTCTACCACAAGATCAATACTCTTTCATTGAACCAGATTGCCTCTACATGGAAGAAAGCATAGGAACACTAGTGGCTGAATTTCTATAATAATCTTGAAAGGGATCATTGCCAATGGCCCCCAAGGGTCTTGACCCCAAGAGAATTGTGTGCCTGGTACACACCCAATGCCTTCTGGGAAACAGCTATCTTTATAGAAAGATAACTGCTATCACTCAGGTTCCCACTTACTCTGAGGCTCTTCCTTGCAAAAGTTATATGTCTCTTTAGAAATAGGGCCTTCACTGGGGAATATCAATTCTAACTATTTACATCAGTCCTTTCATCCTGATAGGAAATATGAGGAACAGTATTTTTGGAGCTTGTGACTTAATCTTGAGTCAGCCTTATTGCCCCTCTGACCTCAGTACCCCCATGACTTGGTTCCTTTCTTTCTCTGACACTTTCAAATGATTTGGTTCCTGTTTTATATCCCAGTTCACCAGGAGCAAGATTTCCTGCCTTTAAATATCAGTCACCCAGAAACTAGGTCCCTAATATTTATCTCCAGAATTCTCTGACACTTATCACAGGTCATGTTGGAATGCTTTGGTAAATGTAATGAATTAGTATCTATTTTACACTAAGAATATTAATCAATAAGCACATCAATGAGGATATTAGCTTGTAAATGCCTAGGCATTCTGAAAGATTTTCTTGTTTTAGGGTAAAGTAATTAGTAAAAAGGTTAAGTTCAGTTGTAGTCAGAAATAGAATATTGCCATCAACTGTGTGCTATTGAAACTATACCAACTGTATGCTTGAACTTCCTGGAATTGATACAGTTTAACACATGAATCTAAGATGAATTTCTCCTCCTTTCTGTGCCCCCCTCCAAACTTCCCTGTTAAGGGAGAACAACAGATGTTTCCACACTATTGATGTAATTTGAGTGCTTTAAAAACTTGAAAGAGAAAAAATATTGCAGTGATCATCATGGTTAGAAAGAAAATGCCGGGGAATCCTTTAATTTGAATGCATTATTGGCAACTGGATTGGAGGAAAAAAAAGAAGAAGAAAGCACAATTTATATCAATATTTCTTGGGAACTCATATAACAAGCATGTTATTGCCATGCAAACAGTGACCAGATCCCTATTACAGGGAGAACTTTGCACAGCTGTGTCAACAATAGTTTCAAATGCCATGCTTACCAGTATAATTGTGCGTAATATCCTAGGAAATGTGTGAGAAATTCCCTTATCCTGTCATATGATGACTGCATGTGTTGTTTGCCTGTTTCATATGCATAACTCAAATTGGGGGCTAAGGTTAGGAAACAAATCTCAAGTGCCCTTCTCATCCAGCACCTTTTAAAGATCCTATAAGGGAACAATCTTTGGTATAAGGAGAAACTGGAACAGTCCCAGTAACTGAATTAATGATTCGAAGTAGATAGAAAACAAATGTCATGGTATGAATAGCAGAGTTTGGCTTTTTTTTTTTTTTTTTAGTATTAGCTCCTAAAACTGAATATTTACTATGCTAGCTGCCTCTATACAAAACTGATATAGACCAAGGGAAAGTTTAAAATGTATACAAAAGCTTTCTAATATATGAACTTTATTTCTCTTATTTTAAAGCATGAACTCACAATCTTGTGGATCTGGCATTATTCAATACTTTAAAATATATCATGCAAATATTCTTATCATGGAAGGATAATGTATTTTGTAGAGAGAGCATAGGTTTTAGAGTCAGATGACTTGATTTCAGTTAGGCTAATTTACTCACTGTTATCAAACTTATCACAAGTATTCCCTCCATCCTATATCTGATCATTTCTTCCTAGAACCCCACTCATTTGCACTTGTTAGATTAAACCTTTTCCTACAATACAGCCAAGTTCTTCCATCTCCAAGAAATCTTTCCCAACCATCTACCTCATTTCACAGAATTTCAAAGTTGTGGACAGAATTTCTTTTTTTCCTTTCTGTTTCTGTATCCCCAGTGGCTAGCACATAGTAGGTACTTTATTCTCATTGACCTAAACTGAATCTCAACAGCCTCTAGTCATGGCTGAACATGAATATTCTTTATAATACACCCAAGAAGTTGTCTCTCAAAATTTGGTTAAATGTGTCTAAAGGCAACCCATTCTACTTTTGGAGTTCTCTAATTGTTAACAAGACTTTTACCAAAAATATATATGTGCCTCTTTGAAACTTCGACCCAGGACTCCTAGTTCTAGCCTATGAAGCCAAATAGAAAAAAAAAATGCAATTCCTCTTGATTTATAAATTAGCCCTTCAAATACTCTAAGATTCCCCCTAAATCTTCTCTCGTCTAGGCCAAACATCTCATTTCTTCAGTTGACATACACAGTATGATCTTTATTACTCTGGGCAGCTTTGTCTGAATCTCTCCATCTTAACAATGCCCTCCCTAAAAAATGTGGTACTTGGAACTGAAAGCAAGATGCCAGATGTGACATAACCACCCTCCTGGTTCTGGAGCCTATGCTTCTCATAATATAGTTTAAGATAACATTAAATTTATGTGTGCATGTAAGTATATGTGTGCATGTGTGCATGTGCAAGTATACATGTATCTGTGTACATGTGTGTACATGTGTGTGACTGTGTGTATGTGCGTGTGCCACATCACACTGTTGACTTATTCTGAATGTTAACTTCCTTCTCCGGACTCCTGTTGTATTCATTGTCTGTGCTGTTTCTCAAGGACGTGGCTTCTTCTGCCTTGCCTTATCGTTTTGTATATACATCCTGTCCCTCAGCTGGATTATAAAACTGATGAAGGAGGTAGGGGGTCTGTCTTGGACCTGTTTATAACTGCAGCAACTAGTACAATGGATACACTTAGATGATTGTTGTTGACAATACTTATAGAGAGTGTTACAATGAATGAACAAAGTATTTTATTTCAACAAAACTGGAAGGTAGGCAGGACAGATATTTTCATCCCCATTTTGCAGAAGAAGAAATTTAGCTTCAGATAAGCAAAATGTATTCCCCATGGACACTGAGCTAATTAGTGCCAAAGCTGGGATACTAACCCAGCCCTTTTGACTCGAAGGCCAATGCTTCTTGCACCACACCATGTTGCTTCCAAATATGAAGATGAAGAAGAAAATTCAAGAAGAAACATTTACTGAAGTCAACAGCTCTGATCACACATTTGTGTTAGCAACAATGTGATGCTTTGAAATGCTCAAATGCTTCCCAGACACTTATTTATAGCTTCTTGGTTATAAAGGGAGAGACAGTCAGAAATGCCACGCCTGCTCAGGTTTACAGGAATAACACATTTTTTTGTACAGATCCAAATAGTCATATTACCAGTATTTTGGAGTATTGTTTAATTCCTAATTTTCAGGTGCATAGAACTATATTATTGTTTGTAATGTCCATTATAAATCATCAATTTAATGCCTCCTGAGACTATTTTTTTTAATGTTTCAGAATACCATGGTATGTCTCAATTTTCCAGATTTCCCTGGTATATATTTGCCAAGTATTTGATTACCAAAGACAGTTTTACATTTATAGGAACAAGAAAAAAAACTTTCACATTTTTTCTAAGGGAGAATTGATATTTTAAACAGACTACTGAAATAGGAAAGAAAAAATACTTCCAGGGTTTCTGGGATTCAAAAGTTTTTAATGTCATTCTAACCATAGAGCAACAGTAAGCAGATTTCAGGATATTGCAGGAAACAAGAATTTTCTCTTCTGAAGAGACTTTTTATACTGTAGTTTTTAGTGTGTTTAGTCTTTCTAAGGTGTACAACAGAAAATTTGTGGGGCGGCTAGGTGGGTCAGTGAATAGAGCACCAGCCCTGGAGTCAGGAGGACCTGAGTTCAAATTTGACTTCAGACACTTAACACTTACTAGCCCTGTGACCTTGGGCAAGTCACTTAACCCCAACTGCCCTGATTTACCCCCTCCAAAAAGAAAAAAAAAAACCCGGAAAATTTGACAAGTAAGAATTGACTTCCTATTCCTCATAGATTAGAAATCTGGAATAATGAGATCACCTTAGTTTAGGTCATCATTACCTCTGTCCTGGAATGTAGCAATTGTCGCCTAACTGATCTTCCTTCCCTAACCTATTTTCCTTCCAACCAATGCCATCCAACTCCAAAGGTGTGAACCCTCTTCTCAAAATCTTCTGCCAATTCCCCTTTGCCTCTGGAGTAAAGTATATACTGATTTTGTCTTTCAAGACCTTCTGTAATCTGGTTCAAATCAGTATTTCTTCCATTATCTCATATTATATTCTACATTCAGACCAAACTGAGTTACTCATAGAATCATGGAATACAGAATTTTAGAGATAACCTCATTGGCCATTTGTTCTAACTCATAGATGAAAAGTGATTCCCTCTACAACAGCCCCCCAAAAGGTATCATATAGCCTCTGCTTGAAAATCTCCACTTAAAGGACACAGTAACACCTGGAGCAGCCCGTTCCACTTTTGAAGAGCTCTGATGCTAGCTGAGTCTTCCATATGGCAAGTTTAAAATGTTCCTCTTCATAACTTTCAACCTTTACTCTTGGTTCTGAACTGTAGGGACAAACAGCACAAATTTAATCCTGCTTTCTCATGATACCTCTCAAATACCAGAAGCCTATTTTATTTCCCTTGAGCCTTCTCTTCTCAAGAATAAGCACCCTTAAAGTGATCTTCTTTTGGCCTAGAACAATACTCTTCACTATTCTGGTTATCCTTCACTAGACACTAAAACCCTGCAGTACATCAATAGTCTTAAATTTTGGCACATAGAACTAAACACAGCACTCAACATCTGGTCTGATCAGGTTGGAACATAGTAGGACTTACTACTACATAACTTCTTTGGAAGTTATGCTTCTTTTAACATGACCCAAGATCACATCAGTTTTTTTCATTGTTTGACCATATTTCCGATGGTCTTAGGAACCGAGATACCGCTCCTCTATCCATCTCCAGGCAGGTCCGCCCACATGCAGATATGCCCACATACGAGTATTAAAGGGTCATGGCATTAGGAAGGTTGAGAACCACTGTTCTAGACAGTATTATTTCTATTTTCATGATTGTCATCCAAGCTATTAGCTATCATTCCCAGCTTTGTTTCCCCTGAAATTTTGATAAGCAAGAGATCTCTGCCTCTATCTAAGTCATGGATAAAAATATTGAATATCTCAGGGCCAAGCACAGACCTCTAGGGCATAGACCTTATGCCACAGCGATATCAAACTGTTAACAACAATTTTTTTTAGTCTAGTCATTCAATTAGTTCATTTTTGTCTCCTTGTCCATACCATTCCAGTCTCTGACTTTGTTCAGTGTCTTCCATACCAAGAATGCCCCTCCTCCAATTGTTCCCCCTCTTCATCTGATGAAGTTTCTCCCTTTCTTCAAGCCCTAGCTCTGATTCCAATGTCTCCTTCTATCCTCCCTTGAACCTCCCCCTGCATCTTCACCCCCACTTGAAAGTGATCTGCTTGCAGATTTCTCTCAGCACTTGGCCAGTACCTTTCCTCTGTACTTATTACACTCTACTTAATATCATACTTACCTTTTTTTACATATCTTTCCCCCTAATTATACTGTAAATTACTCAAGAGCATTCGGTGGCAGATCTTTCTTTGTATCCTTAATGTTTAACACAAGAGCCATAATTAGGAAGTCTTACACACAGGGCAGATCCATTTGAATAATGGCAGGGGTATGGAAAGGTTGGAAAGGATTTGTAAACCAAGCACCAGTCAGGTCTACTCTCTAGTAGAGGGTATCATGATATGAACACAAGCAATACACTATTTCTCCAATCAAGTGAGAAAAACAGCCATTGGTGCTAACCATCTGTATACCAAATTTCCAGTTTATAGGAAGTCTATGAACCAATTTCTCCATTGGGTAAGAAAGATGCACTTATTTTACAGGTCTGGGTTTTCCTCTGTGCTCCTCTCACTTTCAACTTAACATATTTTGCCCAAGGCATGAGAATAGAGGGTGTACATATCAGAGGAGAGGAGTTCCGGAGATACAAGTGGAAGGGTAAAATGGTACGGGGTAGTCATGCTACATAGTATGGGCCAGCATGAACTATAAGATCCAGAGATATACTATGGGAAATAAGAATCCCCAACCCCATATGGTAGTGAATACTCCAGCCTAGGGCATAGCCCTATTCACTTTGTCCTGGTACTTTGCCTTGTACATAGTAGGTACATAGTACATATTCTGTAATTAGAATTGCAGATTTCAAAATGCTTCAGTAATGACAGCAAAGATGATGAAATTCTTTGCACATTTCTCAGAATCTGTCCTTCTCACTATTTCCTCATGTCACATAGAAATCTGGAAATATCTTTACATTTCTTATAGCAAATCCATATGTCAGCATCAGTATTAAACCCATTCTCAGTGAATTAATTCAATCCCTGATATAACCAAAGGATGTTATAATAAATTGTTCTTACTTATACAGGGATCCTGTGGACCAAGGGGCTCCAACATCATTACGTATTGACATGTTATAATGGAAGGAACCCCGGACTTCCCAAACCAGGTTCTGCCCTGAGCAGTTGTAAGATTCAGTTTCCATCTAAGATGAGGGAGTTGGAAGAGATAATCTTTAAAGGTTCCTTTCAGCTCTGAGATTATATGATATAAACTATTCTTTTGGCTGTTATTCTCCTTTACTTCTGTCTTTTATGGTTCTTTCTTTAGTGCTGTTCGGTCTGGTAGAGATGAAAGGAGGCCATGTGGCTTCTTTATCACTTTCTCTGACCAAAAAGAACTCCTTTTATAGGAGTTCTATAGGAGACAAAAATCACAATGTTCCGTTCATTTAAATAGTCTGGCTCACAAGAATTCAAGCTTTCCATAAAGAACAATCGTTATGATGCCATCTACATGATTTCTGGTTTTTCCAAATGCTTTCAACCGACTCAACCAAGTCACATTTTTGGAGCTTCGAAAGAGCTACCATAGCAGGGAGAAGTTCATTTAGGATTCCTCTTCCCTACTCCCACCACATCCTGAACCACTGAATTCATTTCAGCCCTGTCAGCTCTAAAATCTTCCCAAGGTCTGCCTGTCCCAAAAGATTCTCCCACTGAGTCTAGCTCTACCATTTTCTCTTTTATCTAAAATGCTATTGCTTCCCTCTCTCCTTACACTTCCCCAGGGGATCAGACTGACCAAAACATTCCCTCTATCCTTAGGGGAGGTAATATGCTCAGCCTTTGAACTACTGCCATAATCTAAACCTATTGGTGAAGAAGCACAAACACAATTAGCCCACTATATCTAGCCAGCCCCATGATCATCGGATGAAACCATGTTTTTCACATCTCATCCACTTAAGTATCCATCTTGCCATCTTCTCTGCTGCTGATATGCAGCCACCCCCTTCCTACCTCTTTCCATCTCTTGCACTGGGAAATAAATACTGTCATACTCCTATTGTTCCTGGAAAGGCTGGCCAATTTGGTGCCTTGTGGATCAATCCACCATCCCTTTGATTTCCTAGACATTTCTTTCCCTGTCAGTTCCACTTAACTATTGTATCCCCCCTTCCAATTAGAATGTAAGCTTCTTGAATGTAGGGACTGTCTTACTCATGCATTTGTATCTCGAGTTTCCCAGGTACAGTACTTGGCACATAATAAGTGCTTAATAAGTATGCTTTCTTTCATTCATTTATTTCTTCCTTTTAGCAAAACTTGGCACTTGTTCTTGGATTCCTTTCCATTATTAGTTACTTCCTCAATATAGATTGTAACAAGGTAAGTGCTCACATAGTGGTCAGAAGAAGCAGTATGAGGACACTCTCAAGGTATCTTTGAAGAACTTTAATATTGGCTCTGAGACATTGGAAACACTGGCACAGGACTATTCAGCATGGTGTGCCTATATCAAAGAAAGGGCTGTATTCCATGAACAAAGCAAATTGTAGAAGCACAAAGGAAATGGGAGCTGCACAAATCCAGAGCCACTTCCACTCTAAATGTTCTAATGGACCACTTGTGCCTGAACTATGGTAGTACCTTCTGAAGAGTACCACATTGGACTGATCAACCACAGCGGAATACACCATACCCTGATTCCAATATTGTGGTGTCGTTGGTTGTCTTTGAAAATGAAGGACAAACAACAGGATCCTTAAGAGTTACCTTAGATTTCTTTTATATTCCCTATACTGTACTTAGCATAACAATGTATACTCAATAAATGTGGATTAATTATATCTCTTATAACATCTAATACAATAATGTACAATGGATGCCTTTAGAAGGTACATAGTAAGTCATTTAAATGAATATTGAATTCTGTAAAGATCTTTACTAGGTATACCAACATCATTTCTTTACAGAGATGGTATGGGGATGGGGGACTATGGATGTGGAACATTGTATTATCAAACATGGTAGATCTGTTGGTTAGTTTTACCAAACTATTTGCCCTCTCTCTTTTTTTAAAATGTTGTTTCATGGATGGCTCTTGGGGGAGGGGAAAGCCACATGTACTTGGAAATGAAGGCAATGTAAAGACAAAATATAGCAATAATTTTTTAAAAAAGAGAATATACTATTGTATGGCATTAGCTCTAAGAATTAAAATCTCTAAACAAAAGAAAAGAAAGTCTATTCTAGCTCTAAATGTCTAAGATTATATGATTCAATGAGATGAAATGTAGCCAATTTAACCACTTCACCAGCATTAAATCTCTGAGGCTAAACATATGTACCAAATGGTTCATTATTTAATACGTATACAATTTCTTTGGGCTATTGTCATAAGGCTATATTGACTATATGGATAGATGATAGATGTTGTTCTTCCTTTGTTCTTGAAGAAGATCAATGACATCACAATGCGATGTCTTGACTTGTGTATGAATTGGCTTAAGTGAGACAGAGTTGCACAAAGTTGTCAGCCTCACTTTTTCTCTTCCAGAGTCATTGAAGTCCAGTGGCAAGACAAAAGCCAAGATTGTGGGCAACGGCCTGGGATGCAGTGGATGATGGCGTCTTCAATGTCTTACCAAGCTCTAAGTGTTCCACAGCACCTGCTTCAGCTGCCTTTATGGCCATTGGAACAAATTATTCTCATGTGCACATTCCACAGGGGAAGTCTTCCCATGCTTAAGGTAGACATCCCCCTAGCTCACTGATGGGTTTGAAGCCTATTGGTTGCCATCAACCTGGTTTAGCGTGTCTGTGAAGGGATTTTATTGAGGTGAAGCTGCTGCACGTGCTACCACTTCTTGGAGTTACAGATGAGAGTTGGGAAATAGGTGGACACCAAAGGTAGATGAGCAGCCCCAACAAGGGTTGAGCAAGCCCTCACACCAGAGGTCCTAGTCCTTTCTGAATACCCCATATACATCAGGTAGATAGATACCAACACAAGACAGATAGATAAAGCATTTGATAATCGCCATGTGCAAGGCACTGGGATACAAAATCAGTCCCTGCCCTCAAAGAGCACAAATTCTAATGTAGTAGTTCTCAGGTTTTTTTGGTTTCAGGACCCCTTTGCAACCTTAAAAATTATCAAACACTCTAAGGAGCTTTTATTTGTATGAGCTATATCTAGAAATATTCACAACATTAGAAATAAAACATCTTAATTTTGACCTCACAGACTCCCTAAAAAGGACTCAGGGATCCCCAGTGGGTCCACAGACCATCATTTGAAAACCATTGTTCTAGTGGATCATGAATATTTCAAAGTGTTTCGCTTTTATATTTTCTTCCATCTTTCTGTCGCTGTCAGAACAGCATAGTGGAATATATATCCACTTTAATATTTTATCCAAAATGTAGGATATCCCACACTTAGATGTGGATTACTTTTCCCCTTCTTTTTGTCACTGGCTCTTTGACATTAGACAATTCACTTCCCCTATATGGGTCTTAGCAGCATCATGGGGAGCTGTATTCTATTAGGAAGAATTCCCCCCTCCAAAGTTTCATTACAGAAAGGAAAGTCTGTTCTCTCAGCAGCAGAACTGGATGTGGCTTATCTACTTAGTGTTACCCAGTGCAAAGAATATGAAACAATGTTCAGGACATAGAAGTCAGGCCTTGTAGGAGCTCAAACTTTGGATAAAAAGTTTCTTCAGTGATTAGCTCTATACTCTGCAATGGCCACCCACAAGCTTCCAACAAAGTGCTACGTTTAGACATCTCACAAAGAGGCTTAAAGGAAAAATTCTGTTGGAATTAGGGTGTGGGGTGTGATAAAACCATTTAAAATATTTAAGGATCTTAATAAAATGAATGCTCTTTAAAATGAATGATACATTGAATTATTTTTTAATAAGGGATTAATAGGATGTTGCTAAGGGAATAGTAGTATTATTTAAAATTATCAATAACAACCATAAACCTATGAATGCAAAAATTTAAGGGACGAAGAGAACCATTTCACAGGGGAAAAGAAGAGGACTTCTGCTTATGCCTAGCTAGTTCTGAGTTTTCCTTTGTTTGGCTATGTAATTTCTGTACCTCTACTAAAGTCTGACTTGCAAGCTGTCCTGGTGTCTTGTATAGTGTAGGCTGATCAGAGCCTTACCAGAGCCTCACTGGCAGTGGTTGGAAAGGTTTCTAACAAGGCCTATATATGTATAAGGATTAGACTAGCTAAGGGTGGAGAGGCCATCAACAAGTTGGCCACAGGATGATCATATTCCATTTAGCATAGTAGATTTGCAACTGGAACAAACCCACAAGTTTATCTAGTCTGAATCTTTCACTTTACAAATGAGGAACCTGAGACCCAGAGAAGTAAGTGATTTACCCAAGGCCACACAGATAAAGAAGTAGCTGAATTTTTCAGAGTAACCCCAGGGACTATCTCCTGAGTTGGAGAAGAGCTGAAATTTGGGATGGGTGGAGTGTCCACAACCGCTGAAATATCAATATCTTTTAGATATTGATATTTCAAATATGTCAGGGCTCTGTGACTTTTTGATCCAAAAATGCTAATATATTGACTTGGTTTTTTTGTTCAGCTGAATTGTTTTACAGATTAAAAAAAAGTTTGAGAGTCACTTGCCTAGAATAATGCAATGACCTCCTTCCTCCTTATAATTTTTGATAGTTGAGACTGTATGATTCCTTCAACAAAGGTCATCTTTGATCATACAAATCTTCTTTAAGAATATCTAATGAAGTCTTAAATCTTTTTTTTTTTTTTTGTATTATGGACCCCTTTGGTAGTCTAATGAAGGATATGGACTCCTCAGAGTAAAGTTTTTAAATACATAAAATAACAAAATTTGGAAACAGAAGGTTAAATTAAAATTTAAGTGTAATTCTTTCCCAAGCTCATTGATCCCCTGATTTCTATCCATCAATCCGGGAGTCTGTGGAAATCAAGGAACAACTGATTTAATGGTTCTTCCTCATCTGGGATATTAAACCAAAAACTCCAACTTTGTGGTCCTTCTTACATGTCCCAGGTTCACAGAAATCATGACATTGGCACTACAAAACACACTAAAAAATCACTGGTCATCTGCAATGGCAGGCTGTATGCTGTAAAACACTGATTTGTTTTAAAGGCACTAATTGTAAAATGGAATATAATTAGTTGCTTTGCTAGTTTAGAAACCACCAAAAATATCAAAGGTGTATTGTTACTATTTTTAAAAGAAGTTCCATCTTAAATCACTATTTGTATTAGAGGGTATAGTTATCACTTTTTATCACTGGAACCTCTGAAAAACAAAGCTACAATCACAACACTCTCTTTTTAAATCTCATTTTTCAAAAATGGAAAATAAGATTTTTTCCTCTGAAACTTTTTGAAGGAACAGTTTTTGAATATAAGTCTTTGCTCTTTGCATGTACTTCTACAAGTTAGTATAAAAATAAAAGACTAAATATGTATCCTGCTGACAGTCTGGTGGGCTTTTTCCACACACAAGCATGCAACAAATATGTTTGGATTTCTTAGTGGAAGGTGTTCATTTTTTCCAGGAAAGTGTATTATATGCTACTAAAGTATCAATAGAGGGAAGAAAATCTGAAAAGCGAATATTTCTTATACATAATTTAAAATGTGACTATTGTTACCATCCTTAAGATAATTTTTTGCTCCCAAAGTGCTTCACATTAGATTTGGCTCCATTCAAATGCCTAATATAAAAGAATATCTAAAAGTTTCGTTTTTGTAGGATCTATGTCATCTCTTCCAAATCACTTTTGACCTTATAAGCAATTTACCTCTCTCAGGTGCTGATGCTAATATCAATCTATTGCCATGTAATTTCAATGATATTCAGTTATTCTGAAGACTGTAGAGAGGGCAGGGAAAAATAAAATTAGTTATCGATGTGAATATCTATCAGTTTTTAAATAACATTTGAAAACATGCTTCAAAACATCCTACCATGGGCACATTCTGTACTTATTGAAAAATATTTGTTTTTTTAGTTGCTTTCAGAAAAATATGAATATTTTGTTTATCCAGTTTTCCCTGTGTATTTTCTATATGTTAAATATTTCAGGGCAAAAAGCTCAAGAATTTGCTCATCAGTTGCTGTTTTTAGAGCTCTTTGTTCCTTTCAAAATCACTTCTGGGATAGTAATATCATTGGCCTGAATGAGACACTTTCCCACATAGCTCTATCTTTGTCTGACATTCAGACAAACTAGGTTTAAAGTTGCAGGGAGTTCCAGATGTTTTCATTTATTATTTATATATGCCCTTGGTTAAAAAACAATTAAAAAATAAGAATAGCACATTTAAAATTTGAAGTTCAATCCTGTTTAGTTTAGGAACTTTTAGGTAGCTTGTCAGACAAGCAGGATTCATTGCACTTGCCTTCCATGCAAAAATAATGTCACAGGTCTTAAAAATGTATATTTGTTTTCTCATGAGTTGAAAGTATCTACAAATGATCCAATCCAAATAAGATGTTTAACTTCTGCTTTGTTCCATAGGAATCTTTTCCACATTAAACTAGCAAAAGAAGTAAATTTGGGTTAAATTTTTCAGGGCATGGTACTTCCCTTTGTGTCTGTTGGAAAACTCCAATGTACATAAAGAATGTTCTATAAATAGCATAATGTAAGAAGGGAAGGGTAGGGAAACAACTGTCTTTACAACTTTTCTGATTCTAACTTTTCTAGTTCTACAACCTAATTGCACAATCTAAAATCACATGCAATTTATGACAAGATTCAGAAGGAAAGGGAAATAAATCTAGTGTAGTTTATGTCTGGGTAAAATTAGATTTTACACTATGGTTGAATATAACAATAGAATAAAAAATAATGGTAAAGAATTTTCTTGCAATGATGATATTGTTAATTCATGGCCCAAGAACATCATGCTATATATCTAATGACCTGAATGTGTTTCAAGTAACTTACAGTGCTGTGAGAACAAAATCAGATTGTATATAGGTATGTATTTTTATATTATGTGTGTTTACTTTAAAAGTTATGAAGTACTACACAAAGGCATGATGTTATATGATTATCGTTATTAAAAAGTAGTTTGTTATTTTTGTAAACAGGGAAGTTGAGATTCTCACACCCCCCTCCCCACGTTCATTATGGAGCCTTAAATGACTTAAATGGCAGTAAAACTTTATCAACCTAAATTGTACTAATCTAGATTCTCTAATAATTACAAACGGGCAGTAGTGAAATTTTCTTTTGATAATTGCTAAACTATTTTTCTAAGCAAATTATTTTAATACTGTAAATAAATGACAAGGGAAATATTTACTCTATTTAAAACAACAAGCACTTCAAGGTAAGTTTTGTAAATTAGGATAGCTCATTTAACCACTCCAAACCTCAATTTTCTCAAGACTAAAATTTGAGGTTAGACTCTAAGTTTTCTTCTAGTTCCAAATGTTTATAATTGGAAACTTTAGGAGTACCCATTTTTTATAAACAACTAATATGTTTATTATAAATTATTTTTAACCCAGCCATTAAAAAGCAGTACCTCTATTTTACAATATTTTGTTAACCTTATTGGAGTTACTTTTATGCTTTAAAAAGACTGTTTCTCTTTAAAAAATTTTTTTTTAATTTTTAATTAAAATTTAAACATTTAATATCAATAAAATCAACTAAGTTTGCTTAGCAGGTTTTTACATTTAAACTAATTTTAATGCATAAAGTACAATAATAACTGCCTAGTCCTTCCCTCTAAGTTTTGGTCTGTATCCTTTGTTTAGACATGACCCTTCACTTTTTCCCTTTTCCCCCCCTTTCACTCACGTGGCCATAATTAGATTGTACTCCATATTCCCAGTTCAGCTTTCTTTGTATTGTATTATTTGGTAGAGTTCATAGATTTGAAATTTTTCTAATTTTTAAATTGTCATTCTTAACTACATTTTAATATTTCATATTTCACATACCACAAGTTGCTTAATCATTTCTTTTAATTGGGGACATTTGGTGGGTTTTTTTGGGGAAAATTATTTCTTTTAAATAAATTTATAACTTAAGCTGACCTCTACTGATTAATCTGAATTTTAGGAGTTTTCTTTTTGCTCTATTAAGTTGTTCTGATCTAGGCAAGACCAATGATAGAAATATAAATGTTTCTTTAACTGTCACCCAGCCTTGCAAATATATACCAGAATTTAAACAGACTACCCTCAGAACTATTAAAACAAATTAAATCCTCAACTTCAACTTACTCTGGGTAGGTGGATGAATGGTTACAGTATATGTAAGTGGTCTCAAGACATCCTATTTTGCTGCAGGCATTCTTTGATAGGGTAACACGTATTTTTTCAGTGTCTAATATGTGTCCAGCCCTGTGCTGGATACAAAAAAAAAAATTTACAAAGGGGTGGGAGAGCAGAAAGAGGGGGAACTTACTATGTAGCTGGGAAGACAAGACATAGGTTTTGGAAACAATAGATAACAATATGATACAATATATAATTAAGTGACAAATTACATTATAAAGATGCTTTATTTGAGACTTCCTTCTACAGCAACAGAAGCTATTAGCACAGAAATAGAAAAGATAAAACAAATATAATAAACTTTAAAAAACACAAACCTCCCACTTAGACTATTCTTTTAATTTTGCTCTCCTATTTTTATTACCCCTTTTAATTTCTAGGGAAAGAAATTTAGTTGAAGGCTATAATACACCCGATGCAAATGCCAACATTTTGACAACTGGAGAAATTTTCTTTATTCTTGAAGTAATACATCTTTCCTGGAATTATTTCCCGTCATAAGGATTTCCCACTCTCCATGTTCCCTCCTCCTCATAGTCTGGTACTCCAGTGACAAAAAAGAATGTGTTGTACTGTCATCTATTCTACATTGGCCTGGCTATAATTATTTTCTTTGTCTTTCCCTTGGCTACGTCATCCCTGGAAACTTTTCTTTTAAACTTCTTTTGCTTCTGTAGCAATAGGCACTTTGAGAAATTAATTCTTTTCACTTGTTCTTGTGAGAAAAAAAAAAATCCTTGCTCCCTTCCCTTTCCTAATAGGGTCAGGAAGAAAAATTCATCTGTGACCACAATCACTGGTAATATGGAGCAGCTTGTTACTGTGGTGGTCAAATGATTAGCTACCATTTTTGTACATCTTTTCCTTCTTCCCAAAATTCTGACCTATCTTTGCCACCAGCTCAAAGAGGAAAAGGACATTTTATCTAGAGCAAAGGCTTGATTACTTTTCCCAAACCCTGATGATGACATTGCAGCATTCTATAATAATTTTTGCTTCTAAAATGAGTTACCTCTCTCCTCAGCCTACAGCTGTATTAGCTTACAACACATCCCACTTGCAGGGCTATCTGTAAGCAAAATGCAACTCCTACCTCTTCAACTTTTTCTGATTTCACTTGGCTCCCAATGTACTTTCATATGGCTAGTATCCTTTATCATTCAGAAAGTAATCCGATAACCTCCTTTTTACTAAAGTGTTAAGGACTTAAAGGAGAGAGAGAAAGAGAGAGAGAGAGAGAGAGAGAGAGAGAGAGAGAGAGAGAGAGAGAGAGAGAGAGAATATGAATTAAATGTGATGGATCATTCCTAATAATTTTGTTTCAGGCATTAGTGGAAAACATATTTTTGGGTTGGAAGCTTTTCCTGAAATCACAGATTTGGGGCTGGGATGTATCTTAGAAGTTTAGACTAATGCCTTCTAAGGATCAGGAAACTATGGCCCTGAGATGTTAAGGGACTTGCCAAGATCATATAGATAGAAAGTGGCAAAGTCAGTATTTGAACTTGGAACCTCTAACTCCAAAGCCATTTTTCCCACCTGACTCTCCACTTAATCTCTTTTTTCCTTCCTTCTCTATTTGTCCAGCTGACCCTGCTCACAGTCAGGGTCAGCTCTTCACCTACAGTTTGCTCTTAGCCTCTCTCTACTAAGGCCTGTGTAAATGTGGTAATTCATAGACCTTTTATTGCTTGGTAAAGAAAGGGCAAAGAAACTTAAAAGTTAAGGTGTTAACAATTGAAAATCAACCAGAATTGAAAATCATAAAATTTTAGGAATAGGTCAGTGCCTTAATTTTACAGAAAAGAGAACTGAGGCAGAAAGTGATTTGCCAAAGGTTACCTACCTCTTTGTTGGAAGACCTGTGATTTGAACCAAGGTGTCTTATTTCCTACCTTGTTCTAGTTTTAAGGCAGTTCTAAAATCATAAGGTTAGCCAAAAAGAACATAAAATTTTGTCTTAAGTCAGTTGATAAATATTTGTTAAGCCTACTATGCTAAGGGCCCTGTATTAAGTATTGGGAATATAAAAAAGAGGCAATAGACTGTCCCCACCCTCAATGACCTCACAATCTAATGGAATCTAATGACAACTTTTCCAGAGCATACCTGTTGTACACCATGATGTATGTACCATTGTAATATATTTCAGGAGTAAAGATAAAATAAATTTTGGTTTTTTTTATTGCTTTGAGATCATCCAAGTAATTGGTCTATTCTAGAGCCAACTGCATTACTTCATGAATGAGAAATACCTGTTTAAAAGCCTATTCTCCCCAACTCAAAATTTGTGATCTCATATAAAAATGAAGTTTTTTTTTTAAAAATGAAACAATATAATCTCTCATACTCAGTCTAGTAGCCCAAGAGCTTCTAATCCATCAGTTGGAGTATGAGTTCATGTAAAACAAAAGAGGAAAGTCTCTAGGTAAGAGTCTATGCAGACTAAAGAACGCCCCTTTTCCAGACTCTGAAAGCATGAAGGAGTAATGCTATACTTGGGAGTGTGCCACTCCTGTGATTCCTCAAGGTACCACGCCTACCCATACTCCATATAGGATAATTATTGGAAATGGAATTGGTCAAACTCTTCATGTTTTGTTTTTGGTGTTGGTAATAGAAAGTGTTAGAATATATGGCTGTGATAGAAGATTTTTCTACTCATTGTGAATACTGCCCAGTAAGAGAACGTGGAAGTAGAGGAAGAGAACGTTGTTACACACATAGGTGTATATGCATACTGAGGAAAGACAAGGAGGATCTGAATCTAAGAACCTTTTCCATGTTGAAGGATTATATTAGGTCTGAGACCACCTTATACAGTCTTTTATGACTTCAGTAATTAACTCCTTTACAAAGGGATCATAGACAACCTTACCTTGTATCACTAAATTCTACTCTCTAGCAAATTTGCTATAGTTAGGTTCCAGGATTATTGCCAGTCTCATTAATAGCCTACATTGTTATAAGGTGTTTCAATTAAAATGCTGCTATATTTCCAAATTATTTAGTTCATGGTTATACTGTTTAATTAATTTAAGACCTACAGAATGGAAGATAATATAACACTCCTTGACGTTTTCAGTTTCATGATTTTTTTGTTTTTGTGTTAAACTGAATATGGCATGTGCACACACTGTTCCTTTGGAATGTCTGTTTGGGGGATATGGTTCTGATTTGAATTTTTGAGTATTTGGTTCTGATTAAGCATATATTGTTGTTTCAGCTCTTGAACAGTTGGTAGATGTTTGATATATGCATAGCTAAGAGTCTGGAAGGTTGATGTTTAAAGAGGGGGAGGTTTAGTTTAAAGGAGCTTGTCTTGATTTGACTTTTCATGCTTTAGATACATCTTACTCTATTGTCACTTTGTATGGATTACCTAGTTGTGGTCTGAAAGATTTATTAAGCATTAAGGTAACCAGATTTATCAAAAGCAAACAGGGACATACTACTCTTCCAAAACAAATTTTGGAAGCACTGGACAAAATACTAACAAACAAGATGTTATGTGTTACTATTTTAATTGTGAGGGAGTTGCTGCAAAGGGTGCATGAAAAACAAACAACACAGAATGATTTCTTCTGCCATGAATTGCTTCCCTAGTTCTTAAACAGTGATCTCACTTGGGTATTTCATGTGTGATCAGTAAAGAGAGCTGCACGTTATTTTTTTTTTTTGTCCATATGACCAAATTTCATTCTAATGACAAATCTTGTATTTTAAATCTTCCCCTGAAAATGTCAGAATCAACATATACTCTCAATGGGTAAAATAACTTTACATTTCACTGATTTTTCATTTTTAAAGAACATACAAGTACTTAAAAAAACTTTTAAGTGATAAGTTATTTATTGAAAAACCTTAATTTTTATACACTTCTTTGGGTACTCTACATTCTGCTGGTCACTAAAGATGACCACAAAAAGCTAATTTTTGTGACAAATTTTTATTCTACAGCATTAAAAAAAATTACATTTTCATTGGCAACTTTAACTTACAAGTTCTAAACTTTAGGCTTTATTTCCTAGCTTATTTCTAAAAGAAAGAAATCTCTGAAAAATATAATTAGTAGATAATATAATTGTTCATTTATTATTCATTTAATGAATATTTCTTAAATATGTAAAATAAAATGATAAGCAAACTCTCTGAGTAATTTTAAAATTGTACAATTTATTTTAATTACTCATGCTCAATTCCTCATTTTTAAATAAATGTGAATTGTATAAATCTTTTAAAGATTTCCAAAATTTTATTCTTTGTTGAAGGCTAGGAACCTACAAAAATAATCATCTGTCTTTCAGTAGAGTTAAACAATTTCAAAATAGTACTTACTAAAGAAAAAAAAAGCTAAACAGGAAAAGGCTGATTTCCCTTTTGTAAAATTTACTAATGAATTTAACTCATTTTCCAAGATGGAAAGAATATAGAAAACAAACATCTAAAAAGATATAACATTTTATTTTCAAAAGCTTTTTGTTTTGCACTTAGGCATTAAATTTTTATCACTTATAAATGTAGCACCACTGTAATAATGACATTTCTTGTATCTTCTAGAATGATAAAGTAAACTTACAATTTCTTTCAAATAAGTCTTCTTTGGTAGACTGATCTTCCCTATTATCAGAAAACACTACTGTTTATGAGATAAACAATTTCTTTTAGATCTACAGATACCTGTTTTTTTTAGTTTTATGCAATCTACATTTAAACATTTATTATTGACATCAATTAGTTTGAATCATGAAACCCAGACAACTTCCAAAGCACAGATTACATATTAATCAATCCATTAATTTAGAGCTCACCTCTCCTGCCTGAGTTGTTACCAATTTCAGGTATTTGTCATGAATTCAGTCCTTTGGTAGCAGCTCTTCTGCTCTGACCAGCTCAGTGAAATACCCTCTGGTTAACAGTCAACAAGGCTGTTTAAAATGGTAGATGACAATCGTGTGGGTTGGATTTGGTTTCCATGTCATTTAAGTGGCATGTACAAATTAGAAAATTGGTTATCTTGAAGGGCATGGAAGGAAAGAGGAATTGGCAGGTTTTGAAAAGGCAGGAGATTTGCCAAGAAGGAATCAGAGCAGGTGAAAATCAGTTTATACAGTGGATTCCAAACTCAGATTCAGTGTTCTAAGAACCAGAAGGGGGACAAAGCAAAGCAACCTCTTATCACTGTGTACAATCAGATCAAAGAAAACTGGTCAATAAACCTCAGTACTGTCCCGTGCTAATACTACAGATTGATATTAGCTGGTAAAAGAGCCTGGTAAAAAGATAAATCTTCTCGTAAAGAGTTACAGAATCCCAAATAAATTGAAGGTAGCCTCCTCAAATATCTCCAGTGAAGATCACAAGCAATGGAAACAGTTGCATCTCTCAACTCATCCCCGCCCCCCAGCATCCCCGCGTGGTGGTCCCACAACGCTGGAACAAAGCTGCTTATAAAGTAAACACGCCCGCGCCTTAGCTTCGTTGCCTCGGGTTCGGAGAGGCATTTGGGAAGGACACAGTCAGCGGCTATTTTGAAAACCTAGTTTTCATCACGGCCAAAGCGTTTCCTCTCCCTGAAGGCAATGTTATTGGGACTGCAAACAATTTCCTGGCGCCTTCCAATGCCCTCTAGCGGCCGACGTGGAAACGACTCCCTTGGGCGTATGTCTCTCCTGCCTTTCTTGGCTCTCTCCACCCCCTTTTTTAGTCTCTTGGGCAGGCAGCAAGGAATCAAACTCAGTTCTTCACATCCTCGGCTCGGAACTCCCCCCTTCGGCGGCCCCCCGCCCCCGCCCCCCTCCGTACACTCCTCCAACGTTAGGACTTGAAACTCTGGCTTCCTAAAACCATAACATTTCCATCCGTCCCTCAAAAATTTCTTAAAGGAGAGCCAGGGTAAGACTGCGGGGCTTTCCTTTTTTTTCAAGGTGTAGTTCACCACTCATCCCCCCACTCCTTCACGTTTAGTTCTTTAAGCACGCTGCGAAAAAATGCGGCATGCATTTTTTTTTTGCAACAGCTGCAAGAAACAATGAAGCTTTTCAAGAAACGGGGGGAATGCGCTTTCCAGTTGCAGTTTTTTTTTTAGGGAACCTCTCAATTTTCTGCCCTTCCTCGCCTCCCGACGGAAAAAATGCATATAAATACAAATTATATGTGGATACGTAAAATATATCTCTTCCATCTCGGTGAGAAATGAAGCTGGGGCATTGTTTTGGGAAGCAAGTCGGAGGGGAGGGTGTGTGCGTGTGTCTGTATTAGGGTGGGGGCGAAGGGGGAGGGGATGGAAGAGAAGGGGTGCGTGTATAGTCAGCTTTTTGCAGACTACAGGCTCACGCTGCGACTCCGTTCCGAACGTTCCCGGGAATCCCAGGCTCCTGCTTTTGGCGCGCGCCTGTCTGGGCTGGGGCCCGCCGTGCGCCGCTGCTGCTGCTAGTGTGTGTGTATGTGTGTGTGTGTATGTGTGTGCGTGCGTGCCTCCGGGAGCGCGTGCGCGAGCCCCCAGTGTGTGGCAGCAGCAGCAGCGGCAAAGCGAAGCTGAGGCTCTTGTTTACCAGCATTAACTCCGCTGAGCAAAAAAAAAAAAAAAAAAAAGCAAGCAGAGGAGCGCACCAGGCGAACTAGAGAAAGAGGGAGAGCAAAGCTGCAAGCAAAACTGCCCCCTTTGCAACAGCAATTTAGTAAAATCCTTGCCAGACCCTCTTATCCCGCTCGTTTCTCTCCCCCCTCCCACCTTTCTCCTTCCACACCCCTTTCCAGAGGAATTACAAACCCCTGCAACACCTCTTCGGCTTTGACCTTCAGCAAACCGGATCCCCCCTACGTTCGGGAAAGAGGAAGGTGGGGGGCGGTGTGTGTGTGTGTTTGTGTGTGGTGTGTGTGTGCGTGTGTGCAAGAAGGGAATTACAAACGTTTGCTATGGGAAAGCAGTCGCCGCGAGAGGGGATGCAACGCGGAGCCCCAGCCCCGGAGCAGCAGGAGTGCTGAACAGCTTCAGTGTTGCTGCTGGGGCTTTGTGTGTGTCCTGGATTTTTTGGAAGGCGCCTGTAGCAGCAGCAGTGAGAGAGGAGGAGGGAAAGGAGAGGAGGAGGAGGAGGGGGAAGCCTCTTCATTCATTTTTATTCCGCATTTTTACCCATTTTCAGCCTCTTCAGCAACCTGGACTTTGGGGGATATTTAAAACTGCGTCGCATCATTCCGACGTGGATACTTTGCGGCGTTTGGAAGCCTTTCCCTCTATTTTTGGTTGGGCTTGTTTTTCCTTGCAAGGATTGATTTGGATTTTTTTCCCTTTCTTTGCAGTTTTTTTCCCCTACTGCCTTTCTGTGTGTGTTTGAAAATGGAGGTTGAAGATGCAGACCGCCAGCCTCAATGCGCTTCATGTTTGCTACTTCTGTGTCCATTGTATCACTGCAGCCAGCGCTGAGGGGGGATTGTTACCTTTTCTGTAGCAAACGCCACAAATACCTACCTATCTAAAGCATCAAAATAGCGTTGTTTGGAGAGTGTGTGTCAGCTTGGACAGCCACAGCATCGACAACAGCGACTCGTCGCGAGGAAAGAAATCATCTTTAAAAATTACAATTTTCGAAGGATCTGTTTTCTCATCTGGATTATTGTTTTTTTCTCCCTTGTTTTTGGAGGGGGTGTGGGGGTGGCAGTGTGAGTTTCGGACTCCCCCCATAACCCCCCTTTTTTTTGGAGAAAGGGGAATTTCGTCCTAAATAAAAGGAATGAAGTCTGGCGCCGGAAGAGGGTCCCCGACCTCACTTTGGGGGCTTCTGTTTCTCTTTTCTACACTTTGCCTTTGGCCAGCAAATGGAGAAAGTGAGTATCTCTCTCATCAATGTTTCTACTGTGAAGTATGGCTTTTGCACTGCGGTAACTTTTAGTTTAAGGGGCCGCTGTCCTATTTTTCTGTTCAAGAATTTGCATCTTCAAGCCTATTTAGAATCTAGAGTTCAGGGGCTGGTCTTTTTTTCGCTTAATTTGGTGCTGTGTGTATGTGGGGGGGGGGGGTGTATGGAGTTGGGGGAGGGAGGAGCAAGTTGGGTGGGTAGGGGGGAGACGGTGGCTTTCCCCCACCCATGACCAAGGTTAAGCGGTTTCGTCTAAGTGAAATAGCTTTACTTTTTGTTTCTTTTCTCTAAAACAAAACAAAACCCAAACACTCACTTGACTCAATTTGGTAATTAACATTTGTATCAAGTTTGTCTGCTTAGCTTTGCTAAAAGTTCCCATTCTTGGAAGGTTCGAACTTGTACCCAGGGGATTGTAAACAACAGTCAAAGGCCACTTTTCTTTTCCAGAAGTACCTGCTCCCCGGCAAAAACCAAAGCTACCCCGCCCCCCCCGGTTATCTGGGGGTGAGGGGGGAGACACGTGAAGAAGGCTATGAGCTTCGTGTTTTCCAAGCCATTTGATTAAAAAGCAATACCCTCTTCCCTGGAACCACACTGAAGCAGTACGCCAGCTTGTTTGTTGTGGTTGATTACATTTCATTTGGGACCACTTTGCAAGGGGGGAGTTTCCTTTCTTGGGGAGCATTATGCACTGACAGTTATCCTGGAACCGAAGGTTCCCCCCCCCCCTCCCCACTTTATTAAGTTAAACCCCCTTGCTGGGTTGGGCAGTGCAAATGGGAAAGGGCCACAATCTTCCACTATGTATTAAGTGGCGGCAGGCGGGATGCCTGGAGGCTGGGGCGGCGGGGAGGGGGGGGGGGGGGTGTTGTTGAATGGCCTCGGAGGTGGTGGAGGAGTTGGGGGTGGTTGGAAGAAAAGGTCCTAAAATGTAACCAAACCTTTTGATAGCATTAGAAATGAGAAGTTAGAACACTTGAACTATCTGCCCTAGAAATACGGTGCTGCAGCTCCAGGACACGTTTCAAAACATCCTTTTTTTTTCGAGGGGGAAGGGAGGAGGAGGGAGTTTGGGAGGTGGGTGGGTTTTCCCCGGATGCGTTGTGAAAACGTGGTCTCCCTCTGTGTTTAATCCCACAAATGGGTGCCCACCCACCCTCGGACGATATTTAGGTTTCTTTTATTAAAAATATTATATAATCCTCCTGTCTGCCGCTCCCCCCTCCCCTTTTAATCCAGCGTTTGCTTTCCCGGAATCTGCCTTTGTTGCAAAAAAGCGCTGCTCTTGTTTTCGGCGTCTCTAAGATGGAATTGTTTTTCTGCGTGGTTCCTTGCTCCCCTTCCTCCGGCCTCCTCCTCCTCCTCCTCCTCCTCCTCCCCCTTCTCTCCCCCCGCCCCTTCGGTGCCCAAGGAAGTGGCGGGGCCCACAGCAACGCTGCAGGAAAGACCAATCCACGCCGTGACCTGGGGCCCACGAGCTAGAGCCTTCTGGCGTGGGGTTCCCCGAGCACCGCCGGTGGAGTCGGAGACTTCCCATTCGGGCCTCGACTCCTCACTACTCTTAGCCTCCCTTCACCTTTTTTTTTTTTTTTTAAGGTGGAGGGGTTAGAAAGGTAGATAGGGAGAATGCGAATCCTCCGTGTGTATATTTGTGGGTGTGTAGATGCACGTTACACACGTGCATGCAAAATCTGTGTCTCAACATTGAGAAGTGCACACAGACACCCCAGCTAATGTGCTATTTAAAAAGTAGGACTACGTGTGTGTTTAAACCTCCGAGCGCGCCCTCCCAGTGTTAGTTTTGAACCAGTCCCCCCTCCCCAGTTGGTTATTATTGTAGCACTTCCTTTGCACATCGTTAATAAGCAATATATCTCTACAAATGCTATCGCTTGTAATCTGATATACTTTGGGTTTTTTCTGGGTGGATGGGGGGAGAAGGGAATGAGAGGTTCGTTGCACTTCTCGGGAAATTAGGGGCGGGGATCCCTTAAAAGAAAAAGCACCCGATGGCATTATAGTAAATTTGAGATGGCGGATGTTTTTCGGACACGTTGAAAAGTTTAAACTAAGTAGTAGAAATAGGGATAAGACAGGTCCAGCAGATCTTGTGTGCTAGGTTGTGTAATAGCTGAGTGTATACAGCTGGTGCCAATTAACTCCTTGCAACTAGGAACCAAGTTTTGGCTCTTTAATTAAACCTTTTATCTCGATCTTGAATGGGGAGGGGGCTACGCTAGAATCAAGTACAGTGGTAATTAAAAATAAGATATAAAGAGTCAGCGTTCTTAATTATAAAAATGAGGTTGCCTTAATAATATCAGAACATCTTTACAGAATTAAAATATTTACTAGACATATTGGAGGCCCTATGATCAAACTGGTACCTGCTACAACCTTAATGAAAACAAAACAACTTGTTTTCCAAAGTTTCAGATCACCAGATTAGAGGGAGGTTTTTCAGTCCTTCTGTTGGCCCAGAATTTTAGATTTTATTTTGAATATAGAGAATGTTCTGCAGGTTTAAAGGGTGAGTGTCGCAGAACACATAAGTATTTTAAACTTTAACGTGGCATGAAATTGAGCTGTATAGTTTCTCTAGTTTTTGATGGTCAAACAGTCTTGGACTTAAATGTTATTAATTTATTTCCTGAAAAATCAGATGTTATGTTTTTACTTTTTTAGATAAAAGATGACTTTCCTAGGAATGCTTATTTATAAAATGTTTTCTCCTGGGAGATAATGCATAGACAACATAGTATTTCATATATGTTGTTTATGTTTTAGTGGTAAGAAAGTATTTTAGGGAAATATCAAGTCATTTCCCAAGGACCCCTTAAAAATGATTGGTAATTTAAAGGTTGACAGATAACCAAAAGTTGCCTCAAATCCTGATTATAAGACATCTAAATACCTTCTTTTCCCTACTGCACAGTGAGATTTTGAGTCTTAAAGGATAGGAACCTAACTTAGAGTTGTAACCGATTTTAAAGCCAAGTTACCAATCTTCACGGTAATAGTAAGTTTAAAAGTTGTCAGAGACTAATATTTCAGCTGTTGTCTTTGATCTATGGGGTAAAGATTGGGGTTATATTGCTTTGCAAGAATTGTGTTAAGATACTTGGAAAGGAAGGAATCCTTAAGTGACCATAGTAATGTAAACATTTCTTAATTTTAGAAGCATAAAGAAGTTCTCAAAACAGACAAAGCCTAATGGAAGTAATGTTAGGGTATTTTATGCCCTCGTGTAAGCAGGCCTTATAACTATAAGTATTATAGTAATAGGCAAGTGCTGTGTATTATGATTTGGGGCCGGGGTATGGTGGTAGTTATTCCTACTCACTTTAAATAAGGAGACCTAATGTGATATACATGTTTTCTCCCATTTGCACTAAGCTTCCTACATCTCATCCCTCAAAATTCTATTGCTGAAGAAACCTAGGCATAAGAAATGAGGATGTTTAAATGGATTGCTTGTTTTAGGTTTGCTAGAAGTACGTTGGAGTAAAAAGAAAAAAATCCCAAATAGGAGATTTTAGGCTTCCAAGGAGAAAAATAGCAAGCAAACAATATTTTGAGGATTAGTTGAGCATAGGTCATTATTTGAAGTTTAAAATGTTATATGTTTGAGTTCTCCAAAGAGCCTTGAGAAATGTTAAAGTTTAAAAGAATGCCTCTTGAATCCGGGAGTTACAAAAACCAGCAGGTAAATTTGCTTGACAGTTTTAACCAATCCCTGTCATTACTGTGATTTTAGAGGCTGAGAACTTCCATTTAAAAAACAACAAAAAAACTTGAAATTGATGATTGAACTTGGGGCATTCAGGGGAAAAGGTACCTGCAGAGTAATAGGGATTGATTCTTTTATGCATTAGAGTTCAGACAGGGGACAGAGAAGTGGTCGGTTTAGGGTTAGAGCTTTTGCCTTTTTTTCTGAAACCCAGCAACTTAATGAAAGTCAAATTTGTTACATAAAATGCCTTATTTTGAAATAATACCATCTTGCTAGGGAAATTTAATTTGGGTCAAAAGATAAGACTGATTTTTATTACTATTAAAAAAAAAGTTTTGAGATAGTAACATAAGGAATTTTTATTTACCTCTTTGAACTGTAACCCCTGTAACTGGTGGTATAGATTATAAGAAAGAATTAAAGAGAAAAAATCTTGTCTTTAGTATTGCTTACTTAATCCAGTTCTTCTTTGATTGTTTAAAATTGTACTTTTTGTGAAATATACTCAGGAAGCAAAATTGAGGTTAGGTTTAATGCAGAGTTCAGTTCTCAAATAGTCAAATCAGTGATCTGGAAGCTTCAGCTATTAAAATCATAATGTGATGCTTTGGCATCAATTATTGTTGCAAGGGTTTTCTACCAAGTTTGAAACATACATAGGGATGATAATTTATATTGTATCTTTGACTTTCTGCTTGATCAGTGATAAAAATGTTTCCTGGTCTTCCTACTGTTGCGAGATCAATATAGTAAGTGAAAATCAGCTGTATCATTTTCACTTGTTGCAGTATAATTTGCAATTGCCAAGACAGGTGCTCTAGGAACAACAATTTTTCTTTTATCCTGCTTCATTGGTTTTGTAAGAATATAATATGTGAGGCAAAGTATTTTATGAGCTCTTGCATGTAATGAAGTTGCTTGAATAAAAATATCAAGTATTTACCAAAATACTTGGTGGGTTTTAAATTAGAACAGGATTCATTTATGTATTTCTCACAAGCCACTTCTGAACAATATGTTTTAAATGTTTTTAAGGTTTTTCTCTTTAGTATCTTCAAGTCTAGAAGCAAAGAGAAAGGTCTAATGGAAGCATATGCTTATATCCTTTAGACTTTATTCATATTTTCTCTCATTTTGGAGCCTTACTGCAGGTCATTGCAGATGTGAAAACATTTACTAATACAGGTCGGGGGCACTTATTTTGTTACTTGGTTTTGATAATTGTGATGAAAAATGAAAAAACTGTAGTGGTATGGTTTATCTTTTGCCAGAACCTTATGAGTCACAGGTGCGTGCACAAATATTTCATAGTATCTAGAAACTGTATTTCAGATGTTTTCTGGACTTACATGTTGCTTGGTTTTTTGTAATTACTCAGGAGATCTAGTAAGTTGTATGGTTGTGTATGGCACATTTTGAATAACTCAGCATTTAAAATAATTTGAAGGATGAGAATGACCTCATGAAAGACAAAGTTTATGTTAATGAAGTCTCCAGTGTACAAATCTTAAAATGTATGGGCAGGCTTTTCTTTTAAGTGCTGATCTTTTCCTTGTTTTGTTTTCAAAACAGTAAAAACAACAACAACAACAACAACAAAAAACAAACTATAGTTCAAAGAAAGAAGAGGCATGTGTACTGTTGAGCCAGCTTGCTGTGATACTGTTTTTCTTAGCCAAGTCATAACAGGTGCTTTCTGAGTTCAAGAGATGAACTCATTTCAATTGTACTAAATATATAATACACACTCACACTCAAATACACTCACACTCCCAGTGTGTGGTTTCTTGAATTCTATATCTGAAACATTCTGAAGGAAAATTCAAAAACAGACTTTGAAGAAAAGAAAGATTTCTCTGAACCTTTTTCCAAATGGGCCATATAACATGCAAAGATTATGGGTACAGGAGCACCCATAATAAAATGAAGAATTACAATGTGGAATTACATTGTAATTACCAATGAGGAATTACACTTGTTTGTGGAAATTCGAGCCTGATAAAAACTTTGAAAAGAGGGGAAAACCCACGTCAGCAATTAAACCTTGTGGCATTTAGACACACTGACTTGTTTTGGACATACTTTTAACAAGTAACATTTGGGTAGATTAAACCTTAATAGGTGTAAGATCCCTCAGTATCTGTTAGAAATCTGATTTGTTCCTATTTTTCCTTGTTGAAATGACTTCTTTTAAGGAAGGCATACATTTTACATAAAATATTCAGTAATTAGAGGGCGTTGAGGGGTTATAGGAGCAAAAGCTTATTGTTAGAAAGTTCTACTTCATCAAGTGGATTTATCTGAATTAAAAATAATACCTTTTGACTCAAAGAAACATGTTTGTACTCTTCTTTCTTTCTTTGGTTGGATCATTAAGGAGTCACATTTTGAGGGTGGTCTTTTTCATTGTCAAAGGAAGCTACGTGTGCCATGCATGCTTGTGGGCACTTAAGTTGAGCAATTTTATACTTTCTAGTGACAAGTTTGAACTTCTCTTTGGGAAAATGTTCTCTTTATTATCTTTCCCAAATAAACTAATTCTCTGTTACGTTTTTAAAAATGTTTTATGTTGTTGTAAGAATCTTTTGTGGAAATTTTTAGAGAACTGAATCAAGAACTGTAACAAATTAAATTTATTAAAAACAAGAAAGGCATAAATTTGTTAGCAAATTATATATTTTTCTCTAGTCTGACCATCTAGGACCTTCTAATATTTGGTTGGTGTTCATATTTGCTAAGATTTAGGAGAACGTACTCTTTGTTTACATTATGGGATGAATACATACTGTTGAGATAACTTGTATAGTTTGTGTATCATAGTTACTGTTATTTGTGGTTGAAAAATGTGAACAGTGAGGGAAGGAAGTTTTAAAATCTTTCCCTTTTGTTTTCCTTTGCAACTTTTAATGCTAGCGATAGCCCTTTTGTTGCTTAAGACACTTGTTTCTGCAGAAGTCCAATTGAACACAGTGACTTCATCTCCCATGTGATGGCAGTGAATCACATACTTTTTATTGAAATATTTCTGTGCTTGGCCAAGGAATATGTTATCATGTGCAAACCTGTTATTGGTGTCATTACATACTGTAAAGATAGTTCTGTTTTCTTGAAATAGTATACTTTGGTATATGTGATCTCCATTTTTGCCTTTATGGATTCAGAAGTTTTAGGAAAAATCACTACTCCAAAAACATATTTTTTAAGGTGTACAAAGCTGAAATTTCTTTGGGGCTTACAATTCAGGAGTAAACGTCAAGCACTGTATTTTCTTGAACAGCAAGTGGTCAGAGTGTGGGACGCATTTCTTTCCAATCTGCTACCCCCAAAACAATACAGATAGACAATAAATTAATGAGAAAGTCACGCATTAAATATGTTTGTTTAACTCAAAGTATGTCCATCAAATACCAGGTCTAGTATTTTTCAAAATGGAAGTTTTCTTATTCCAATGTTGCTGTTCTATTTGCAACATGACTTCAGCACTTAAAGGATTTGTGTTTTCTCCATCAGTGTAAGAACTTTCTTCACATAGCCCTTGGTCCAACTTGTACTGAAAAGCTGTTCCTTGAATTTTGCTAGTCCAGTCTTCAGGTGAAAAACTTGACTGTCAATGGGCCCATCCTTAAAGCTTTTACATTTTGTTAACACCAGGCAGAGTATTTACTTTGTGGACATAAATTTGGAGAACCAAAGGTGACTGTCATGACACCATAATAATAATAATATTAATATTAATGGTAACAATAATAATGGACATGTACGTAGTGCTTTAAGTTGTACAGAACAATTTACATACATTGCCTCATTTGATCTTTGCTCAACAGTCTTGAACTAGTGAATACGTCTTGGAGGTGGGGGGGTATAGGAGGGCATGGAGATGAAAAAAACAGGTCTCTCCTGTCTCCCAAGTTCTTTTCTCCTTTTCCACTACACTATGTTGAGACCTTGATGTGGGACTTGAGTAGAAGTTGACCATTTAAAATTTATTAGATACTTTTTCTTGGAGTGGGGAAGGCAGGGCAATTGGGGTTAAGTAACTTGCCCAAGGTCACACAACTAGTAAGTATTAAGTGTCTGAGGCTGGATTTGAACTCAGGTCCTCCTGACTCCAGGGCCAATGCTCTATTAACTGCACCACCTAGCCTCCCCAGAACTGTTAACTTTGTAACTAAAGTCACATAACTTGACTTTTAAATTATTTAGAACTTATAAACCACATTTTCACTCAAGTCCTGCTTAGATGCATGATCGTTTCACGGAGGTGATGCTGGGTTCTTGAAGTCTTATATCTGTGGCTTTCCATCTCTGGAAGGTTCTAACTACCAAGTTGGAAAGGCCTTTGTGAGTATGGGCCTAGCTACAGACTATAACTTTGCCTTCTGAGAAACCTAACAAAATGCAGAGAGAATAAATGGAGGGTTGGCTACCAGGTGATGAATATTCTCAGACACCTTCTGCTGAGTTAGCGATGCCACATGCATTGGTGCTGGGACCACCTGCACTGATGAAATTGTGGATCCTTTAAAATATTGAAGTTTAGGTATGCCAATGTGTTATTCAGCTTTCAAAAACACAATTTTATAATAAAACATTTAAACATTTTACTGGGCTGTTTTAAATGTTTCACTTCATTTAGAATGCTCTCAGTATTTTATCTGTGTTATTATTGAGAGGAGATCAAGTAAGCAGGGGAAACTCTTGATTTTAGCCACACTCATTTCAATAAAGAGCTTCAAATAATACAATTTATAGTGCTGAGTAACGGATGAGTTTATGTGGGAAGTTTTGCTGAAGGTTTAACAGCCCAAGGTGGCCATTAGCAAGATATAGGTAAGAAATAGGTAGAAAGTTTGTAGGTGAAATTTAAACAGGAAAAATATCAGGAGTTTTCAGGGCTCTGGCACCATATTTCATTTGGTTATACCAGCCTTGCAGATGTTTCTTAAAATCATTAGATGCCAAGCTTTATCTGAATTATAAAATTTTCATTGTCTGGATCTACATTTGTTATGGCCTTCTATTCTTTCTCCCTGAGACTCTTCCCTGTGGGGCTAGGATGGGTAGAAAGCTAATGTAGCTGGCACTTTTTCCTATCAGTACAGCTTCTCATGAAATCCAAAAAGAGTAAACTTAAAATAAATGTTAATAGATGATTTCCTGAAGTCCCACTGCTCAGTGTGTAGAAGAGACAAAGAAATATATTTGGAGTAACTGGGTTCAAAATCTTCCTCTGCTCATTACTATTTGTGACATGAACAAATTTCTTTTTCTTTCTTGGGCCTCAGTTTCTGCATCTGTAAAATAGGGTGTCTTTTGACTATCCCGTTGATGAGCATCCACTTTCAAGTTCTTTTGCTACTATAAAAAATGCTGCTATACATATT
>CM053589.1:101891066-101962551 GCA_028646515.1 Pseudochirops corinnae
TTCCTTCCTTCCTTCCTCCTTCCTTCCCTCCCTCCCTCCCTCTTTCCTTCCTTACTTTCTTCCTTCCTTCCTTCTTTCCTTCCTTCCTTCCTTCCTTCCTTCCTTCCTTCCTTCCCTTCCCTTCCCTTCCCTTCCCTTCCATGCCAACATTTTATCATTTCTCTCCCTTTTTTTTCATCCTTAGTGATCTGATGGGTACTAAATTTAAGAACTAAAAAATGATAAACTGTAGTTCATCTGTAGGAGGATGGCCAGGACTCTGAGGGGACCTGACATCATGCCGTATAATGATGGTTTCATGGAATTGGGAATGTTAAGTCTGGAGAAGATACAACATGACAAGAGTTGGGGGAGATACATGATAACTGTCTTAATATTTGTAGGGTTGTCATAGAGAAAAGGAATTAAACATGCTGTGCTTGGCCCTGGATGGCAGAACTTGGGCCCATGGATGAAAATGAGGTGTGGGGGGGTAATTTTTATATTAATAGCAGGAAAACTCCCTAACAATGTGTTTGTTTTTAAATGGAATGAGACCTTAGAATTAGAGCTAAAAGGAAACTTAGAGGCCATGTAGTCCAGCCGTTTTACATTTAACACATGAAGAAACTAAGTACCGGAGAAGTTAATTGACTTGCCCAAGGTCACACAGATAGTAAGTGGCAGAGCTGTGATTCAAACCAATGTCTATTGATTTTAAATCTGGTACTCCCACTCCTGCCTTCCCACCCTTGCCTCCTGCCATAGCAATGAGTTCCTTGTCACTGGAGATCTTTAAGGAGATGGATGACCGCTTGTTGGAGTAAGTTATTGATGAAATTTACATGTCGGGGGAGATTTGGACTGTTACCTGTAAGACCCCTACCAACTCTATTATATGATTTTTTAAGTTTTATGATTGAAAAATCAACCTCCTCCCTTCTTGGAACTCTTATTCTAGACTTGTTATGAAGTCATTTAGTAAGTTATTGTTTTCTAAATTTAAGAATCTCATCTTCCCTACTTGTAGTATCATTGTATAGGCTAAAAAAAATCAAGAAATTAGGGTTTTAGTCTTGGTTATTCTATTAATTAGACTTTGGACAAGTCACTTAATTTCTCTGAAGATTTGCTCTGAAAACTTCAGTTTTCCCATCTTAAGAAGAAAAATTCGGTTGGACTAGAGATGATCTCTTATGTCAGGGGTTCTCAACCTGTGGGTTATGTTCAATTTAAATACATCCTGCATATCAGGTATTTATATTATGATTCATAACAGCCCCAAAATTACAGTTATGAAGTAGCAACGAAAATAATTTTATGGTTGGGGGTCACCACAACATGAGGAACTGTATTAAAGGATCGCGACATTAGAAAGGTTGAGAACCATTGTCTTATGTCTTTTTCCAGTTCTGTTCCAGATCCCTGCCACATCCCTATTTAACTTACAAGGTTGTACCAAGTACAAATAAGGTGACATACGGGAAACTTCATAGTGTAAGATTTGGGCCCTTAGATTTTTTTTTCTATTTCCCATTGCATGCTAAATAGAACTACAGCTATAGGGAATAAGTATTTGATGGTTGTTTTGTGGGATATGCCACACGATCTACTTACATAGATGTTTGACCTCTTTGTTATGTCCACCACTCGTCTGTCTCATCTATATGCCTTGTTCACACTAGAAAATGTGGTTCCTGCCCCCTAGTCTTTGACTTTTGAAATCCTACCAATCCTTCAATGTCTCAAATGGTATTTGTTCCGTGATCTCTCACCGCCCCCATCCTTAAATTTCACTGAACTAACATAATGCTTTGTACCTCTTTTATGTTCTTTGTGTACTCAATCCTCCTTTTAATTTTTTCAGTGAATAATAATAATAACTAATTGTTATAAAAGGCTTTAAGGTTTGCAGAGTGCTTTTAATACAAATATTTGATCTTCACAACACCCGTAGGAGGTAGGTGCTATTAATTATTCCCATTTTACTTATGAAGAAACTAAGGCAAAGGGAAGCTAACTGATTTAACCTGGGGCACACGATACCAGATTTGAATTCAGGGCTTCCTGATTTCATCTCTAGCACTCTATCCATTGTGCCACCTAGCTACCTGTATTAACAAATATTTATTTTCTTTTCCTCCTACTCCCCCCTTTCCTTGTAAAGCAAAACAAAACCCTCAAATATGCATAGTTAAGCAAAACAAATCCCCACATTGGCCATGTCCAAAATTGTATGTTTCATTTTAGGTATTGAGTCTATCAGCTCTCTGCAGGCAATGGATAATATTTTTCATTGTCAATATTCTGGGATCATTGTTGATCAGTCAGTGAGTGCATTGATTAGAGACTTGAAATCTTGAGAAGTTTTTTCCTTTTTACAGTGTTTTTGTATAAGTTGTTCTCCTGGTTCTGCTCACTTCACTCTGCATCAGTTGATACAAGTCTTCTAAGGCTTCTCTGAAATTCCTGCCACTTCTTATGCCACAATAGTATTCCATTACTTTCATATCCCATAATTTGTTCAGCCATTCTGTAATTGATAGACCACCCAAGTTTCCAGTTCTTTGTCACCACAAAAAGAATGGCTCTAAATATTTTTATACATATGGGTCTGTTTCCTTTTCCTTTGATCTCAATAGGTATAGGCTTAATAGTGGTATTGCTTAACTAAGGTAAGAAATGAACTTTTTTATGCTATATCTTCTTTCTAGATTTTAAGCTCTATATGGCAAAGAACCTGCTCCTCTATCAACTAGCATAGTGTTTTGTTCTCCACCCTGTGCCATCCCCCAGATCTGGGATTTTATGGGCGAAAAAATTTCTCTGGTGTGGAAACTCCTTTCTCTGACACATACTAGCAACTCTTCTGTAACTTATCCTTAGAGAATTGTCTGTGGAACTGAGAGGATTACATAGCTAGTATGTGTCACAAGCAGGACTTGAACCAAAGTCCAAGGCATACTGTGCCACCTCTTGACTTTGCTTGTAGTAGGTACTTAATTGAAGATGGTTGAAAGAATGTTGAATGAGATGTTTTACTTACATACAGTGATATTTTTCTTTTTTGCATTAAATCACTAGTCCTTATGTTTTGCTTTGCGTTTTATTTACTTGCTAATGTGAAAAATACCTATATTTTCCTTCTCAGGCCCTAATCCACTTTTTCCTAAGTTTTCATCTATGACTAGAATTTATATTTAGCATTTCACCTTAACAATATGCCACCTAGTGGTTAAAATAAAAGAGTAAGCTCTTTAAGAGCTCAGGCTCTTATGGGTCTTCTTTGGGGGAGGGGATAGAGTAAGGAAAGCCTTTTCTCTTTCACTTTGCTGTTAGCTTTTCAGGAACAGATTGCCCCCAAAATATTTGTAAAAAGCCAGACACTGGTTGTGTGAAGACATGAACAGCCTAATTTGCTCACTATGTCTCTCCCCTTTAACACTCCTCCCAGAGAGCTATCCCTCATATTAAAGAGTTTTAAAAGGAAGGGAAAATTGTTAAGTAAAGTTGACAAACATACTGAAAATTTTTTCTGACATCATATGCAACATTCAGAGTCTGTGGTCCCCTTCTTTTGTAAAGTAGGTGAGGGAGAGGAGGTATCTTTTTAATTTAATTCACTTTTTGTATGACATCCCAAGTTACAACTGCCTGTTGCTCCTGACTCAGGATGGAAGGTAGGAGCAGATTTAGTTGGTACGATTCATCTGAGCAATGTCAGGCTGAATCTCATTTAATCTAGTATCATGGTTTGTTTGCTTCCCTTTCTGGTATGGGCTGTATGAGAAATAGAAATGATGCATGGGATCATCTATATGCCAAAAGGATGGCAGAAGCAAAGGGAAGAAAGCCTATGATGATCACCCACCCCTCAAAGCTCTTAGCTTCTCTCTTGATCTCTCTTCCCAATCTTTCCAAATACCATCCTCTCTGCTCACCGACTCTAGGCTATCAGTTTTTGCCTCTTCCAAACCATTTCTATACCAGGAGCCTTATTGCGCTTTGGAATCTCTAAATGCCCTGGTCAAATTGAAGATGCAATTAAAATCTCCTGATTCATTGTACTTGCATGGGTAAGAATCTTAGAAGAAACTTCCCCTCTGCACAGTAAACAGTATCAGTTGTGACCCTTTGTCCCTCCCAGACCCATAGCCTTGAAGCCTACAAGATACCTCCTAAAAGATTTCATCTCATCTCTTTTTTTTCCCCTCCTGGAGGAAGAGGTGACCCTGTTTCACCCTTTCCATCTGTGAAAGACGGAGAGGGAACTACCTAGCACTTTAAAATGTCTCCTACTTTTTGAAGGAGTTGGGGATCTGCAGAGTCTAAAGTCTTCTACTGGCCTGGTGAATCTTTGTAGGACAGAGTGATAGGATGAATCTATATCCGTTATCTCTTGCTGTAGAACTGAAGGCAACTCCATTTATGTCTCTCTCCACTTTCCTTTTCTTCCTGAAGTTTCTTCACCAGTGGTAGGGCCCTGAATTTGAAAGATCCTGTGTATCAGGGTTCTTTTGCCCACTCCCATAAGTATGTCCTTTTAGAATGCTCTGTTCTATGCAGAATGGTTGCCCATTAATTCCTTCTAGCCCTCTGTCTTCATTTTGGTATCTTTGTTGCCTTTTCCTCAGATGACTTTAGAATTAAGATTTCCTTCTATTGTGGTAAAATCATGGGGAAGGTACTGGACCCAGTTCTGTTTTTTTCAATTAAATTTTACTTTATTTTTAGATCTGAATTCTCTCCCTTCCCCTCTATACCAGTTGACAAAGCAAGGAAAATAAAACCTCTTTAACAAATATGTATAGTCAAGAAAAACAAGTTTAGACCTACTTCTGAGCCTAAATGGGGAGATTGTGCATTGTCTAAGCAGCCCGCTGAGATAGGCCAGAAGCCGCTTATTCCATTAAACCCAGGTGACTAGGCCTCTCCACCCTCCAACAAAAACTTGAGGTTAGCTGTGTCTAGGACTGCTATGCCCTGGGGGAGCTGAGGTCTTTGGGTTAGCCCAAGAGCCTCTTCCCAACTCTCTTCTGGGTTCCCATAGGATTGCTTTTCCTCTTCTATTCACAGACCAGTGATAGTGGTCAGATGCACAGATGGGCTTGTGATTTGGGTTGCTGTCTGTTTGACAGCATCACCCAATATGGTGAATTTGAAGTCAGAGGACCAGGGTTTTGAAATTCTGTCTCTTTCATGGACTCTATGTTTGTGGGCAAGTCATTTCTGAGCCTTAGTTTCTTCACTTGTAAACTGAGAGGGTTGGGCTGTGATGACTTCTATTGTCCCTTCTGGCTTCTAAATCCATAATCCTATGAGTGACAACTAGCTTTCAGTTTTACTAGAATTTTGTGGCATAGCCTACTTTTTCACCAAGCCCTGTTGGACTTTCTATCATCCTGTCTTCTGAGGCTTACAGTCATTAAGTTGGACAAATGTATTTGTCAGTAGTAGATTTTTGGAGTGGGATGCTCTGTCAAGGGCTTCTTGCTGGAGTCTTCCTTAAAAATCTTCACTTGAGTGGTCTTTCTTAGCCCAGAAAGGTTTGTATCTCTTGATATCCATCCCTATACTCTAGCAATGGATCTCTCAATTCAATTCAGCAAGCCTTTTAAAAGTACTTACTGTGTTTTACGCGTTGTATGTAGAAACAAAAACCAAAGCAATCTCTTTCTCTGAATAATATTTATCCTGATGCAGTTGTAACACTCCTTGCTCTGTGTAAGGTACCTAGGTGTAGTCTAGAATTCTTCCTCATGTCTCCAATTGACTTTCTTTCCTTCTATATTATGGGTACCATCTAATCTAGTGCTGGCTCTCTGAAATTTACAGTGAAAGAGGCCTCTCCATGCCCAATCAATCAAGAATTTATTTCATGTTTATATACCAGGCACTATGCTAGCTGCTGGTGATCCAAATATAATGAATGAAATAATCCTTACTTACTAATTAATCAGTAATATGCAGTACTAAGTCTTTAGCTACAGTAATACTACCAAAGAAAGGCTAATGTATGCTTCTACTTACTATTCCTTAAAAATGGATGGAGTTCTATTGCTGGATCTTGAGGAATAGAAATTGATCTCACTATTTCTCTACGACCTGGGCTGTTGCTACTAAATCATATAAAGTGACAGGAAAATGGGAAGCCAGCACCATGATTTGCTGATCTAACTCTTGATGTTAACCTGAATTCGTGGGATCGTAGATGTAGTTCTGGAAGGGACCTCAGACATCATTTAGTTCAGTTCCTTTATTTTGCAGAAAAGGAAACTTGAGGCCCAGAAGACTTAAGTGGTTTGCTCAAGCTCAGACAAATAATAGAGACAGGATTTGAACTTGGACCCTCTGACTCTAAAGCCAGTTTTTCTTTCCCCTGTCCCATTCTGGTTCTGTGAATGAATGTATCTGATGCCTGCACTACTGCTTATACCCTGCTTGGAGAACAGAAGACAGGAGCTGTACTTAGCTAGTACAAAAGGCAGCGCCTGATTGGCCTCATCATCACTTATCCCCGTATGTGTTGTGTGAGAATATTAGAACGCTGCTCAGCACTGACACCTACAGGGACCCTCAGCCACGTTCCATGGGCTCTGTGTCCACTGCACCACTCTTTCCAGCAGCCTCTTTATGCCTCCACATTTCCACATACCCTGGGAACAGTCACACGTTTTCATCAGTTGGCCTTTTTTCCAGCACAGTGGTACCGGGACCTTTCTGAGTCTCTCTCGCCTCCTGACAAAGTCCTTAGAATGTAATTCTGCCTCAAACCCATACCTTTTTATGCATGTCAGGTCTGGTAGCAATGTCTTATAATGTGAAAAAAATGTAAGGCTACTTCTAAAGTTAGTCTCAGTCAACGTACTGCATTCCCTCATCTAAGTTGATTTATCTAGTATGACTTTAAACTATGTAAGTTTAGTTAAACTTTTAATATATTTTTGCTGGACTTCAGGACGTTATGAGTCCCTTTAAGATAAGATTGGAGATGAAACTTCTGACTCCGTTTTGGAAAATATAGCAAGGCTTATCTTCTGTTTACATATTGTAATAATTGTGAGTCTTTTAGAGTTGTTTTTATGTGTGCTCCCGAGGTAAGATTGACCAGGGTTTTGGAATCCTAAATAAACCTCCTTTAAACACATAATGGTGACGCTTTATAGCTGGTGTTAGGACATTTATGGTAGCCTAACAGGCATAATTGTGCTTCCTTAGACTTTTTTCATAAGTAATTTTGTTTCTAGGGATATTTGATCTATGTATATATCAAAATTCTTATAGGAAGGAGCTTTCTTTTAGCTGGCTTCTTCAGAGCTAAATATTGGCATATAATGGAATCGTAGTTCACATCTATTAGCATCTTAAGGTTTACAAAGTTCGAAGACCCTCAACAACCCTGTGAGGTTGGTAATTCAAATATTATCCCCATTTTATAGGTGAAGAAAATGAGGCCTGGAAGCATGTAACTCTGTTACTTCCTACATGCCAGGCACTGTGCTCAGTGCTTTACAGTTATTATCTCATTTGATACTAGATTTTTGTTGAGTTGTTTTTCCATTGTGTCTGACTCTTCATGATCCCATTTGGGGTTTTCTGGAGAGAGATACTGGAGTGTTTTGCCATTTCCTTCTCCAGCTCATTTTATAGATGAGGAAACTGAGGCAAACAGGGTTAAGTGACTTGCCCAGGGTCACACAGCTAGTCAGTGTCTGAGATGAGATTTGAACTCATGAAGAGACATCTGACTCTGCGTCCCAATATTATTATTCCCATTTGGCAGATTAGAAAACTGAGACAAACAGAGATGTAGTGACTTACCTGAAGTCAGGTAACTGAGGCCGAATTTGCACTAGGTCTTCCTGATTCCAGGCCCAGTGTTCTATCTCCTTTGCCACTGCCAGAGCCAGGACCTGAATTCATTTCTCTAGAAATTTAAGTTCTGCATTTATTTAACTATAACATAGTTGTTCTTCTCAGTGTATTTGTTGAGTCAGGAGTCTGATAACTTTTGTGTATGGTAGTACTTGTGCTTTTCATCTGAAATCTGGCCATGTGTGGAAGAAAAGGGAGCTAAGGACTTACTGAAAACTTTCAGATGAAGAGCAGTACTTCTCACTCTCCTGGTGGCTCGCCACTTGCATTTTAAGCCAAAGCATGTGGGAGACTCACAACTTTATGAATCAATCAGTCAATCAGGAAGTGTTTATTAATGCTTATTATGAACTAGGCACTGCTGAGGATCAAAGTACAAAGAATGAAACACTCTTTACTTAGAGTGAGCTTCTGTCCTAAGGGAAGGGACTATAAGTACTGATATGCTATATAGAGCATAAAAGTGAAGTTAATAAATATGTGTCTACATGTACACACAAAATAGTTAAATACAAGAGACTGTGGGAAGGCAGCCACTGGTAGTTT
The DNA here is from genome assembly GCA_028646515.1 of Pseudochirops corinnae. NCBI lineage: Eukaryota > Metazoa > Chordata > Mammalia > Diprotodontia > Pseudocheiridae > Pseudochirops > Pseudochirops corinnae. The sequence goes on from CM053589.1 coordinate 101,899,467, forward strand.
GTAAGATCAGGAAAGTCTTCGTTGGACTTTGGGATGTGGGAGGAAGGAGATGGAATCATGGGCCCTTGGCTCTCTCTATTGACCTTTTTGTTGGGGCTTTCTCTCTTGTATGGACGTAGACTATTTAAGTGCACAAAATGAAACTATACCTGTCTTCAAGGAACTTGTAATTTATTTACTCTCAATATTTTTGTTTTTCATTTTAAAAATCTTGTTCCAGATTTTTTTTCCTTTTAACATTTGGGTGGGTTTTCTTCATGACCTCTTTGGTGGTCTGATATGGTGGAATGAGTGTTGGCCTGGGAGCCAGGAGACCTGGGTTGTAATCTGGCTCTGCTGTGAGATCCAAGACAAGCCATGTAACCTCTTTGGGTCCCAGATTTAAGATGATTTGAAATTCTAAGACTGTGAGAAGAGTTTCGAGGGATTTTTTTTTTCCCTTTCACAAAATCTCATCCATTTCCTTCTCTTCACTCATCACTACAACCATCCTAATTTGGGTTCTCATCATGGAGATTGCTTCATTTTAGTTTTTGCCTAGCGCATAGGCAATCAATAAATGCTTATTGAATTAATTGAATTTGAGGATTTTCTGCTTGAAATTGGGAAGACCACACGCGTTACTTTGGTTTCCTTACATTATTGTATTGTTTTCTACAAAACGTCGGCAGAATTTCATCTCTTTTACTAACGAGATCATGTTAGAAGCTTAGATATATTAAATTCCAGGAGCAAGATCTGGAAGGTCATAGGATTATAGATCAAGAATTTGAGGAAGAAAGAGGTCCCTTTCAGAAACTGAAAGTAAAGTGACAAAGTAAATATAGTGGGGCAGCTAGGTGGTGCAGTAAATAGAGTGCAGGCCCTGGAGTCAGGAGGACCTGAGTTCAAATGTGGACTCAGACACAATACTTACTAGCTGTGTGACCTTGGGCAAGTCACTTAACCTCAGTTGCCCTCCAAAAAGGAGGGGGGGGAGTAAATGTAGTACTTTGACTCCAAATTGAGTATGATTTTCCCTTTACTTCTGTGTCTTGCTTTATTGCCATTACATACTTAGGTTGTATCATACATGTTGTGAACATGTTGCACACACACCCCCTCTTTAGAATATATTTATCAATGAAGTTTTTACTAAGTCCTTCCTATGTACTAGGCTTTGTGGTAGGTCCTTGGAATACAAAGACAAAAAATGCAACAAGTTTTTACTATCGAGGACATTCTATTCTTTTGGGAAGGGATGTGTATATAGGTTGTGAAGGACTTTAAAAGCGAAAAAGAAGAATTAAAATTTTATCCTGAAGGCAATAGGGAGATCCAGGAGTATCTTGAGTAGGACAATAACATGGTCAAATCTGCTCTTAAGGAAAATCACTTTGGCAGCTCTCAGAGGGATGAATTGAAAAGAGGAAAGACCCATTAGGAGATCATTACAGTAGTTCATTTGAAAGGTGATGAGGGCCTGAACTAGACTGGGGCGATCTAAGTAGGAGGAAATAACAAGTTTTGGCATCTGACATGGGATGAGGGAGATTGAGGAGATACCAACCTGTAAGACTAGAAGAAAGGTAGTGACTTCAGCAGAAATAGGGAAATTTCATAGAGGAGTGAAACATGAGTTCTTTTTTGGACCTGGTAAGTTTGAGATAGCTCCAGAATATGAAATTTGAAATGTTGAATAGGCAATTAGTGATGGAAGATGAGAGAAGCTCAGGAGAGAGACTGAAACTGGATATATAGATCTGAGTCATCTGCATTGAGATGATAATTCGGGATACTTCTGAAGTTTTAAACTAACATTTAAAATCTTCCTTTTTATATGGTAGGCACCTAATAAATGTTTATTTAAAATGAACTTATATCATCATAGCAGTAAGGGAATTTCTAAGGATGTCATTATTGTCTGTTATATATCTATATATTTATTATTACACCAGCCCTGCAAGATCAAACTTAGAATATTTACCTCATTGAACCTTGCTTCTGACAGATGTCAAGAATGAGGAAAAAGGGGTAATGAGGATTGGGATCGTTTAGATATTCCTTGTAATAACAGGGCCCCTGAAACCTTTGAATAATTTGGCTCTGGAATCCTTTGCTAGCTTTTTCTAGGTTCAGTGTGGCTGTTTTTAGTAGGAAGTTGTGCAAATTATGGCCCAAGCCTTCGTCAGTATACATCGACCCTGAGGGAGTCAACAATCCAATAGCAAAAACTTTTAATAGAGAAGAAAGTAATGTAAATAAAAAGCGGGCATCAAATAGAATAATTCTCTGGCACCGTAAGCAGATGCAACCCCCATATGGCCTCTAAGGGACTTATCTAGTCTCTGAAAAATATCAGAAAAGGGAAACACTCAGCTCAGAATTCACAGCCTTGGTTTACAAGCCCTCTGCCTCTTAGAGTTTTTTCAGATATCCCACAGGGCAAAGCCTCTTGCCTTGGTTTTGGAGTTGTTAGGCTATTGCAAGGAATCCTGGGGGATATCATGGAAATATATAGCTCTGTGTTCCTTGTTCTATCATCCCCATTCTTGCCTTGATTTTTAAAATCTCCCAGTCTTAAAGACTGCCAATCAGAATTCTCTCCTCTGAAGCCAGTGTACAGCCTTCTAAGAAATTCCTCATCATCAGCAATGCTAAGTCCTGAGCATCATGGGAAACAAAGGCCTGGACTTTGCATTGATGCCTGTTCCATCTGTGACTACTCTTTGTCTTTTTGGGATGTTGTTGAAGTCATATTAAATACTCATTATAGATTAGTTACAAAAGGGTAATCTACTCTGGAATGGAAAGTTTTTTGCCTAGGATGGCAATTCTTAAAGTGTGGTCCACAGATTTCTTGGGGTCTTCAAGATCCTTTCAGGGTCTGTGAAGTCAAAACTATTTTCATAATAATGCTAAGACATTATTTATCCATTAAAACGCTCCTCCTTTTCCAACTATATGTTTGTGTGAGACCGTATTTTCTTTGTATATTTCAACCGAAACAACATATTGCCACATACTGAATGCAGAAGCAGATACAAGAATCCAGCTGTCTTCTATTAAGCCAGACATAAAGAGATTTTCAAAAAAATGTAAAACAATTCTATTTTTTTCATTGATTTTTATTTTGGTTTGAAAAAACATAGTTATTTTCACAAAAATGTTATTTTATGTTAATGTGTAAAAGATTTATTATTGTAAATGAATCCATGAACAAGAATTATCAGCTTTCATTTCTAATATTAATAGATATAATCTACACAGAAAAGCTTTTGGGGATCCTCAGTACTTTTAAGACTGTAAAGAAGTCTTAAGATCAATAACTTTGAGAAGCTTTGGTCTAGGATAGTCTGAAGAGGATTTAGAAGCTCATTTAACTTCTAACAAAGAATCCTTCCAAACTAGGGTCCCCCTGAGGGAACTTATATGGGGCAATATTTTGTGCAGAAATTTTAAATATGAATATTTGAACTTGGATTTTATTTATGTGCCTGCAGTACTTTTACCTTTACCCTGTTTATACTTTTGATTTAAACACTGGATCCTTTTTGTGATGCTAGTTTGGTGCATTTTGTGGATGAAGAAATGGAGACCCTGATTCTGGGTTTTAGTGGTCTTTGGGGGCAGAGAGAGGAGAAAGAGAAGATGGGAGGGAGAGGGAGAAGAGGAGGAATGGAGAAGAGAGGGAAGATAAAGAAGGAGAGAGAGAAGGACAGAAAGAGAGTGGTAGTGAGATGGAGGGGAGAAAGAGAGGGAGGGAGGGAGAGAAATAGAGAGAAAGGGGGAGAGAGAGAGAGAGAGAGAGAGAGAGAGAGAGAGAGAGAGAAAGAATGAGAATATATTTTAGAAGTGACATTGTGCTTAAAACCAATGCTGGTTGTTAACCTCACACAGATAATTTATTTTTTTCTTAACACAGATCATTTCCATGTAAACACATGCATATGCAACTTGTTTCAAAAAGGAAGCCAGTTTTGTGTGTGAATGCTTTTATTAGTGAATATAACTTTCATTGAGTTATCTGTTTTCTAGTTGACCAGGGCATATTGATGTACTTAATGAGAAATAATTGAAGATGCTTGAATCGGAGCTGTATCATTCTCCCTGTTCTGTCTGCTCTATGTAGTTATTTTGTTTTATTTGCTTGTTCTTATTAGTTATTTTTGTCTTCTTCAAGTTTAGGATTGGGTAGGATGTGCTTGATTTTTTTTTTCAATAATAATTGTTCGTGTGTGTTTGTGTAAACTTGTTCCCTTAAACTTAAGGGGTTTGTACACACAAAAAAATGAAAATGAACTATCTGTTTTTACATCTAATGGATTTTCAAGTCATTAACTCCATTTCTTTTTTTTGTTCTTTCCTCAAACATCTGTCTGCCAAACTCCTAGAAATGGGAAATTGTCTACAAGAATGTGTTGGTATTTCTTTTCTGCCATTTTAGTTGCATATTTCCAATGTTTGTGTAAGAAGATATATGATCTCTAAGGCAATCAGGGCTTTCTCAGTCAGTGGAGAGCTTCATCAAAGAAACCAACCGCTTAACTTCTGCTCATAAATAACTGGGAGGAATAATTGAAATAGTGGAGATGAGGAAGGCCCAAGACTACTTTTCAGAAAAGTATTTGAACATCTACTATGTGCATAGGTAAGGTGTTGATTTTTTTTTGGTTGCTTTTTGGAGGGAAGGCAGGGCAATTGGAGTTAAGTGACTTGCTTAAGGTCACATGGCTAGTTTTTTGTGTTAAGTGTCTGAAGCTGGATTTGAACTCAGGTCCTCCTGACTCCAGGACTGGTGCTAGTTGGGGAGGAATGTTGACAGTAGATATGATTAAGTGTTAAGTTGCATCCTGCGGAACAAAATTGCTATAGGAATTTGGGAAAACAGAATAATTTATGTAGAGTAGAGTTGTCCTCTGGGAGAGAAGAGACTTGATCTGGGCCTTGAAGAATAGGTACCATTTGGATAGGAAGGTGGGAATGAATTCCAACAGCATGAGTGAAATTATAAAGGTCGGGTTGAGCATTTGTATGGGGGACAAAGAACTGAGTGGATGAAGGATGTCAAGAAAAGTCCTTGGGAGTCCCAAGCCTTTTTCCTAAAAAAATTTCCCCCTTCCTCTTCTCTCTTGTCAACCTTAAACTATGACCCTCCAAGAAAGCTGATTTTCTCCCCCTGTCTCCCTGGTCTAGGTGTTGATAAACTCCCTTTAATTCATGTGTAGGGTAGGGGCTTTACTAAGGACTTAAGGGAAAAGTAAATTAAAGCAAACTAATGTAAAATGAGATGGTTGGACTAGTTAATCCAACATCTCTGAGAGTTGGTGTGTTTTAATAGAAGGAAAGGATTGATTTTTAGTCAGAGAGTTCAGATTCAAATCCTGGCTCTGCTTACTTGTCTGTTTATGTTTTCTGGGCCTCAGTTTTTTCCCATTTTCAAAATAAGAAACTTGGACTAGCTGATATGATGGCAGAAGCTTCCATCTGTAGATGACCAGTCAAGTTAAGCATGATAACTGATGTTATATGATCAGCCTGTCCAAAATCCCTTCTATTTAACTTCTATCTCTGTTTCTTCTTACCCTGATTGGGGATTGGTTTGGGAACTAGGACAGAATAAGTGCTTAGGACAATGATAGACATTCCTACACTTAGTACATTTCTTTATACAATAGATATTCTGGCTTCACTTCTCTCTCTTTGGGAAAAGAAATGGGAGGAGAGAAGGAGGAGAAAGGAAATCCATTTTTCCTTCAATGGAGGTGTATTGAAGAATTGTGGGAAATGAAACCAATCACTTGACTTCTCACTGTCTCTCAAGACTAGGAGTTACAGATGAATGACTGGTCTAAATCTGTGGCAAGAGTTTCTGTACTGGAAATTCCCACACTGGTGAAATCATAGTTCTGGACCAAAAGTATGATACCCAATTATGAAGGATTGTGAAAGCCTTTTGGAAGAGTTTGGCCTTGATCCACTAAGGAGCTATTGAAGTTTTTTGAATAGGGATATGCCATGATGCAAGTACAATTTTAAAAACATTAATCTATGCATGTGTATAACCTATATCAGATTGCTTATGGTGTCAGGGAGGGAGGGAGGAGGAGAGGAAGAAGGGAAGGATAGAATTTGGAACTCAGAGCTTAAAAAAAAGCCTGCAAATGTTTAAAAAATGTTTTAACATGTAATTGGAGAAAAAATATTATTTTTAAAAAAGGTTACTCTAGCAGAAGTCTATAGACTGGATCAGAGATATGTGAGATACGTGATTGGCGTCATCATGGCCAAAATGAAGACTGTATCGCTGAGCCAGGTGAGGAAGGCATGATGAGGGCTGGGACTAGAAGGATGTTATGTCCTGGGGGACTTGACATTTTGTTTTCATATATCTTGTGATTAGAACAGTGTCTTGCATAAAGTAGTTGCTTAACAAATGTTTTGCTTCTTTTCTCTAATTAGATTTGGGTGAGTATAGTGAGAATGATGAGGTAGGGATGGATACAAGAGACATTTTAATTTTTTAATTTTTATTTAATTTTTAGGAAAAAAAGCTGTCATTTCAAAACAAGTATTTATTAAACACTTATTTTATGCTAGGCACTTTGATAAGCAAAGGGAATATTAGCAGAGAGATAATATCTGCCCCCAAGAGCTTAAATTCTAATGGAGAGGACAGTGAATTAAAGTCAGCTGAAAAGGCAGAGGAAGGAGATGGAAGTAGCCTGAGGGGGGAAAAGGAAGGAATCAAGCATTTATTAAGCACCTGCTGTGTTCCAGACATTGTGCTGAGCACTTTACAGATACCTCATTTGATCTTCACAACCACCCTGGGAGGAAGGTGCTAATAGTATTTTATAGTTGATGAAACTGAGTCAGAGAAAGGTTAAGTGACATGACCAGGGTCATGCAGTAGTAACTAGTATCTGAGGTCAAATCTGAACTCATGTCTTCCTTTCTTCAGCTCCAGTTCTTCTAGCCACTGTACCACTTAGTTGCCTTCTGGTGTTGGTGGAGGAAGTTTGGAGAGTCAAGAGTCTGGCCTGAGAGCAGTGGAGGCATGGAGTGGCCTGGGTGTCCTTAAAGTGATGGTTATGGTTTGTACCAGGTAGTTATAGGGAGAAACTGCAGGGTCAAAAGGTACTTGAAATTTGTGAAGTTCGAGGGTAGAGTGAATTTCCAGGGTGAAGCTTCTTTGGCGTGGTAGAGAAGAGCTAGCAAGGGAGTGCAATCTCTATAGGAATTTTTCTCAGTATTCTCTTTTCTACCCTTTGTAACATGAGAAAAAAAGTTTAAGTAAAACTACTTGATAAAGTGAGTGCGTTTGTAGCATATGCACCATCTAGCATTTGAAACTCATTATTTGTTCTCTGGAATGAATTGGTTTTCATCTGAGATTGATTGCCTTTCCTTTCCGTGCAGTTTTCATTTACGTTCTTGTAGTCTCTATATGTTGTTAGCTTTGCTCTGCATCAGTTCATGCAAGTCTCCCATGTTTCTCTGAATTCCTCATGTTCATCTTTGTAATGCAACAGTATTTTATTATGTGAATATACTAACCTTTATTTAGATGACCTCCAGTCTACGAATTCCCATTTTCCCAGTTTTTTTGGGTACTATACAAAAGAGACATTAAAAGAGCTTCTTGCTTGACTGGATATATAGGGAATGTGGGAAAGAGATGTTAAAGATGACTGCCAGGTTGGTGACCAAAAAACTGGTACTATTATTAATAGAAACAACGAAGTAAACTGGGGGAGAGAATGAACTTGGTTTGGCATGTATGTATTTTGAGTTGAAAAGACATTCAAGTGGAAATATAGAATAGACAGATAGAGATACAGTCCTGGAGCTCAGACGAGAGGACAAGGATGGAGATATAGATTTGGCAGTCAGATTAAGAATAGATAAATTATTTGAGTGAGAGAATACAGATTGAGAGATCTAGAGTGTCAAGGACTGAAACTTCAGTGCATTCATGTGTAGAAGATGAGAGAATGATATGAGCATAGCATGATATGATCAATGGAAACTTTAGATAGTGTACTGTCGTGAAAGCTATATGAGGAGAGAATTTTCATTGGCCACAGAGAGTTATGTGCTATGTAAGTGAAATAGAACAAGAACAGAAGAAGATTTATGGCTGTGGCAGAAAGGAAGTTAATGATTTCAATAGAGCAGTAGAGAGGGAAGTTGGGTGCTAGGGGGTTCTTGGAAAGGGAAGGTGGCTACATTGTAGACCCTTCCTTTTAAAAGTTTAGCAGTGAAAAGATGGGCAGAAATAGACTGCTGTAGTTCGTCAGGTTCCAGAACTGATTTTCTTCCTGGTAGTGGTGTTCTACCATGTTTGATAGCACAAGGGAAGAACTGGTGGAAGGGATGAGATGAAAGATGATAGAAACTTGGGGGAGAAACAAAAAGATATCTGATAATTCTTCAGGAATAAGGAAAAAATAAGATCAAGGTACAAGTGGAAAGGTCAACTTTTGAGGTCAGGAAGAAAGAATGAGATAATGAGTGAAGACAGGATCTTTTGAGATTGGATCTACATTTTGTCATATAAAACTGCTGTATAACTTTAAGATACTTAGTGTCATACTTCTAGGGGGTTTCCTTGCTTCCCCTTGATCTTCCTAGGTAATCGGAGTGTGTTCAATAAAGACAATGACTATAGTCATATTCTTCCTTATTCTAGAGATTTAGGGAAGAAAATCGTCAGGATAACAAACATTCTCCCCCCAAAGTCCAAAAAGGTGCTCTCAGTTGTTGTTGGTGTTTGTCCTTTGTTCTTGAAGAGGACCATGACATCAGGGAGGTGACGCCATAACATGCAAGTGAATTGGATTTAAGGGAGGGAGGGTTGTGCAAAATCACCAACCTTACTTTCTCTTCCAGAGCCATTTGGGTCTGTCTTTCTTGTTTGCTAGTAGTATGCTGAAACTAAATAAAAGAAAAAAAGTTAGCTCTCATATTTAGGAGAAAACCTGCAAATGGAAAAGAGAATTAAAATAAAACTTGGTCTTTCCATTGTATGACCTTGGGCTACTTACCTTTATCTCTCTACTCTTATTTTCCTTCTCTGTAAAAGAAGGGGGTTCGACTAGATCGTCTGTCTCTTTCATCTCTTCTATGGATGCTTTCTCATCCATCATTTTTGGAGAGTTGTTTTTTTTTAAGGAGTTGGGGCAATTTCAACTGTATGGGGTATTTGAGGAACACTTTGAAAGACAATTCACAGCGAATTCTTCAAAAACATTCCTTTCTTGTTAACATCCCACAGAAAAGCTGATAAGGGAAATAGTTGTGATGTTATTGTGAAGGTATATTAGATACATATGTTGGCTGAGATTAACAACTCAGTAACAAGATCTTTGTTTTGTCTCTGTTTATGTCCTTTACATACGAAAAAATAAAGTTTCCAACTTGAAAATGTATCATTAAGTTGAAAAGATAATACTACCTTTTATTTTTCCTCTCTGCTTTGAAGGGTGTCTCAGATACAATCAGCATTACATAATATTCCTTGTTTTTTTTTTGGTGGAATGTCTGTTGAACTTGAATGGGCCCATGTTGATGTTGATACTGGGCTTTTAGAGTGCTTTGGGGGATGGGGCAATGGAAAGAGAGTATTGTAGAAATAGCAGCAAGCCTGAAGTCAGCGAACATAGTTTCTACCATAAATACATGCACACACACAACTTACTTCAAAAGGGAAGTCAGCGTTTGAAATTCTATTACTGGTACATATGACTTTTATTGACTGCTTTTTTTTAGATTGATGAGAAACAATTGAGGATACTTGGATCAGTGTTGGCATAATACTAGTTACTCTGGAACAACATATATATGTTTTCATCATAACAAATTACATTTAAAAATATACAAGAAGAGACATTCTGGGATGACCCAATTACACTTGGCATATTGGTCTCTGTATAGTGCTAATTTATATTATATATATATTATATATATATATATTTTATAGTATATTATATAGTATAGTATATTTTATAATATATATATATTATATAGAGATCCTCTATTTGACTCCATTCTTACCTGTTCTAGTCATGATATCCTAAGTACCAGGAAATATTCCTTCTCCCCATCTTCAGTTGGAAAGTTTCCTATCGGTCTCTTTTAGGCTTTTTAGTTAGTACAAATTCCCCTTTCTGCTTTTTTTAAGCTTACATCCTTTTTAAGATTATTTTTTATTTTAAAATTATTTTTAATTTATGGACTAAAACAAGCATTTCTATAACATAGTATAATAAAAAAGATGATTGCACATGGAACTGCATATCTACTATGTATAACTTGCTATTACTTTTAAATATCCTACAGAGTTATATAATTTTTTCTTTTTTTTCTTCCCCCCCTGCCCTAGAGATGGCTACTATTAGACACAAATAGGAGTTCTTTGGATGCAGATAGTGCCTTTCTTCATATGTCCTTTATAGTTAATTTGGGTATTTTTAATAGTTAAAATAACTTCCACAAATTTGTTGTTAAAACAATAGTGCTATTATTGTATACAATACTCTCTTGATTCTGCTCATTTTGCTCTTCATTATTTCATGCAGGTCTTTCCATGTTTTATAAGATCATTGAGCTCACCATTTCTTATAGCATAATAGTATTCCATCACAATTATATACCACAACTTGTTCAGCCATTTCCTAATAAATAGGTATCCCTGTAATTTGCAGCTCTTTGCTACCACATAGAGGGCTGCTATAAATGGTTTAGAACATAAAGGTTCTTTTCCTTTTTCTCTAATCATCTTTGGAAATAGAATGAACTCTGACCAGCCAGGTGATTTTGTTGAATCAGTGTCTCGGGATAAAAATCTCAGAATTCTTTAGGAAGCCTTGAAATTTTCAAATCTGAGCTGGAGAAACTATAGAACAATTGCTTGTTCGCTGTCATATATTTTTAGAATTTAGTTGCTTAAATTAGGGTCCTTTTATTTTCACTTGACCCCTTGGATAGGAAGATCACACATCTTCCTTTAAAAGTTCAAGACCTTTTTCAGTGGCTGTAAAGTGTAACCGCCTTGTCAATGATTACCTGCCAGTCTCCTTCACTTTTTCCCTCTCTCTTCTCCTACCTTTTGTCACCTTTGGGTTTTAGTCTTGTATCAGTCTCCCTTAAGTGAGGGGGATCAATTGGGGAAAAGTTTTTGTAGTACAGATGCAAAAATATGCTTGGTCTGTTTCATCTGTTTATGTTAACAAAGGTAATGGAAACTTTTTGCTTTACTATTTACTATTTAATGATTGATGATATCTCCACTAACAGAACTATATAGTTTAAAAAGGCCCATAGAAAGTTGGGAGAGCACAAGCCTAGGAGGTAGTAGATGTCCTTTTTAGTGATATATCAGTGGTTATCTTCACTAAGATATTGAGGATTTATATCTACCCTTTAGGTGGCCTTTTTAAAAAAAAAGTCTAGTATGTGACTAAGTATTACTAATGTGTTTTTTAAAATTATTGAGTGTAAAATTTCTAGCCTTATATGCAGAAAGTACTGAAATATATTTCTATCTAAATGTAACCCCTTTCTAGGGGAAACTTCACTAAGATTAGGATGTACTTGGCTTTTCTGCATTTTCTTTTTTGTAGCAATAACAGGGTGTTCCAGAAGTCTTAAAGTTCTTAACTTTAAATGCTTAGAACTGCCCTAAGACTTTTGGAACACCCTGTATAAGTAGTCCCTACAGAAAAAGAACCCTATAGGTACCTCTGCCACTACTTCAGAAGGGGAGAATATGAACAGGGGAGGTCCATTAGAGACACTGACCCTGTAGTTTATGCTTGAAATTGAGATTTTTGCTAACTAGAGATGCTTTTTAGTGAAAAAGAATGCTTTATCTTTGAAAAACAAAAACAAAAACCCCAAATGCTTCTAAAAGGTCTTAGGAGGCAATTGGTGATTCCCATATTATGATGAATTAAGTAAAGTAGATTAATGAGTGGTATACATTGAGGAGTATATCCGTTACTTTGAGGTAATGAATAGATGTTTTGATTAGGCAGAGAGACAGAGTTGTTAATTTTGTGGCACAGGCTACTTATTTAGGAGTGAGAGTCAAGCAGACTGAGATGTGAGGGTGTTAAGAAGGAAGTACACTGGAGACCTGGAGATAGGGTCACTAGAAAGTGAGAAGGGGTTCGGAAAAGGAGGTGAAGGTATTCTACTTTTAAAAAAAAGTATGTAGATAGAAGCCATTATTGCCATGGAGCAAAACAAAACCAGACATAGAAAGAAGATGAGAGTCAGGTTGGGGGAGAGAAGAGGAAAGACACTTTTGAGACCAGTGATAGCTTTTTTAAAAAATTGCTGATGACCTCTTTGGATTTATATGTCAATATATAGAAGCATAATGCTTTATAAATTAACACAAGCTTTTGTGGGCTAGCCTGGGAACCTAGCCATTATGTATAAAATTTCTATGGAAAAATAAATTCTAAGTTCAAACAGATGACTTAAAGCATACCTTAGGAACACAGTCCATTCTACAACAAGTTGTATACTGCCTAAAAATACTTGGAGTATGTATAGTCTTTTGTGGCAAAAATTATTTAGTGAGAAAACTATCCAGAAAAGCTGAAGAGCTCTAACAAATAGATATAAACCTACTGTTTATGTGCCACATTGAGGGTGTCCCTTATGAGATATATTAATGAATTCCTTTGAGCTTATAATTTCAAAACTGGGTATATTTATGCTTTGGTTGCCCACAATACAATGCACTGGACCATAAAAATACATAAATAGATATGGCACAAAAAATTATCTCGAATGTTAGTCACAAATGAGATTTACTTTGAATCAATCATGTGTTGTACACTTGGCTTTTTCATTTGGCTATCAGCAGGTAGCATGTTTGGATATTTGGTTTTCTCACTGTCATTTCTAGTTCCTTTGGACTATTTTCAGTTTAGTCTCCACCCTCCCCCACCTTCATAATTATATTGAAGGCTTAGTATCATTCATATACAGTGTCACTCTTAACCCTCTAGTGAGTGAACACTTACTCAGTAATTGAATTAGTTTTCAAGTGTAGACCTGTTGGATGACAAAGAAAAGAGAGAAGTACTAAAGGTGTGACCCTTTTGCAGCTTGTCTGGAAATAGTGGGGACCTTCCAGGCAAATCACCTGATGGTTGGGAGATAGAACTGCATTCTTTTCTGATTGGAGAAGATGCTATTTTGGTTAATGGGATTACTATTTGATAGTGTGGTATTCTGAAAAAGCACTAGATTTTGTATTAGCTGGCCTGGGTCTGAATCTCTGCTGTGCTATTTCCATTTGTGATTTAAGTCTACAATAAGTACCCTTCAAGGTTCCTTCTAACATGAAATCCTTTACAATTCTTTACTGTCTAACTCTGACTTTGTTAAAGTTTGGAAAATCCATTTCAGAGGAAACTTCTGTGTCTGGCCTACTTTCTCTTCTTATAGTCAGTAGAGAGTATCTTTCATTCAACTACTTATGTGAAATGTATCTATGATTATAAGCCACAACCTGCTTACAGCTATCATACCTCTCTTCACTGCCCCTTGGCACATCTGAGATTTGGATGTGTCAGAGATCGTGGTGGTCCATGATTCCATGTAGCATCTTTGGGAAAACACTGGAGTTAAAAGGATCGAGTTTTTGCATCATCGAGCAGGTAGGGACCATTGCTCAGGTCAGACCACATCAGAAGTATTGGGTTCAGTTGTGGGCACCATAATTACCAGATGGAAGGTATCCAGAGAAGGTTGACTAGGGTGGTGAAGAACCTCGATTATGCCATTTAAAGATTGTTTGGAAGAAGTTGCCTTGCTTAATCTGGAAAAAGGAACACTTTAGAGGAACTCAATGAATAAAAATCTTCAAGCATTTTAAGGACTTTCATGGAAGAGATACTCAAATTGTTCTTCTTGGCCTTGGAAGACAAGATTGGTAGCGTTTGGATAGAAGATGCAAAGTATACTTCTGCTCAGTCTAAGGTAACACAGTAAAAAACGAGAGCTAGATAGAGTGACTTGGACTACCTGACGGGGGAGAGGAGAGGAGTGGGTTTCCCCTTGCTAGAGATGTTCGAGCAGACTGAATGACTATTTGTCTGGTATGTTGTAAGGGGATTTTTATTCAGGAATGAACCCAGTGGCTTCTGAGGACTGGTCCAACTCTTGAGATTTTTGTGACTCTGAAAACATTGCCTAAAAGGATAGAGCTTTGGGGGATGATGTGTTTTAGGGAAATAATGCTCTGGAATATTACTGGGAACTTGGTTTATTAACATGTAAATTCTTGGTCTTTTCTAGTCTTTTTTTTTTTTGAAGACAGATCTCATCAACTTTTGAAAGGATGACAGGGTTGATGTTTAGGAATTAATGAGAATCTGGCACCTTAAAATATTTTTAAAAGAGGTTAAATTTGCAATAATAAGCATTAGTCAAATGCTTTAAATTTTTAAAAATATATTTCCTACTCTCAAAACTCCTATCCTGGAGTCCTTCCTAAAATGAACTTGGTGTATGAACAGCACAATATTATGAGAAATTTGAATGTGATTCCATTTTCTCTTGGGTATGATATGTCACTTGCTACTTTTATACTGTGGCAGTAGCTACTCTGATGTTTTCAGAGTCACAAAATCTCAAGAGTTGGACCAGCCCTCAGAAGCCACCGGGTTCATTCCTGAATAAAAATCTCCCTACAGCATACCAGACAAGTGGTCATTCAGTCTGCTTGGACATCTCTAGCAAGGGGAAACCCATTCTTCTCCCCCCCTCCCCCCACTACCCTGATAGTCCAAGCTTCTCATTTTTAGTAAGTGTTACCTTCCACTGAGCAGAAGTACACTTCTTTGTGTCTTCTACCCAAATACCATCAGCCCTGTCCTCCAAGGGCAAGAAGAATAACTCTAGTATCTCTTTCATGAAAGTCCTTAAAATGCTTGAAGATTTTTATTCATTGCATTCCTCTAAAGTCTTTCTTTTTCCAGGTTAAACAACCCAGCTTCTTCCAAATACTCTAGTGCTCTAAGGATAGGGTAAAAAAAAAAAACTTCTTTAATAAGTTGAGAATTTCTTTAATTGTTACCCTTTCACTTTTGCAGACCGACATATAAGGAGTCGTGACTCTTCAAGCTGAGAATTTAGTTACTTGTCGTTTATCTTTATCCTTTTACCCAGGCTCTGTTTTACAAGAAAATTAACACAAAATGATGGTGAGGTTGTGAGGAGGGCCTGGGTGTCAAAAGTTCAAGTAGATTGGTAGGGTGTGGGGTAGGAGGCTGGGAAGTACTGAGCATCTGACCCTCAGGTATTCTAGTCTCTCAGAAAACCCAGAAGGCAAGACAGACGATTGTCAATTGTTTAAGCTTTAATTGTTTACAAGATAGACTTGGTATTTAAAATATGACCAGACTATTTTTGCTGGTTTTGTTTGTGTTCATGGTGAATCACTATGGTGATTGTCAAATCAATATCATTCCTGACTTCCTGTTGATCCTGAAGCAGTTGTGAAAACAGAAGACCCAGGCTTAGGTTTTCAGACTGTCAAGAACTTAAGCCTGAGAGTTAGCACAACTGTTTTAATGCATTTTAGAACTTTTGCTTTGCATATTTTGACTTCTTAGGGCTAAGCTCTTAAGGATTCTTGAAAACCCTTTTCTGTTCTGAAAACTGTTGACAGGAAAAGAGTTAGAGCTGGAGAGGACCCTCCAATTATCTACCAAGTCCAACCCCTCTCATTTTACAGATAAGGAAACTGAGATTCAGAGAGGTTTAAGTCTTTTGATTTAGAATCCACTGCCTCATATAACTAGATGTAGAGATATCAAGTAGTGGGGTAAATCTAAAAATTGTCCCTTTATTTTCTTTTCGGTTTTCAGATAGAAAACCTATTATACCTATAGAGAAAGTCCTAAGCAATATTAGCTTATCAGCTAATTACTATTTACAATAGAAAACCTGTCATACCCATAAAGTCTCAAAAGTGTTAGCTTATTGGCATAGAAAGGAGCTTAAAGAATCAAGGGGACTGTCAGTGTTAAATGTGGACATGACCAATGAAAAATTTGCAATTCAAATAGAATTTTTTGCCTCTAATAATTTTGACAGTCATTTGCAAGGCTGGTATAATTAGCTGAATTATAGGATGGGCACCCTGGCATGCTTTTCAGTCTGTCTCTCTCTTCCCCCCCCAGATCTCCCCCCACCTCAATTACACAGTTTGTATTTTCAGTGGAAGAGTGTAAGCTACATTTGTGAAGAAGTAAGCAAGCGGCATCCTTTCCTTGCCACGCCTAACTCTGAATTGAAGACTAGTTCACCACTTTTCCCTTCTCTTTGTTAGATGGTTGCCCCTGCGGTACTATGCATGTGGCCTCATGTGAATTCTTTGTGATGGTGCCAGCAGTGGGCACAAGGGGAGCTATACACTTGAGGTCCGCCAGCCTAGGACGCATGAGTGACTTGCCAAGCCACCATGCTGCCTTTAAAAATTTCTCCCCTCCCTGTTTCTTCCCTTTTCCCTCCCTCCCCAGTTCTTTCTGTTGCTTGTCCAGGTCTTTTACTTATCTGCTTTCCATTTAATTCCTTATTATGATTGACCCAATCATCCCACTTTATGGTGTTCTCTTTACTTTTTTTTTTTGTTTTCAGTTGTATATTCTATCCTACTGATCATTGCTTTCTGTCCTTTATAGAATACATGTCGTTGATTGTGTTCTGCATTGTTTTTTAGAGTTTATGGGACAAATCTGGTGGATGCTTTATAAATGTAGGTATCTACCAATAACTTTTCAGGGAAAAGCTTATTAATAAGTATGTCTGTAAAGCAGAATTTTCCATGCATCAGATTTTGTTTTCTCTTTGATTTCCACTGTAAAACATATGCTGTGATCCAGTGGTAAAAACAGTAAGTATATAAATGAAACACCTTTTGTGATCATTTTAAAATGAAGTTTAAAGGAGGGTTATGAGTGGGAACTAGTGGGTTGTTGTGAGTAAATCTCTAGATCATAGAGCAGACCTAGTTGGGACAGCATACCTGGGAAGAGAAGCAGGGTGAAGAATATCCTTGTCCAGAAACAGGCAGGTTAGCTGAGGAAGGAGACAGAGATTACTGTCTGGGGCGGTGAGAAGGACTGTTTGCCCAGTGGGGGTAATACTGCCCTACCCCGCAGACAGTGGCATAAACAGAAAAAGCCACCTGACCTGGATTATAGGGACCCCTGCTGTTTGTTTGTTTCCTAAATAGAATAAACCAAAGGAAGATGTCCAAAGGAAGCAGAACTGGGAAAAGTAGTTTTGAAATTGTAGGGTCTGAGTAGACATGTGTATGTAAGAGACGGGTTTGATGTCATGCATAATATTCATACAAGCAAAATTTCAATGCCTGTACATATAACGTCCTGAAATTAGATACAAAGGGATAAAAAGATGTACCAGAAGTGATTGTTTACTAAAGGAATTTGCAGTTTGGTTGAAGAGATTAGTTATGTACACAATTAACCAGACAGTTGATAAATAAACTGTTCTGTAGGGAGAAATCAGGGGCTATTGGGGACAGATCTTTGGAGGAGGTGAGATTTGACCTTGTCCCAGCTGAAGAACGTCTTTATCTGGAACACTTTAGAAAGGGAAAAGAACTGCATGAACAGTGACTTGGAATGGTTATGGTGAGACTAGTTTGAGTAGAGGGTTAACGTAGAGGAGTAGGGACAGAAAATATAGGTTTGGACCAAATCTTGAGGTTACTTACATATCAGGTCAATGAATTTTGATTTAATGGTCTCCAAAGGTGTGGGGAAGATGAGTTGGATTCCACTGCCCCTACAATGACCAGCCAGTCTTGGGGTTTATTTCTAACACAGCCATGTCTACTCTTACTTTTCTTTTCATTTCTCTACTCTACCCGTCCCTCCACAGTGAGAGCTCTCATCTACTTCCCTTTGGATCCCAAACCATTAGAACTTAACTACTACCTGGCACCCATAGCAGCAATTGCGCTGAAGGCCCAGTTTACCTCCTGACTGCAGCAGATGCCTTGGGGGGGAGGGAGGTCTCTGTGCTCCTGTGCAGTGTGACTAGTGAATAAGAAGAGCCGTCCTGTCCTCCTTTTCACTTTGGGTGGGACAGAATGAGTTGGGTTGTAATCTGCATTTCAGATCTCCTTGCATTATCATTTTCCCCCAAACTGGCCATCTTCCAGTTTCCTGTTACTGTCCAAGGCATCACCATCTTTCCAGTCATCCTTGTTCACAAACCTCTATGCCTTCTAATTCCTTCTCATCCCACACATCCAGTCAATTGCTAAATCTTGGTTTCTACTTCCACGGTATTTCTCTCTTATGACTCCTCTTGACTCACACAGCCTCTGCCCTAGTTCAGGCCTCATCATTTCTTGCCTGGACTATTGCAGAAGCCTCCTAATTAGCCTCTTTGCCTCAGGCCTCTTATCTCTTTCCTAAATTTCATGTACTTCCCTACTCAATAAACTCTAGTGACTTATGATCTAGGATCAGATATTTTATTTTTATTCCATCCTTTTAAAATGTTTATTTTTATTAGTTTTATCATGTACACAATTATTAATAAAGTAATGTTGTTTAGTAGCTTTTCAGTCATGTCCAACTCACCTTGACTCCATTTTGGGTTTTCTTGACAAAAATACTGGAGTGGTTTGCTATTTCCTTCTCCAGCTCATTTTACAGATGAGGAAACTGAGTGCAGTAGGGTTAAGTGACTTGCCTACGATCACAATGAGTCTTCCTGACTCCAGGCTAGGTACTCTCTTCACTGTGCCACCTAACTGCCTCTGTTTACACAGCTGATAAATGTTAGGCTTGGGATTTGATCCCAAGCCTTTCTTTACTCAGAGCCCAGAATTCTGTCCATTGTGTTAAGCTTACCCTCTTGTGCTGTGACTCAGTTGTCAGTTTTTCTGAATTCACTTTTTCAGTCAGTATATTAGAGGTGGAGATGCATAATAATAGGTGACATTTAGATTGTGTTTTATGGCTTACTTAAGCTGTGCTGTATGTCACAGAGGTGTCAAACTGCTTGCTGCAGCATTCCTAAGTGCTGATGAACCAGATTAAAATGTAATTTAAAAATATTTAATGAAATAAATAAAAATACAATAGAATATAGATAATGTGAATATGTGGTTTTCTAAGTTAAAATGCAGCCTGCTGGGATTTTTATGTACTGTTCAGCCCCCATTTCTATTTGGGTTTAATGCCACAGTGTTACAGGACCCCTTGAGGGAGATGATGGATGGGAAGGATAGGCAGCCTTTATTCCAGGACCAGAGTGTCCTTTACTCCTGGTATGTCCCAGGCATATTATCGCCACTCTTCTGTACATAATTATAAAACAACAATAACAAAAACATGTATAATTTACTAGGTGTGGATTCAATTTTGTTAGATACAGAGTTTAGAATCTTTCAATAAAAAGTAAAATAAAAATCTAAATGCTTGCTACCAGTTTTATAATAACTTGAAAGTAGTTGTAATGAAAACGAAGTGTCTGGACAAAGTCTTTCTTCATTTCACTCCTCTGTGTATCTTTTCCCAGGTTGAGATGTTTAAACCTGCATTATGACTTGATCTCTCTAAAAGGGGATATGTTTGGGTTATATATTTAAAGATATGTAACCATCCATGTGAACTTCAAGGAGAAGTTTTGTAAAAGCCAATGCTTTTTTTTGGTGTTGCATTTGTTAAGATGGGAAGCAGTGTTTCCTATTGTACTGAAGTTGTTTTTTTGGACAGGAGACAGTGCGTGGGCACATTTTTTTCCCCTGACCTGCTAAATTAAATCTTTCTGTTTCTGTGACAGACATTTGTTTGATTTCCTTAGAACACGAACATTTCATCCTTTTCAGTGTTTTCAGTGTGGTTAAAGACACTAAAAAAGGGCTTTTTTTTTTTTTTTTACTATTGACAACAAAGATAAAATGTGGTAGTAGTCATTAATAAAATGTCTTTTTAAATGTTTATACTTTTAAAAACTTTAATACCAAGAAGTAGACCTTTCATTTTCTTCAAACTCAGCAAAGTTATATTCAGTGGTAAAAGCTAAAATGACTTGCTGTTTTTTTTCTTAAATAGCAGGATGTTCTGAGCAGCAGAATGGTTTTTTTCTGCTCAGTGTTGAGAAAGAAATGTTACTGGAACAGAACATTTTAAAACGTTCTGTATATAGATAGTCATGGCAAGTTTTTCAGGCTCTATTCTTTTATCTTTTTTTCTTTCAATTTTTTCGGGACACACTTAGGGTCTCCCTCCCATTCCTAGATCTCTAATTGAATAGTGTAGTTAAGTTGAAGAGGACTTCAAAGGTCACTTGATCTAACCTGCGGCTGAGTAGGCATTCCTTCCTGATATCTCAACCAGTGGTCATCTGGTCTCTACTGAAGGTCTTTCAGTGATGGAGAACTTACTACTTTTAGAGGTAGCCTATTTCACTTACCTGTAATTTTTAGGAATACTCTCCTTATATTAAGCTAATGTCTCACATCTGCAATTGAAGGAGGAAGGTGCTTGCTGTTGGGAGGGAGATAGAGCGAGGTAAGTTAGAAACTGTATTTGTATTGGTTTTATAAAAAAATCCCCAGGATTTTGGGGGTTTAGTGGTTAATTCTCTCCCCTGCACTCTTTTCCTAGCCACAACTTTCTTAAGATTGAGAAAATAATGCAAAATACTTAAGATTTCTGAAATTCCTAGGGGTGGCTAGGTGGCACAGTGAATAGAACACTGGCCCTGGAGTCAGGAGGACCTGAATTCAAATCCTGCCTCAGACACTTAACACAAAACTAGCCATGTGACTCTGGGCAAATCACTTAATCCCAATTGCCCCTCCAAAAAAAAGCAAAAAAAAAAAAAAAAAAAAAAAAAAAAAAGAAGATTTCTGAAATTCCTGGTCTTGTATTGAATAAAAGAGCCTAGGTTCCAGGGCTGACCATCTTAGCATCAGCTACTTCCCATTTTCTCATTCATTATTTCCCAAATTTTAATGCATCTCATGGGCTTCCTCTCCTCTTCTCCACCACCCCTCCCCTACCAGTAAAGAAGCTATTGAAACCTGTCTATGGATTGCTTCATAATGTAAGATTCTAGAAACACTACTTCCTGCTCTTGGGCCTTGATATATAGAGGGCAGGTTTGCAAGTTCAGACGCTTGTGTGGGATATGTCAAAGGAATTCTGGAGGAAATGTTTTGCTTTTGACATCCTGAAGAAAGAACCTTATTATGAGTTCAAGAGGGAATGGATTGTTTTGTGGGCTAAACTTCTTGCATTCATTTCAGATTATTCTTAGTTTTTTATGTATGTAGATATACTTATTCATGTAGATATATATATGTGCACACACTGTGTATTTATAGTGTTTACCTTTTTGTGTAGTGTATATCTCTAGATGGATACCAATATCTCCATTAGTATGTGAAGGCATTTTGAGTCATTTAAATGTTGGTCCCTTTTCCTCACAATGCCCAGGTTCTCTTAAAATAAAAAGTTTTTTACCTGGGAATTAGAGTTTATATTAAAAACATTTTTTTTTTTGAAAATGGTATGAAAATATTTTGGTTCTTATTCTGGCATGATTAGGAATATAGGAAAGAGACTTTCCCAAGCAATAAAGAAAATAACAGAAAACAACTCATTTTATTAACTAGGATTAGGGGATTTAGTATTAGTCTATGTAAGTTTATATACTCACTTGGAAGTGTCTGTAAATTCTAGGCCTGGAAATGACTGCCTATATATTTTAAAACTCAGGTTTAGTTTAATACAAAAGTTAGACTTTGTAAAGGTCTTTGGAGTCGTTTTTCTTTGGTAATAAGCCTTTTGTGGCTAAAGTAATTGTGGTATGTTAGTTTTGATCCCAGAACTCTTTGGTCTGTGGTTATCTGACACACACATCCCCCCTTTTCCTCCCCATCTCTTCAAGTCAGTCGCCAGAAGTTGAAGTTCAATTATATTGTGATGCCCACTCTTAGAGATGTTTGGTTAGGAAGGCAAGGGGGATAGGAACACTCCCCACCACCACCACTGAAATTCCTTATATGTTCTATTGTGTTCACTGTTCAATGACTTAATTGGAGCAACTAGATTTGTAGTATGAACTGGTAATGCCTTAATATGGTGTTTCTTTGTTTTCTTGTTTTCTCTGTGCATTTAATTTGTAAGGGACCTTTAGAGGGCTTGTAGCTTATTAACACAGTTCTTGTGGGTTTTTTTATGGTATAGGAACTGTGCTTACTACTTGATTAATACTGATGGCAGGGGACATGGGAACGCATCATTTCCGATGTGCTAACTTCTGATATCCTCTGTAAATGCCATAGGAAAAATTAAGAGTTTTACTAAATTATCTGACAATTCCATTGTTGTTAGCATGCTCCATTCAGTGGTTGACTGGGTATTATAGCATGAAGAGCAGGAATTATTTCCTAATTTTATTTTGGTGTTTAGTTTAATCTGAAGTTCCTGGATTTTTAGATTTTATTTGAAAAGCTGGAAGGCTTTACAAAGGACCCTGACAGCAGGTTTCTATGCTGTATATATATGCACACACAAAACCATCTTTCCCATTTTGCTTTATTTTGGCTTTTAGCTAATGAATGTGATTTGTGGGACTACACTCCTAGATCACAGGATGGCTGTTGATTAAAGTTAAAGCTACAGATTCCCTAGTCCTTTTTATTCTTTTGTTTATAAGGATCAGTGCTGGGGACCCTTCTAGTAGTTCAGAAATACTAGCAGTTAGAGACTTTAAATTAGAGGACACGATTATAATATCCCTATCCATTCTCCTAATTTAGTGTGTACATATGTATATTTATTATGTTTGTGCATGTCTTTCCTAAAACATGAACTTAATCAGCAGCTATAGATGATACTGATATTTTAACTACTAAGTGAGAGACATTGCCTTGGCTTTCTTAGCCCAGTGCCTTGTGCATAGTAGGTGCTTAATAATTGCTTGTTGAATTGAGCTGAATTGCTCTTAAATGACTCACCACAATGTACTTTATTTTCAAAAAAAAACAAAGACTTATTGTTCTGAGTTTTATCTAAACTGAGTATTCTGAACATATGAGTAAATTAAAGTTTTAATCTCTGTAAGAAAGACTAGGCAATAAGCGGGGATATAGGAGCCAAGCTTCAGTCATGAATCACTTCCACCATTCCCTGTCTTTGCCCCTACGTGTACTATGCTGAACAAAGTTGGAGAAAATCACAAAATTGTGCTGACTAGTTCTGCTACAAATTTATGTTACGTGATCTCAACTGGGCCTTCAGTGTTGCAAGGCAATCCTTTTGCATCTCCCTAATTAGCTCTATCCTGCTCACCACAGGAACTCTTTCAGGCCTTTTTATTAGTCCTCAGACCTCCCATGGCTACTCTTCACACCACCCTCTTTAGCTGAAAACCTTGCCTCACATTTCACTTAAAAATTGCCTTCTGTCACTAGCCTTCTCCTTCATCCTGGTCTCATGCAATGAGGTTGCCTCTCTTTGCCAAGGCAAATGCCTTTATGTATGCAAGTGATCTCATTTCATCCCATTTTCTTCATTAGATTGCCTTTTTTATCCCCACTCACTCTGTTGTTCAGTCGTTTTGGTTTGCCCGACTCTTTGTGATCCCATTTGGGGTTTTCTTGGCAAAGATACTAGAGTGCTTTGCCATTTCCTTCTTTAGCTCATTTTTACAGATGAGGAAACAGGCAAACAAGGTTAAGTGCCCAGGGTCACACAACTAGTAAGTATCTGAAATTGGATTTGAACTCAGATCTTTGCAACCCCAGGAATGCCATTCTATACACTGCACCACTTAGATGCTTCTCTCACTTATCTTTTATCTTTCCCTTTCTACTGGCTGCTTCTCTATTGCCTATAAACTCCTGTGTCTTCCCTATCCTTAAATCCTTACTTGAACCAGCCATCCCTACCAGCTATCATCCACACCTTTCCTCCCTTTTATGACTAAATTCCTTGAGAAGGCCTTCAGCAATGGGTGCTTCCACTTCTTCCTCCCACTTTCTTCTTAACTTTCTACAGTCTGAATTCTGACCTCATTTTTCCAACAAATCTGTGTCCAAAGTTACTGATGGTCTTTTAGGTGCCAAATCAAATGAGATTTTCTCAATCCTTATCCTTCTCGCCTTCTTGGCAGTTTTTGGACCTTTTAATCACTCACTTCTCCTTGATAATACTCTATTCTTTAGGTTTTCATGACACTACTGTCTTCTGTAGTTCCTTCTGCCTCTTCTTCCTCTGTTTCTTCCTTCTGTTTTGATTGGTGGTCACATCAGTTCCCATGAATTGAATTATCATGTCTATTTTGACGATTCTCAAATTTACTCATCTAGCCCTAACAATTCTGCTGGCCTCCATGCTTGCCTCTTTGACTGCCTGTTCAAAAGCTCCAACTAAAGTGAGCTCATTTTTGTTTCTTCCCAAGTTCTCCCCTCTTCCTGACTCTCCTCTTACTGTTGAGAGCACTACCATGCTCCCAGGCTCTGTCTCAAAACCTAGATATTCTCTTCCCATAGTGAATCAGTGTCAGGAACAGGACTTGAGCTAGTGTTCTGCTTAATGCACTACAATGTTTCTCATCTGTCAGTCTGTCTAAGTCATCTTATGGGATCTTAAATTCCGAAAGGGACCTTTGAGACTACTTAGTTCAACAGTCTCTTATTTAAAATAAGGAAGCTGAGGCTTAGACTACATAAGTGATTTTGTTCAGTGTCATGTGCTTAGTAAGTGATTAGTCCAGAATTTGAATCCAGGCCCTTTGATTACAAACCTCGTGTTCTTTGCACCGTATTATACTGCCTTCTACCTGTTGCTATCAACCTGTCTCATTCTTGGTCTATTTCTCCATTATCTGTCTACGTGTGTCCCCTCCTCTCCCGCCTCCCACACACAATATTCATTTCTCAGTTCTTCAGAGACTGTTGTCTCATGACTTGTAGCCATACCACAACACTGATATTATTAGTGTTTTTAAAATGGGCCTTTGTTTCCAAGAGAAACTTCAGTCATTAAGGGAACTTTGCAATTTCCTAAAGTCACGACAGCCCACTCACCTTCTCTTTAATTCTGGATCCAGCTCCTTGTGGATTTGTACTCTCCATTCCAGATAAACATACTGACAAAAAAGACCTATAGGTTGTCTTTTTAACTGACGGTCATAATCTGGGCAATAGACATTGTTTATCTACCTGGGCTTTCCAGTATATATGGTCAGACCAAACTCTTTGGAGTGGTTGCACATCTCTTCCAAGATGCTCTGCAGTGTTCCAGGGATTGATGCAGTAAACATAATGTGTCCATAAATAGGATCTATAGCTCAACATCTATAGGAAAAAATTCTTTGACTTGGACCCTATCCTGTATCTTTTCTTGCTCAGTGACAAATACCTTTGGCAAGTATATAAGCCTATTTTACGCCTTGCATGATGCTTATGATCAGAGGGTCATTTAACAAGATTATTTCTATGTATCTTTCAAGGAATCCTTAATGATTTTGATTTATAGATGGAAAATACCTTATTGGGAGAGTGTTTTTAAAGTGAGGTTTTGCTTTATCAAATCAAATGGTTTTTCATAATCCACCAGAAGTAAACACAGTGGGATTGGCGTTTTCTGTACCTTTCAGCCAGATGTGGTCCATTTTAGAATATTGCTTGCAAAAAGCTGTAAAGATGTGGTCCAAGCTATTTGTTCCCCACTAATGCCCTCAACACAGTGTTGATGAGTCTCATGAAACTTTTAAGATAGGTGAGAAAGTAGGCATATGGATTAGTCATTCTTAATTATCTGTCACCTTTGCCATCCTTCACATATCTTGTGAATCAATACTTCAGTACCCTCACATTTGTGTCACCTCTAGCAGGAATTTCTTCTATATGAACTTACTCAAATTTGACCACTTTCCCCATCTTATCTTTTGTGACATTTATGCATTTTTTTTTTTTTTTTGCTTTTTGGAGGGGGAAGGCAGGGCAATTGGGGTTAAGTGACTTGCCCAAGGTCACACAGCTAGTAAGTGTTAAGTGTCTGAGATCAGATTTGAACTCAGTCCTCCTGACTCCAGGGCCAGTGCACTACTCACTGCGCCACCTAGCTGCCCCCATTCATGCATTTTTGGGACTGTGATTTGTAATGTTGATAGAGTCTGATTGTGACTGTTCTTTGATGGTGAAAAAGATTTATTACAGCTATCTGCACATTTTCTCCATTTTTCTTCCTTTTGTTATCCTTACTTCCATTGTCATCCTTGTTTTACTTAGTTAAATTTCTCACCAAGTTTTCTATAAATCAGTATTATTTTCCACTGCTTCCCTCAGCTTTGTGAGGTGATACTTCTCATAATTATCCATCGCTCTTCTTTGTAAGATTTTACAGATGAGTTTATATTCTAAACCACTGTTGCCGCTGGCTGCCATCTCTCTCCATTTGGCAAGTCAAGTGTCTGTTGACTAAAGTGCTTTTTAGGCTCTTTTGTTCTTCTTGTTGTGGCAATTGATTTACATCAGTTAAATGCCTGTAAAAAATTTTAATCAGTGTTGATGTTATCTTCCTTGTTATCCATTTTTCATCATCAATAACTTTTAAAAGTAAATGGGGATTGAGTAATTTCAGTTTTTCTGCCACATCTTTTTCTCATTTTTCTTTCTAATACCTTTTTACTAAATCTGATCTTTGTTCTCACAAGTCGGTGGTTTGACTGTACACAAATGGTTGATTTAAGGGTAACTCTCACATCAATAACGAATCTCCACCTGTCAAAATATTTTCAGTTTCATTTTTAATGGTGGTGTTTGGTGTTCATGTTAAGCATCTGCTGATTCTTGTCTCATGATGCAAAAGCAAGAGGCTTCTGTGTGGTCTACAAGTCTTTGGCCTCTTTCATTCCATCTTTCTGACCCGTACTTTCTGATATATTTCTCACCATCTTCCCCTAATCCTACCTTTACAGTGAAGTCACCATTATCAGTGTGTATCCTGATTTAATTTGGAGGGTCTTGTCAAGTTTTTTTGTAGCCGATAGTGTTACCTAAGTTACAGATTTTTTTCGTGATGGTCTTTTCATGATGGTCTCACTTATCTTGAGCTTGGTAACATGACATAACCAAATGTGCCACAAAATAATGTCTAGTTATCTTTGGGCATATGATAAAAAAAAACAGTTCTGCTAATTCCTTCCTTTGAAATGTTCATATGGACTATTTGTGCTCAACCTGTGGTGGAACCTTCTGACCCTGTACTGGTATGATTAGCCACAACTAGATGCACTATGAACTGACCCCAACATTGTCATTTTGGTCCTCTTTGAGCATGAGGGAAAACAGCAACAGACAACAAGGAGTACTTGTGATCCATCCTTCTATTTGACTGCAAATTTTTTCTTTTGATTTTGTTTAAGATGAGAATGTCAAGATTGACCTGATTCAACTCTTCCATTAATATGTCTATTCATTGATCATTAGACAAGGCTTTTTATTTAGAGTATCAATAGCCAGTTATTTATAGACAGACTAAAAATTGTGTGATTCTTAAACCTTCTGCCTCTTTTTTGACCACTCTGGACCATCACTGCAAAAGCAGAAAGATGCCACAAAGGACTATGGCCTATTTTGCATTTTTCTGTGTTTTATGTATTGGTGGGGCCAGTTTACTGGTGATGAATCTACCCATATATAGCTAGTCTGATCCTCAGAGAACACTCTTGATCTATTGCCAGGAACATACTTGAAGTCTTTCCAGCATGGTAGCACCTGCCAAATAGCTTATGCTATGCCAACATAACCTTCAAGAACCCAGGATCTTCTCCACCCCTTGATGAGGCACAGAGTAGGCCTTCATGGGCGCCTACTTCTGTACGTGTGTATCTATCTAATTATCTCTCTGTATTCATTGAGTTTAACAGACATCCTTTATTTTTCATGCAGTGCATCTTTGGAACTATAAATTTGACCATCTTAAAGTATATCCGACTTTCTTATAGAAACAATGTTACAATTGATGGTTGAATAGTTTTTTAGAATGTCCCTTGGATCTAGAATCAGATGATCAGGTTTGGTATGCTGCCTTGAAGCTTACTGTCACCAACCTTGGGCAAATAAGTCATTTTTCTTTGGAACTCAGTGTATTGCAAAACGAGGAGGAGGTTGAACCAGATATCTAAGGTCCCTTCTTACTCTAAATTCTGTGATTCACCAGGTTTTCATAGATATGAATTACAGTATGAACAAAATATACAATAATTGTAAACTTCATTTGTTGGAAATAGAAAAAAAATTTGTGCTATAATTTATGGAATTTTAGAGCTGGAATGAACTGTAGATATCATTTGATATAATAGCTTCTTTTTTATGGACAGGGAAACAGAGTTAGGAGAGATTCTGATTAGCCCAAAGTCACCACAACTAACTCTTGGCATAGGCTGATGTTCTTTGAATTTAGATTACGCTTTGAACTTAGATTATACTGCCTCTCTTTTAAAAGCTTATACACACATACATACAACACACACATATACTATGTATATAAATCATACCAGAACTTGAAAAATGTACCTTCAATCTAGGAATACCACCCTTCTCCCACCACCAATTTTAGCCTGAACCCTAACATCAAAAAAAGACTGAATTGGCCTCTCAATAGATTTCTTTCTCCACCTTGCCTCCCCCGCCCCCATTTCCTTCTCTTTGTAGTTATATTTGTCAGAGGGTTTTTTTTATTTTAATGAATGTGTTGAGAACAGCTTATTTGAGGAGAACCTTTAAGGGTTCTTTTTTTTCTGCTGAATTGAGTTTTTTTTTTTTAAATGCACTATTGCACTATGACATATTGCCAAATTTTAAAAAATAATTTTGTGGTTTTCGGAATATGATAAAGTCAGTTACAAAAACAATAACGTATTAACATTTTTAAAAATTCTCAAAAGTTTTAAACAAAAATGTCATGAGCTAAAGCAATGGCAGTAAAATATTGGCTTATGTAGATAAAGGGGAAATAGAAAATGGTTCTGAAATACCTTATACAGTAAGCTATCTCAGCCAAATTTTTCCCCAAATAGAAAACTTTTACTGATAGCCAGAATTTGCACTCTTCTCTCTTAGTTTATAATATTGCTAAATGCAGAATAAATTTGCTCTGAAGATATTCGTTTACAATTAATCTTATTATTTGATACAATTAGTAGTATTTAAATTTTTTGTAAAAAAAAGTTTGATGCAAGTATTCCTACAAAGATTGACTTAAAATAAAGGCTTCTTTCTGTACCTGTGAAATTTTTTTCGAGTCATGACTCTAAACAAAGTAATGAAAAATGCCCAGGGTGTGAGGCAAAGAGTTTCATTAAATTGTTACTTTAAAAAAATAGCTATTATTCAGTTATTTTTTTAAAAATTCGTTGTTTGGTTTCCTTAGTATTGAGTGCATCCTGGTGTTACGTTGGGCATTTCTAAAGCAACTCTATAGTTATAGATTCTTGTATGGAGGTTCTAGGGGTAGCTAAT
This sequence comes from Pseudochirops corinnae, assembly GCA_028646515.1. Classification (NCBI taxonomy): domain Eukaryota; kingdom Metazoa; phylum Chordata; class Mammalia; order Diprotodontia; family Pseudocheiridae; genus Pseudochirops; species Pseudochirops corinnae. Next base: position 101,929,000 of record CM053589.1, read on the forward strand.
AGATTGGTTTCCTTGTTTTTAATCTGAAGAAAATGTACATTTTTATGAGTACAAATCAGTGAATTTCTCCCGAGAGCTGTTGCATGCTTCTTTTACGATGCAAAAAGTATTGTGTGTATAGTTGAGTGGAATGGGTCTTATGCAATCCAGTATTGCCCATCTCTGTTGAATTTCCAGCATAGTTACTTCATTGGAAGTCTGTACACTATTGGCACCATGAAGAGATGAAATTGATGGGAAATCCCCAAGTTTTGAAAAAGGAAGTGTACTTGTGTGGGTGCTGCAGCTTGGTTACAACATGTTTATTGTAACTGAATTTTAAGTAATAAAGTAATCCTACCCTAGCTTCATTGAATATTCACTAATAGTAGAGTTTGCTGATGAAGATAGAATTTATTGCTTGCTGGCATATTGCTGAAGATATTACAGAACTCTGTATTTGAGATACAGAAAGTATCTTTTTAATAAGAGCATCAGGAAGGTTAATGCCACATGAACATTTCATTAGTTATAGTTGGATGGCAAAGTTTTAAATAGAAATTTTTTTTCCTAATATTTAATTTATGCTGAAGTTTGACCATGAAAAGGTAGGACAAATGATCCTAGGTGTGCTTATGGTGTCAAGGATATGAGACTGATTTGTTACCTGTTGAAAAGTGACAATGATGGCAGGAAATCTAAATATAATTTCTCCTTCCTTTTCATTTATCATTTGTGATCATCGAAAAACTGGCAACTGAGGATTACACGACTGCTCAGATGGTTTCTGTAATAAAATAAGAATGTTGTGACTTTGTTGCTGGGTCCCGCTTTGGGGACTGTGTTGGAATAGGTAGGTTCTCTGATGAGTATGGGCTGGTAGGGCTGCTGAAAAGCAGTGTCTTTCTAAATGCCGGCTGCTGAGCTGAACCACATGATTGTTTTCATCCTCAGACTGAGCTGCCCATCCCTCAAGCCAGTTGCTAAATCACTTTGGATGTGTTGACAGCTACAAAAAAGTCACAACTTAAAAAAAAAAGGTGAAGTGATCCCCTGGTGAGGCAGCTTCTGCTTAAAAAATAAAAGCTTTTTGAGAGGTAAATTCTATGTTATAAACAACTTGTAATTTTCATAGTTTTCAGTTTTTGCTCCAGCAGGCATTGTAGACAGCAGCTACTATGATAGATCTTAAATATGATTATCACAGCTGGAAAAAATGTTTTACTGTCATGCTTGTTTATCATAATATGCCACCTACTTTAAATTTTGTTTTTAACAGGTCTCTCCCCCCCCCCCACTTTTGTAGGGGTACATGGATGTAAATGATACCTTGAAGCTAAAACAGCACCAAAATGTATTCAGATGATACTGTTTTTCCCTCATGGCAAAATAGAGGTTACTAGAATGATTTTCTCAGGGTACAAGTAGACTTTAGTTGGCAGCTCCCACACTGGGGTTTATTGAATGGTACTTAACACCACTCTCAATGAAGATCTTTTTGTGTATGGGTTTAGGAATTATTTTTGTTGTAAGTATAACTAAAGGTTACCCAGATGAGTAAAGGAAACAGCTTTTTTCTCTTCAAAGGGGAGCAAATTTGGTCTGGGGCATGTGAGAGATTAAAGAGAGACATTCAACTTTTGATTATCCATGACTGAATAGTGCACAGTAAGGTTTGTAGACCTTGACTGCTTTCTTGAGGTTTACTCCCTGTCTTTTCCCCACTCCATTCCATCCTCCCTCAGCTGCCAAAGAGGTATTCCTAAAGTGCAGGACCGCCGTGACAGGTCTCCAATCAGGAAACTCCAGTGGCCTCCTCTTCCTTCTAGGATAAACTACAAACTCTTCTGTTTGGCAATTCAAGCCTTTCACAGCTTGTCTCCAGGCTTTTTTATGTTCGTTACTCTCCTTCACATATTCTGCGGTCCACCGAACTGGTGTCCTGGCTGTTGTCCATACATGGCATTCCAACTGTCTTCTCCGTGCTTTTGAGCAAGCTGTTCCTGTCCCAGAATTCACCTCTTTCCTCACCTTTACTACATGGAGACCTTGGTGTCTTTAAAGACAAGGGTCAGATATCAATTCCTATGTAAGCCCTATCCAAAAATTCCCTTAGTGCCCTCTGTTCTGGAAATTACATTGTAACGATTTTATATTATATACATACACACATACATATATGTGTGTGAATGTATGTATGTATGTATACACACATAGAAAGATAGAATTGATAGAATTTAAGTTCCTTAAGTTCCTTTTGTATTTTGTGTTTGTATCCTCAGTGTCTACCTAGTATGACATCATAGCATGTGTTTAATAAATGGTTATTGGTTGAGTAAATAAGTCTCTTTGTGCCCATTGCACATTGTTTACTTAGTGTTCAGGATTGCAAATTAATTTTCTCATGTAGTTAGGAAAGTAAATCTGCTCTTTTCCACCCCCTCAAAAAGTCATATAGAACCATTCAAGGTTAGAAATGAATATTTGGTATTCCACGTATTCATTTCTGTTGCTGTAGAAAAGTGTTTGTGTTGACAACCATAGGTGTGTTCCTGTGAGCGTTCTTAATTGATCCTACAAAAACACAGACCAAACAAAATTATACTTCCATAATAATGCCATATATACATACATACATGTACACATATGTACATACATCACATACATCATGTATGTATGTGTATATAAATATAAATGGACTTCGATTATAATTTATTAATAGCATTGTGAAACAAACTCTGCATCAGTTGCGGCAGATTTATCAGTAGCATTTTGTGATTTCAGACAGTTTAGCATTCTCATCCATTACAGAGGAATGTACACTTATTGAGGGCAGAGAGTCTTGTTTTATTTTTATATCCCTAGCATCTACCATAATATGCTTTGCGCATAGTAGACACTTAATAAGTATTTTTAAAAATTGAATTGCCTAATTATTCTTTAAAAGCCGTTTATTAGACTTATCATAGAAGCCAACTTCGATCACTGTTACTTCTTTTACTTTTTATTATTAAAATTTATTTTTAATTCATAGAATAAAACAGACATTTCCAAAACATAGTACAATGAAAAAGATGATTGCACATAAAACTGTAAATCTACTATGCACAATTTGCTATTCCTTTCAAATATGCAACAAAATTATTGTGTAAATTTTATCTTTTTTTCTGTCTTCCTGACCTTTCCCCTTACCCCTGGCCCTGGAGATGGCTACCATTAGACACAAATAGGTGTGTGTGTGTGTGTGTGTGTGTGTGTGTGTGTGTGTATGTGAGATTATTCTATTCATACTTCTGTTTATCAGTTCTTTGTCTGGATGCATGGAAGCAGATACCATCTTTCTTCATATCTCATTTATAGTTAATTTGACTATTTATAATAGTCAAAATTACTTATTTGTTCAAAGTCATTCTTAAAACAGTATTGCTGTTATTGTATACAGTGTTCTCTTGGTTCTGCTCATTTCACTCTTCAATATTTCATGCAAGTTTTTCTATGTTTTTCTAAAATCACTGAGATCATCATTTCTTATAACATAGTAGCATTCTCTCACAATCATATACCACACCTTGCTCAGCCATTCCCCAACTGATGGGCATCCCCTCAGTTGTAAACATTTTAAAACATGTAGGTTCTTTTCCTTTTTCACCTAATTATTTTCTAAAAATAGACCAAATGGTGATCCTTTACTTTTTAAAAGAGTAACAAATTGCAAATCTTGGGAATTTCCATTACTAAGTACCAGAGGCAGCAAATTGAATTCTGGCATCTTATAACGTCTAGCCTTTTGTCAAGTCATGGACGTGTTGATGTTGTCTCTTTTAGAGCTGTGATTGTAGAGATGATAGATGATACTGCAGGTTCCCCCCTCTCCCTTAACATATTTTGCTTTTCAAGATGTTCTCTTAAAGGGTTGACATGCAATTCAGTAAACCCTGATGCACAGTATCAGGTCCCTGATGAGATATACTCCACTTGCTTATTATTGGTGTAGGTATAATGGTGGCCTGGACTTGTTCCTCAAGTTGTTCAGTGCTGGTGCCATGGGGCAGAACTAGGGACAGTGGGTAGGTATAAGGAAATGGGTTTTTGCTCAATATTAGGAAAACTTCTTAATGATGAAAGCTTTCTTAAAGTAGAATGGCTGCCTTGGGGAATAGTGAGTTCTCCATCACTTCATGCATGGATATAGATCTGTTTGCCAGGAAATTATGATTAGGGGTTGGACTCTAAGGTTCTGTGATTCCAGGCTTAGAAACCTCCTAGTTCTGTAACCTTGGACAAATCACTCAGAGAGTCTGTTGCATTACATAGTGAAGAGCCTTGTTGTGAGGAAAACTCTTTGTAAACTGTAGAGAATTATGAAACTGGAATAACCACATACATAACACCTATTTGCATAATGTGGGGACTGAACAGGTGGTATCCAGCTGGACTTCAGAAAATGTGTAGGAATTTGATAAGGTGGTAAACATTCTGGGTTTAGGGAGAAATCTGAGCCAAGGGATGAAGGTGGCAGAGCATAGAGTGTAAGAGGGATCAAGAGTAGTCCAGTTTGGCCAGAATGAAATTAACATAGGAGTCCAGTACCGCTGTTCTTTATATGTAAACAGTACTTTTATTGGGCTATTCTTGACCATCATGGTGAGGCAGGCACCTGGGATTATTGTTGGCAGCAGTTTTCTTCCAATGAAACTTTAAGAGTACCAGCGGCATTTCTGTACATCACACTGATAATATCTTCTACTGATTTATATTATGGGTTTCATTTTCTTTTCCTTCTCTTAGACCTCCCTTTTTCTTTCCTTCTTTGTACTTCTCTATCCTGTGTGACAGCCTCTGGGTTTCTCTGTCTGGCTTCTATCTCTTTTTTCATTCCCTATTGTGTTTTCACCTTCTCCCCGTTTCAGTGCCATATGACTGGTTTTGATGGTGTTAATTGGCAACTCTTATTAAAAGACATTTTGAGAGAAAAGTGGATGGGATGCTATTAATAGGGTTAACTACATCATGAAGTATGTCATTTGTGGCCATTGTAATGTGGAAAAGAACCCATAGAGACAGACCTCTTCCCTTTTTTTCCATAAAGATAGGTAAAAGTATGCATTTTCTAATCTGAGAAGGACTTTTCTGGGAGTGGGTTCTGCAAGAAAAGGAATCAGTGATCCTGGCAGATGCTGAGGACTTTCTGCCACCTAGCTTTGGGAATTTGAGTTTTCCTTTGAGCGATAGTGCATGGCTCATTCATTTTATTCTAAGTCTTAGAATTGAAGAACTTTTGTGTAATTTTGACTTGGAGCAATATAAAAGAAGGAATTTTATGTGTGTGTATGTGTTTTACTTGAACGGTTATTGATAAAGTTTTGTCTGTGTGGATTTTTGTTGGCATATATTGATGTAAAGCTAAGAGTTTTGAGGAAGATGGGGACTATTAACATTAACTGTTTTTTGTGTTTTTTTGTGAGTCCCATAATTGTTTTAGCCTCACGAAGGGTTATATGCTCTGATTATAAAGTTGTTTTCTTTTATAAGTAATTTCAGTTTGGGTCCTCCTTTGCATTCTGGTCCCCTTGCCTTTCATTTCTGATCTTCTCTGTTATTGGGACAGAGATGCTTGGGAGTGAGAAGATTGGAAGTGAGAGGAGAGAGGTGAGAAATAGCATCTGGTGAGAGGTGGTTACAAGTCTCTAGGTGATAGTTGATTATTGTATTAATCATTCCTTTTCTCATCTGAAAAATAGAGCTAAAGATAGCACCTAGATCACCAGCAATCATGTGAGGGTCAAATGAGGTCACAAGTGTAAAGTGCTTTGGAAATCTTAAAGGATCATGCAGAAATGCTAGCTATCATGACAGGCAGTGTGACATAGTAGATAGAAAACTGGCTTTGCATCAGGGAGACTTGGATTCCCATCCTGCTTCTGACATATACTAGTTGTGTGACCATGGGAAAATCACTCAGTCCTCTTAGTAGAGAACAGCAGTGACCTATATTGGTAGGAGGTGTCTCTTCACCCTAAAATTCCCTATGCCAGTGAAATCACAGGTTTATTTAGTATTCCTATTTAAGAAGTATAATAGCTGGTTATATGGCATCTGTTTACAGCAAGGATTTTTGCAGCCCATCCATGCTTCACCATCTTGTGGGACTTTTAAACATATCTTACTATAAATTTGTTACAGGGGGTCCACCAAATGTATTAGCTGTTGACTTGCTTGCTTCTGAAATATCAGTAAAATACTCAGGTGTTTACTTGTTAGTCTCATATCTACACTGTGAGGGCCCCCCCCCCATATTTTTCAGTTATACAGTTCTCTAATGGCATTCTTTACTCTGGTTCTTTATTATTCCTTATTTGTTATATAGCAATACTTGCTCGCATCTCTTATAGGCGTCTCCATTGCCCTCCAGGTGAAACTCATTTTTAGTTCTTCAGAAACTTGTACCATGACTCATATCCAGCAACCTTGGTAGGATATTGGTATTAAAATACCAGGTGGGCTGCAGGATGGAAATGACTTTTCTGGGCTGTGGCCTGAGGAAGCAAATCTCTGATGCCAGAGTCAACCAGGGAATAATAACCCAGCCCCCAGGGGAAAAAGAAAAGAATTAAAGAAAAAGCATGGGAACTGAGCCCAGGGAGTCAGGTGAGACACTGAACCTTGTGTTTTGGAGGATATTTCTGGAGTCAGGTGAGGAGTCAGAGTCATTCTGGAGTCAGAGCAGTGGAAAGGGCACCTTAGAAGTCTTAGAAGACCAGTAGATTCATGACAGAATAGTGGAAAGAGCACCTTAGAAGTCTTAGAAGACTAGTAGATTCATGATTCAGTAGAACCTAGCCTGGGCCTCCTTTTGCCAACAAGACATGGGGGGCGTGGGGAGGGGAATGGGGGGGGCAGGGATAGCGATAAAGCCAGATTACTTCCTATTTTTCCACTGTTCTACACCTAAAGTTCTGTTGATCCTGGAATCATCTGGCTTAACATGTGCAAATGATTTATTTTGGAAAATTCCAAAATTCCAAATAGAAGTATTAAGGGGTTTTTAATGGTCCATTTACACCTTATTATAAATTGTTGAGAAGATTGCAGCATTTCACACCTAGATGAACTCTGTTGCAGTGAAATTAGGAGTTTGGTAAATTAATAGGTAGAGGGAGGAGGAGATGTTAATAGTTCTAGACTTGGAGGCAGAAGAGGATCTAAGTTGTATACCTGCCACAGAAACTTGCTAGCTCTGTGATCGTGGACAGGTCACTTCACCTTTGAGTTTCCTAATTTGATTTTAGTCTTTTAGTGGATAAAATTTTTAATAAGATTGCTGTGCAGATCAAATAAGATAATGTGTAGAATTCTTTAGCCACCTTAAAACACAGTATAAATGCAAGCTATTTATCCTCCATTACAGATCCAGCTTCTCTCTTTCTTTCTCATTGTCTCATTACTCCCCTTTAAAGACTCCTAGCCAGACTGGACTACACCCATACTAGACTTTCCATCTCATACCTTGGTGCTTTTACATAAGCCATCCCTCATTATTGTGCTACACTGTTTCTTAATTTCTGTCTTTTAATTTTCATTTTCTAAAAGGGTCTACACCCAGAGGTTCTCAAACTTATTTGAGATACTGTCCCCTTTAAACAAAAATTATTCAGCACTCCCTAGGAAATCTACTTTCTTTAATCCTTTAACTTTTTTTTAAAAAAATTGCATTATTTAAGAAATATAATTTTTTTTAAAAATGATGTATCTTAAATTTAATAATTTATTATAAATTTGTGGGGTGTTTTCTGCATTGAAATTTTGTTGATATATTATTGCATCATGTAACCATATAGTTGTATTGTAAACAAGTCATTATTACATGCACATATTCCTGCTGATGCAAGCCGGACTTCCGACAATGCGCAACATGTTCACCTGCCAACGCTTGCTTGTTAGGACCTGTTGGCAGACTTGACCGCTGATCAGTTATAACTTGCATTTTGTGTGTTTATTTGAGAAATAATATAATCACTATGACTTTAACTCTGTTACACAATAGATGAAACATGTATGAACTATTTTTCAATATTTTCTTCACTTCTTTCCTTTTGCTTCCACTGCCCCTTATTTTTATTCAGTGTCTCCCCCCATTGCCCCCAAGGCTACTACTGGATCATTCCAGTGCTCCCCAGGGGGAGGGATCTCCCCCTTGGGGAGCTTGACTACACAGATGCCATTTTCACTCTGAAACCTTCTTTGATTCTCCTTTGTTAATGTTATCTCCCTTCTCAAATTACTTTTCACTTAGTTGTCCTATGCAAGATCTTTGATGTCAGGTACTTTGTCATTTTAATCTTTGTATAGCTTAGTACTCAGCACAGAGCCTTGCATTCAGTAGTTGCTTAATATATCTTTGAATGTAATTTTGGAGAACGAGCACTGTAATACAACTGGGGATTTCAGGCTTGGGTAGGATGCCATAATAGGAAGTTTAAATAGCATGGAATACTTGCCACCTAGGGAGACGTTGTGGGGTCTTGGAGGAGAAGAGAATGATTTTGGTTTATGGAGTTTGTCAGATTTAGGCCCTGCCACACTCTACTCTTCTACTCTCAGCCCCACGTGATTCTGCTCGGGTAGGGGGCTCTCACATTCTCAGCTGTAAGCTTCTTATCCTAAGGAGCTTCCTAGGCCTTAGGAGTGGAGGAGAGACCACCTCCTTCCCTCCCCATTCACTCTGAGACCTACTACCTGTTCATCCTTGAGAAATTTCCCTTCCTAGCCTCTCTGTCCTACTTGTTAGTTGCTGGCCAGTAGAGAAGCACCCAGGACAATATGGTGGCTTTGTTACCACTGGCCTAAGAAGCTGTCCACATAAGCCATAAGGTGTGTGTTGTGGCACTTGTGGTCACGTGTGGGGGACGAGATGATGTGCTATCCTCTTTTGTGGGGTTTTTAGGTTTTGGTTGAGATATTTATCTCCTACAGAGTTACTTCATTTTAATCGTGTTTTCAGCTTTGTTCTGTGGCAGGTCCTTAGGAAGAATTTGGTCCAAATCGCTACTCAATCTGGCTGCTGTCCAGCACTGTCTGCCTTGGATCTGCAATATGCAGTGTACTTGATAAACAACAGTCGGTTGTTCTCCGGAGTTCTGTTCCTTTTCCCAATGCAGTGGCAACAAAGGCATGCTTACCTTGTAAGACCGTCAAAGAACTGCACATTCCCCACTGGGTGAAGATTTGTTTGTTCACTGGTAGAACAATAATCCTGTCATATGTCCTGTCCTGTCAAGGGTAGAGTTCTTCACAGCTGAATTCATTTTAGTCTAGGTTTCAGAGATGGAAGAGACTTATTAACTCATCCCTTCTGTCCTTCAATGCTAATTTAGGATGGTTTTCTCTGGTTGGTTCCTGTTTGTCTTTTTCACAGTGATGAATCTGATCTCTGACTTTTCACTATTTAGAAACTTCCCTTGCTATTAAATTTAAAGATTCCTTTAATGTTAACTACTTAATTACCATGCTTTTGGTATTCACTGTTTATCACCTTAATTGTTCATAGCATTTTGGTATGTGTATAACACAGTTTCTGAAACACATTTCAACAGTGCTTATTTATTCATGGATCATAAGAAAGTTTAGGAACTAAATCGGAGCTGGTGTGTTATAGATATGGAACATCCAAGTGGGACTGCATTTACTCACTGCAGTCTAAATTTTTCACGTGCTCTTTGAATGGACCCAAGTGACCTAGTGCTCATCTGTTTGTCCTCATGTGTGTATCCAGATTTTGTGAGGTGCCTGAACGACTACATATTTAGTGTAATGTGGATTTTCATGACAGAGCCCCACCCTTCTAGTCTAACTATCAAACTGCTGCTCCAGAAGCCTGCGTATTCCCCTCAGCTTAGAAATGGGGGCAGTTAGGTGGTGTAGTGTATAGAGCATTAGGTCTGGAGTCAGAAAAAGCAGAGTTCAAATTTGACCACAGATGCTTACTGTCATTGTGACCCTGGGCAAGTCACTTAACCCCTGCCTACATAAAACTGAAGAAGGGAATGGCTAACTACTCCAATATCTTTGCCAAGAAAACTCCATAGGCAGTTGATCCACAGAGTCATGAAGAGTCATATAAGCCTGAATGACTGAACAAGAACAACCTTAGAAAAATATCTGACCAAACTCTGATGTGCCTGCCATACATCCTGGGGCACAGTAATTTATTTCCCCTATTTATCATCAGAATGAATGTGTAGTTAAAATACTCAAAATACTCTTTTCCTATCACTCAATAATCAGGCATTTATTAAGTGCCTGCTCTAGCACAGGCCCTGGCACGTAGTAGACCCTTAATAAGTGCTTGTGAGTTGGGCAGAGAATTCTACAGTTTTGTAGCTCAGAGACAGGTAGAGTAGCCCTCTATGCCTTCCCTGCTTTTCCCTCCTACCAGTTAAGGGCAGCGAGGTGGTACATTAGATAGAGTGCTGGGCCTGGAATCAAGAGGACCTGAGTTCAAATGTGGGCTCTGACATTTACTAGCTGTATGACCCTGGGCAAGTCACTTAATCTCTGTTTTCCCCAGTTTCTTCATCTACAAAATGTGTATAGTAATAGTGCCTACCTTACAGGGTTATTGTGAGGATCAGATGAGAGAGCATTTGTAAAGTGCTTAGCTCAATGCCTGGCTCATAGTAAACACTATATAAAAGTTATTAGTTATTATAATCATTGTTATTATAGCCAACTTTCTCCTCCCCTCTCATCACAAGAAACGTAATACAAACCAATCAATTAACAAGCATGTCTAAAAGGCCTCCTCTGTGCCTCTCATTGTGATAGATGTTTGCGATAAAGACAACAGTCAAACAGTACTTCCCCTTGAGAAGCCTACAGTTTAGCTGGAGGATACGCATAGCATGCACACACACACGTGTATATGTATGCAGATATGGGCACATGTATGTATATTCTTATATACACATATACCTACATATGCATACACACATATGTACACACATACAGCCCTATATATGTTGTATATCTGTTATATATGTATATTTGTGTATATATACATGTGTGTATATACACATGCAGGCATATTCAAAATGATGAAAGATAATTTTGAGCAGAAGGGATGAGCAGCTCGGGAGATTGGGAAAGGCTTCATGCGGTGCTTGAATTGAGCCTTAAATGAGGCTAGGTTGAGGTGAAGAAGGAGGACATTCCAGGCAAGGGAGAGCCAATAAATGTGGCATGGAAGTGGGATACAGGGTGAGGTGCATGAGACCCGGTGAGGAGGTCGGTTTGGCTGGAAAGGAGTGCAGAAAGAACACTTTATACTTGTTCCTGGAGATAAACAGGGAGCCTCTGGATTTTGAATAGGGCAGTGACCTGCGCCTGGGGGAAAAATCACTTTGGCAGTTTTGAGGAGAATGGATCGAAGTGACTTTAAGACTGGAAGACCAATTCAGGCTAGAGGTGATGAGGGATTGAATTAGGGTGGTGGCTGTGTGATGGCAGTAAGACATGTGGAGGCTGAAAGAAAAGAAATAATGAACATAAAAAAGAGAAACTGCTGACAAAACCAGGAGCCCTTACAGCTTTTTAAAGACTCACTTGAGAATTTCAAATTGACCTGATACAAACTCCCAAAGAAAAAAAAATCTAAATACTCTTCATTGGTGAAAAACAAGTGTCATTTCACCATAATGAAATAAATTTGGTCTGGTGATGTGGTGGTTACTAATTTGATTTTCATTTTATGCAAAGGCTTCTGCATTAAGCAGCAAAACAGTGGGTGAGTTAAGGACATGACAAGTTTTAACCATGCCCTGGTGGAAATATTTTAATAATACTGGAGTTGAGCTTGGTATGTGGCCTTACCTGGAAGAAATACATGTAACTGTTTCTGGAGAGAAAGAAAGACTGATGTATGATTTAGTATAAACTCAGTAGAAAATGTCATTTTATCTCTTTTATTTACATTGAAGACGTGTAATCCCAAGTTTGTGTGCATGTACACATGGTCCAAAGAAAACACAGCATGGCCAGAGACAGTGTTTGTAGTTAGATTAATGTTTATTTTATTTCTTCTCTTTCTGGGCAGTGTACAAAAACTGGAAGTTGAATTATTTCTTGTTCTGTTTCTCCTGGTTCTGTCTAGGGTGCAACAAAGGATGCCTGGGTCTTCTATGGTGTTGGAGAAAATCTCAAGGCAAAGATACTCTAGGGGCTGGGACAGGGCAGATAAGGGAAAATCATCATTAAACCTATTTAAATTCACGGAGAGCCAGAGGGATGTTACTAGATTTGGAGCCAGATGTTGTTTCTGGTCAGATGTGTCCCAACTCTTCATGGCACTACTTGGGATTTTCTTGGCAAAGATACTAGAGTAGTTTGCCATTTCTTTCTCCAGCTCATTTTACAGATGAGAAATTGAGGCAAACAGAGTTAAGTGACTTGTCCAGGGTCACACATCTAGTAAGTATTTTGGATGGGGTTTGAACTCATGAAGATGAGTCTTCCTGATTCTAAGTTCAGTGCTCTATTCACTATACCACATAGCTGCCCCTGCACATAATAAATGCTTGTTGACTGACTTTTTGCATCCATTCACTTATTACAGTTAGCTTGTTTTACTTTTAGAGGCTAGTTTGACCCATGATGCCCTCCTTTCCCCCATTTTCTGGTTTCTCTAAATACTCCTAACTTGATTGATGTCATAGAAACCCCTTTGGTAGTGGAGGGAAGCCTCTGTAGACCCCTTTCTGTGAATAATGTTTTTAAATGATTGAAGGAAATGTTGTTTCAGTTAGAAGTCAATAGAAAATAAGGGTGTGACCTTTTTTTCCATCCAAGTTCATAGACCAACCTCCCCCCAAATCTATGTACCTTGGAAGTGGGGTGGTCTATGGACTTCAGGTCTACTATAATAGTAGCAACTTAGTATATTTAGCCTTATAAGGAAGCTGTTTCCTATGGGCAGCCCCGCAGTGCTGAATATTCCTGAAGAACCCTTTTCATATTGTGCAATGGACCAGCTATACCGCCTTACCTCTCTGTTTACTAGTGTTCCTTCCCCCCTCACCCCCATTCTCCTTACTCAGCAATGAATTTGCATGAACAGTATTCACTTTTGAGTAAAATAAGTAAAGTAAGGAAACCAATGAAATAGGTTAACCTTTTCTCATCTCCTATTTTGCATATTAAAAAAAACTTGCAGAAATTTCATCACACTTTATTTAGTCTTTGTTCTCTATCAATCTGGTGAAAGTAATCTCAGATCTGCAGATCCCTGAGGTGCAGGGACTGCCCTTGGTAATTCACTTTTGGGGCTTATCTTCACGGGCCATCCCTTCGGTTTGGCAATGATATATTTGCTCTACATTTGGTTGGAGGGTGATTCTGGAGTCCTGGTGAGATTTGAACCATTGTGTCTTCCTGGAGATGGAACTGAATTGAATTGACTGAGTGAAAAGGTATAATGATTAAGTGAGCTTTCTGTAGGAGATAAGAAAGCCGTATTGGACCTCCTGTTGGATGGATGCATTATACCAGCAATTCGTAGACTTCTGTGGTCTCAGGACCTTACACTCTTAATTAATGGGAAGTGGGTTGATGTATTCTGTATTAGAAATTCAAATGTCTTAGTATTATCATGAAAAGAGTTTTGACTTCAGGACACCCTGCCAGCACCCTGAAAAGGTCTTGAGAACTCCCTGGGTTTCCCCACACAGAAGGCAACAAATAATTCCAGCAGAGTTGCTGTCTCTGATATTTTACAGTGCAATTTTTATTTTGCAGCTAAAGAAAACCAGTGTATGAAAAGGATAAGTGACTTATGTAGAAAGCTTAGAATAAGTCAGTGAAGAATGAGGAATGGACTTGGAACTCCAGACTCTCAGATGTTGATGTTAGTAGGGAAGGATGAGGGAAAATTGTTTCCTTGGGAAAAGGAACGGATTTGTAAGGGTGGGAGCAGCATGTCTCGGGAGAATATCCAGTTAAAGTTGTTTGTTGAGGGGAATCACATGAGATAATAGATGTGAAAGCTTTTTGAAGATAATAGCATATGCTACAAAGCTGTTTTCAGAGCAGCAGAAAAAAATGGGAAATCTGAGGGAAAAGGAGACTCAAGGGTTTAGCTCAGCTTCCCAGCTACATTTAAAGTAGGCAGCTAAGTGGCACAGTGGATAGGGCTCAGGACTTGGAGTGAGGAAGATCTGAGTTTGAATTCTGCCTGAGACATTTATTAGCCAGTCACTTAACCTCGCTGTTCCTTAACTTCCTCATCTGTGAAATGGGGATGATACCAACTCATAGAAATTGTTACAATGTTTGAATGAGTTAACATACTTAAGAGCTTTACAAACTTTAAAGTGCTATATGAATTATAGGTATTATTAAAAAGTTGTAGGATAAGAAAAAAATTATGTTATGGAAGGCACAGTTTCAGGGAAACTTGCGAAGACTGATATTAAATGAGGCAGTGAAGCGAGCAGAACCAGGAAGACAATTTATACTTTAAGAACAATACAGTAAAAAAAGAATAATTTTGAAGGACTTAATTGAAACTCATTAATTCATTGATCAACTATGGTTCCAGTGGATTGACGATGAAGAATGATACCTATTCCCTGACAAAGAGATAATGGATTAAATATTTCTCTCTGCCCTGTGTGTGTGTGTGTGAGCGTGCATATGCGTGTGTGCGCACACATATATATTCATATATGCATATGCACAACTGCATATACCTTGGATAGACACCACAAGTAGACCATATGTTGGACCCAGATTTAATTCTTAACCTAATTATGAGAAAAAGCTGAGCATTTATAAGTCTACCAAGTCAAGCTATAATTTCTATAGATATCATAGCCTGTTCAACTTTATACCTTCTCTCATTCTTTGTCATAATAATCCATAACATTCCTTCTCTGTCGTGTATATGATGGCATTTGAAGCTTTTCAACTTTAGAGAAACATGTATGATAGTATGTATGGTTGGTGTCATGAGTTGTGTTTTTGTTGGGTGGAAAAAATGGTAGGATGGCATGATGCTTTGGAGGCTTTTATACTCCTTAGAGTCAATGCAGTGAGACTGATTTATTGGTGAAACTGTATCATCTTGAGGTCATTTCGGTACATTTGGTAACTAAACCTGCCTTGAAAAAATTTCAGGAGGAGCCCATCTTATGCCGAGTTTCATTTAATGGGTTGTATTCGATCCAAAACAAAAATTCTCATGTATTTTTAATGCTCATCAGAAATATCATCAGCTATTTTAAATAAATGTGATTAAATTAGAAAAGATAAAATGCTTTCAGGAGGAGTATTTAAAAATAGAGAATTGTAAAGAGTATTGGACAAGATATTTCAAGAGCAGGAAGGGATTTTGAATACCGTTTCATGCTTGGAGAGTAGGTGAAGTGTTGGTTCTTACATAGATCCAGGAAAATGGTTTTGCTACCACTGTTAAAAATTTTAAAACCTTTATTCCAAAACATGTCGTCTAGTCAGCAGATGTTTTAAGTGGAAGTGTATTAGACTCCCCAGGTCCTTGGATTCCCTTTCAAATATCCTTTTCTTAATTGGCATGACAGGATGTAGACGTTTCACCATTTTTATGTGAGCTCAGTGCTAGAGTCTACTGCTCATTGGAACTATTTCATATTAATAAACTCATCATCCTCAAGCTAATTTCATTTTATGGATGTGTATCTTTCTAAGACTGAATGGCTGTTATCTGTTAGGGAAGAAAAGTTGAGAATTTGATGAATTGTGCCCAAGTTCATATTTCTCTTTCCAAAAGGAATAGTCCGTATAAGGAAAGCCTTATATTTTGATCTTTGCCCTTGGTAAATGAACATGTTGACTGATACTGTTTCCTCATGTGAAATTCAAAGACACTGGTGAAATGTGAACATATTCTCATTTAGTAAGCAAAGCAAAAAGACTTGGTATCTATGTTGAATTAAGGAATTATATTTGTGTGTTCTTGTGGAAGTCCAATTCTACTTTGATCATTTCCACAGGACTTCCACATTTTTCATTGTATTTGTAATTTTTGTCATCAAGAATGTTTTTGTTAGACATTCTCGGTATATAGGACCTGGAGCCAGAATACACCCAGGTGTTTTGTCTGAATAGTAATTGGGAAAACAAAAATCACTGAATACAGTGGGGAAAATTAGATTATAAACTCGTTGAGGTCGGGGGCTGTCTTCTGTCTCTTTCTGTACCACCTGCCCTTAGCATTGCACCTGGCACATAGTAGGTGCTTGCTATGTGTTTTGGTTGGTTTCCTTCCCTAATTTTTGTGGTGTAGATAGGTTCTTGTAGGATGTTTGAAGTGTAGTGAGGGGTAAAAGGAGATAAAGACTTGTTGTAGTGGAAAATGTTTACCAGGATGAAGATATTCACTATCAGACTACAGTTTAACTTTCATAGTGAATTCGTAAGTGAGAAGTGATAGGAAATAAATTTTAACCATATCAAGAAAGTTTTGTTATTATGTATGTAAAAGACATGGGAATGGGGCATACAAAACCTTTATCTTTTTTCATTGTGAGATTTTTACCTTTTTAGTATAGGATTTTTGGTTGAGGTCATGTCTTGATTGTAGGCCCTTAGTAAATGAATGCTATTTGCATTTCATTAGTATGTTTAGACTTCACAAGACATTATATATCAGACTAATATTTTTGTGTGGTTATATCTGATTCCCCTTAATACTTCTAGTATCTTTCCTTTCTTGATTATTTCTAATTTATCCTTAATATGGCTTGCTCATACATGTTAGACTGTGAGCTCCCCTCATATGTGAAGTCCTTGAGAGTAGGGATTGTCTTTTGCTTTCTTTATGCTTGGCACATAGTAGGCACCTAATAAAGGCTTGTTAACCCTTCCTTTTCTACTCCCTGTTAGAATTATAATGTTAATTCCTTGAGGGTAGAGAACATGTTTTTGCCTTTTTTTTGTATCCCTAGCACTTAGCATAGTGCCTAATATATAGTAACTTCTTAATAAATGTTCCCTCTCTCTTTCTATTCTTGTCAGTTTGTTGCCTGTTAATGCCCTGATGTATTGCTATCTAATCAATTACCTTCCCATTTTTGACATCTGACATTGTTACTAGGGATCTAACTGCCCCTTGTAATGTCGTTTAGTCTGATGTCATGTTTTTGAAGAATAAATTAATAAGCAAGTTTAGTTGGGGTTAATCCTGACCATTAAAAAAAACAACAGGTCATAGGTTCCTTGAAAGTAGGGACTTTGATGTTTCCCCTGTAATCTCCACATTCAGCTTAATGCTTTGCATGTAGTGGTCACTTACTAAAGCGTTTTTTAAATGAATTTATATGACATTTTAACTTAAGATTGATTGGTCAGTTAACTCTAGAATGCCTTTTCTGATTAAGACCATTTTTATATTCAGAACTGTTTTGCCAGAAGCTGCATGGATGAACAGCAGAGCTGTTTTTAGAACCATGCCTTTCATAACCAGGCTGTATCCATAAACTTACTAGCAAAGCTAAAATGCCTCCTTGGATTTTCCAGTACTCTGGCTTATTTACTGGTCTATTCTTGTTCTGTAATTACATCTCTTTGTGAGGCTGTGGGGTATAGTATAATGAATGCTAGACTTAAGAACCAGGAGAGTCTTGGGTTTGAATCTTACCTCTGACACATTTTTTGGGTGAACAGTGGGCCACTTTCCTAAGTGCAGTCAATTAGTAAACATTAAGAGCCTACTGTGTGCCCAGAATTGTGCTAAGTGCTAGGAATACAAAGAAAACCTTAATACAAAGAAATCCCTGATATCAGAGGGCTCATAGTCTACTGTGGAGCGATAGTATGCAAACCATTATGTCTAAATAAGTCATATATAGAATAAACTGGAAATGATTAACAAAGGGAAAGGCACAGGAAGAATTAAGGGGGTCAGGAAAGGCTTCCTGTGGAAGTGGGATTTTAGTTGGAGCCAAGAAGGCAAAGATGAGGAGAAAGACTATTCCAGATATAGAGGACAGCCATTGAAAACGCCTGGAGTCTGGAGTGGGAGTGTCTTGTTGACAGTACGACAAAGAGGCCAGTGTCACTGGATTGCAGAGTACATTGCAAATTGGGAGTGGGGTGTAAGGTTTAAGAGTACTGGAAAGGTGGGGGAATCAAGGGCTTTGAAAACCAATCAGATGACCTTCTGTTCAGTACTAGAGATAGACTGGAGTGAGGAAAAGACTTATGGCTGGCAGATTGATCAACAGGCTATTGTTGTCATCCTAGTGTGAGGTGATGAGGATCTACGCCAGGGTGGTGGCAGCATCATGGTAGAGAATGGGTGATGTATGAGACATGTTATCAGGGTAGAAACAACAGAACTTAGCAACAGTTTGGAAATGGAGGTAAGATAGTGAGGAGTCAAGAATCACACCAAGGCCTTGAGAATGGATAACAGAGAGGATGGTGGTAGCAGTACTGTCAACAGAAATAAGGGAGTTAGGGAGAGAGCAGGGTTTGAGGGGAAAGAAAATGAGTTTGGTTTTGGACTTGTTGAATTTGATGTCTTGAACATAGTTTGAAATGCCCCAAAAGCAGTTGGGATGTGAGACTGGAGATCAACAGAGAAGTTAGAAATGGACAATTCAATCCGAGAATCATCAGCATAGAGATAGATGATCATTGAAACCACCGGAACTGATGAGATCACTAAGTACTGTAGTGTAGAGGAAGAAGAAACGAGAGTCCAGGAAAGAGCCTTGGGGGACACCCACAGTTTACTGGGCCAGACCTGGATGGAAATCTAACAGAGGAGACAGAAAAGAGAGAGTTAAGACAAGTACAAGGAGAACCAAGAGTGTCAGGTTTGGAAAACATACAGAGAAGAGTGATGAAGAGTGTCAAAGACTGCAGACAAGTCAGAGAGAATGAGAATTGAGGAAAAAGCCATTAGATTTGGCAGTTAAGAAATGTGCTTATCATTTCTCATCTGTGAAATGGGTATAATTAATGCTTTTGGCATCCATTTCATATAGTCCTTGTGAAAATCAAATGAGGTTTGATGTATATAAACTCCAGAGTGTTATAGTGTATATAATGCATTTTGAAAACCTTAAATTTATTTTGGAAGGGTTTTATTATCATTGCCCCTGATTCCTTCCCTTGATTTCTCCATCTGTACCAGTGCCTTCCCTTCCCTCTTCTTTCCAGCCATTTGGCTTCCCAGATCCTGAGGAATGGCCTGACAATTGGAATCTGACCTTCGTCACTTTCTTTTTAAACTCAGCCATAAGTTTTCTTTTTTTGCAAGTAGAGGAATTTTTTTCTGGACGGTATCAGTTACCTTGCCTCTTCTAGTCTGCTTTTCTGACTTATGCCTCTTCCAAGACATTTCTGTCTATTACCCTTGGCTGGACCATGGCCCTTTCTTAAACTCCTTGGATCTCAGAGTCTTCAGGATAAGCCTTGCTATCAACCAAGTGTTTTCCATCAGTGCCCTTTAAATTAGTGATTTCACATGGGTTTATTAACCAAATAAATATAGTTTATGTGTATATTGTTTAGCCTTCCTCAAGTATGACAAGAGCAACCTAACCCTCTGATCTTCTTATAATCCTTTAGAATTTTCCAGTGACAGTTTTCTTTCAACTTAATTGTTTTCTGATTAAACATTTTATCAGTAGTAAAGAAGCTGTCTAAATCTGTAGGCCAGCTTTTGCCTGGGAGGTGACCTTAGGCTACCATTTGCCCATTTTACCCCTTCCCCATTGTCAAACTTAGCTGGAGTTTCTCCATCTGTTTTTGTTTTTGTTGTCTGTGATTTATTGACCCCCCCATGGTGTGTAGAGTATATGTAGTACTGTACAGTGTGAGTACTGTATGTGGTCACTGATCTCTGTTGCAGATTTCTTTTAATGGAAGTTTTTCTTCCCTCTGTTTTCTAATTTTTGTATTTCCTCGGGCATCTGTCCTTCTTTAAAGGGCAACATGAGGACTTCACGTTCTAGTACTTTTCATATATTGACTAATTTTTATAACTTTTTTTTTTTTGCCTGAAAAGTATGGGAAAGCTATAGTATTGTTTCCCCTGAATAATAAATGCATTCCTTGGGATGTCTTTCTTTAATTCGTTCATTAGATTGTTTAAGCAAAATGCTGTATTCCTTGCTTTCTTTCCTGTTTGTCAATTACTTCTCATGGTCAGGTCTTCCTTTTTCTGTCAATGTCACAAAATAGTCCAAAGGCCTACAATGTCACAGAATCCAAAAAAACCCAAATGTTAGGCTCAGCTCCTTGTACCTTGTGGTTTGGGTTCTTTTTTGCCCCCCTTTAGGGAATCAGTTGATATTTTTTTTCCTTTCTTTAAATGGAAAAAATAGTGTTAGTTTTGGAGTCTGCTCTTGTCATTCTATGTAGACAACAGTTAAGTCTTTCTAATGTGGTCTCTTAACTGAGAGATCTACTCTGATATTTTGTCTTAATAGAGATTTATGTAAGTTCCAAAGGACTGGAGAGGAGGGAGGGAAAGAAGTGAAATGGAGATTCTTCTCTCACTGTGAGCATTTTGTTCCAGATGTAAAATATCAGGAAAATAAGTTATTAGGCTTGAGGCTCTCTGCCTAGATAGTGGATTTTCATGGTCTGTAGGTAATGATTTCAAATGCATTGACTAGCTTAGATACCTAATACTTTATAACATGATTCAACATGATCTGTGACACAAAAATAAATAAGTATTCTGGCATAAGTAACATATTGTGTGTGGTGGGATTTTTTTCCTTTTCTTTTTTGACTGACGAATGTTCCTGATCTTGATGCTAAAAGAAATGGATTAAAATTTTTTTTGGTCTCAGTAGGATTTAAAAAATTAACTTCGGTTAGTAGTTAATATAGTATGTTAGAATATTAAGGTACAGGGGTTTAATTCCAGCTTTGTCAGTGAGCTGTATGATTGTGAGCAAGTCATTAAATTTCTTTGGTTCCTTCATTAAATCTCTCAGTTCCTTCATCTGTAGAATAGGAGAGCTGGACCATATGACCTCAGTTTTCTTCTGCTCTGAAGTTCTGTAATTTAACATAAAAGTCCCTGGTCCTTTAGCCAAGTACCATAGTCCCATGTAGTACTTGTTGTATTGATATTGTGGTACTTATTGTGACCATCCTAATTCAGGTCTCAGTCTCTTATAATAGTCTCCTACCTGATCTCCTTGTCTACAATCTCTTTCTTCTCACTAAATACCCATTATAGCACTGCAAAAATAACCTTCCTGACACGTAAGTCTTATTGGTCCCCTCTTCAAAAGCCCCCATGCTTCATGAAGAAAACCAGACATTTGGAGCTTTTTAGTTAACCTAGTTCATTGGGCAGCTAGGTGGCACAGTGGATAAAGTGCCAAGGCCTGGAGTCAAGAAGACTCATCTCTCTCTGAGTTCAAATCTGCCTTCAGACATTTTTAGCTATATGACCCTGGGCAAGTCACTTAACCCTGTTTGACTTGGTGTTGTCATCTATAAAATGAGCTGGAGAAGGAAATTGAAAACCATTTCAGTATCTTTGCCAGGAAAACCCCTAATGAAATGATTCAGCAAGTTAATCTAGCTCCAAACCTTCCATTTCAACCTTATTTCAAATGAAAAAAAATTTCAGAAATGTTTATTAAGTGCCTACCGTGTACAAAGCAGCATGCTAGGTGCTGGGGGAGATGCATAGTTTAAATAAGATATATTGCTTTTTAAATCTTTGCATCCCCTTTACCTAACGCAATTTATTGCTCACAACAGTAGATGCTTATTCAACAAACATACCAGGTAGGCCTGAAATCTTGATAGAATGATAAAGTGCCTGACTGACAGTCAAGAGCCCTGACTTCTGTGTTTGGTTCTACTCACAACTTTTTTATGTTTCAGTTCTCTCCTTTGTAAAATTTGAGGGTCATATAAAATGATCTCTAAGGGGCCTTCTAGTTTAAAAACCCTGATTCCCTTGCTCTTCCTCGTTCCTAATATTTGTTAAGAACTGTTGACTCTTCACAGTTTCACTCACATGCACTCTTCCCTTTGCGTCCTGATGCTACCATCTTAACTCAGTTCCCTATTATGCTCCTCACCTTAATATTATAACAATATCTGAACCAGCCTCCAACTTTTCTCCTCTTTTAATTTGTCCTATACCTCACCCCATATATTTTCCCTTCGAAGCTAATTTATTTGAACTGGGAAATTTTGGAAAACTATGGAAAAGAAGACTGAAGCTATTGAGATGGTTCATGCCAGTTCAGAGAGTTCCTCTATCAGTGAAATGACAGATCATTCAGAATATCAAAGATTTTGATTATAGTATTTCATTACTCAAAACTATGCATTGACTTTTTGGTGTCCACTGAATGAAAAGTCCCAACTCCTTACCTGGGACTTTGGGTCTTCTTTAATCAGACCTATAGCTATCTTTCAGCCTCATGTCCTCATACTTCCCCACCTTTGTGTTTCTTGCTCATGCTCTTTCCCCTGCCTCTACTTCCCTTCTCTCCAGTTCTCTTCCCTTGGTTTTCAAGGTCTAGATCAAAGGCTTTTGCCTCTTTGGAGCCTTTCTAGTAAGAGGCAGGCCTTCCTTGACCACACTATCTGCTGTCCCCCTCCTTTGAACTCTCATGTCTTTGTATGCTCTACCACTCATATGACTTTCCACCTAATGACTGTGCAGTTATTTTACCTCTCCGACCTAATTTTTAACATGAAAAGACCGAACTAGATGTCTTGCAACATCTCTTCCATTTATACATCTACTACCGTTAGATTGTAGCAACTGATGAGCTGCTGAACATGAGAGAGTGGAAAGAGGACAGGAAATTTGGAATGAGGAGAACATCTGGGTGCAAAGCCCACCTTTGAAACCTGAGAGCTCTGTGACCAGGGGCAAATCACAAAACCTTGCCAAGTCTCAGCTTCCATATTGGTAAATGGGCATGATATCTGTAATGGCTACCTTATGGAGTAGTTGAGCAACAAATGAAGTAACATGTAGAATGACTTGCAAATCTTAAGGGGTAGGGAATGAGCCGTTACATAGTATCTCCTGTGTGCCAGACATTGTGCTAAGAAGTACTTTACAAATGTTAACTCATCTGAACCTCACAAACAACCCTGGGTTGAGGTAGGTGCTGTCATTATTCCCCATTTACAGCTGAGGAAACTGAGGCAAACAAATTAAGTGATTGCACAAGGATTACACAGGAGTCTGAGGCAGGATTTAAACTCAAGTCCTCCTGACTCCCAGCCCAGCTCTCTCCACTCTCCAGCCCTGCCCAGCCTCTCCTTTCACACTCAGCATTGTTCATTTCCTTTGCCAGACTCTAAGGGCCTGGGGGGATTTGCTGCCTCTCCATATTCACAATAGTACCCAGCGGTGGTATCTTACTCAGAGTAGATGGTCAGTAAATATTTGAATTCATGGGTCAGAAAAGCAACTACAATCCTGAAAAGATTTTAATACTAGTTTCTGATAGCATCGCTTCTCCAAATACTAGGAAAAGATGATATGAGGGTTGAAGGGGAAGGTGTTGATTTTTCACTTAAAAAGCACCAGAAATATGCCATAAACATCACACTCTTTCTCAAAAAGTTCTTTTTGAGCCTGGTTTTGAATTAGCTGTAGAATAGGCATACTTTGCCTAATGTCCTTATTCCTGTGTAAGAAAATGTTATGTCAGTAAAGCATCATTGAAGGGGGGACAGAGAGGTAATTTCATAGGAGTAATGTTATAGAAATGAGTTATCAGATGAATGGCATAGCAGGGTCTTAATCCTTTACATTGGGATTTGGATATACTGTATTCCTCCTGTTATTCAAATACATTCTGTGTAATTTTGTGTGGGGCATGCCGGCATATGTAGGTACTCAAGGTCAGGGAGAGAAAGGGGCTGCAGGATATGACCTAATTAATAAGACAGCATAATAGACTTTCAGCCCCCACTTAGAAAGATTACCCTGTTTCTAGGACATTTTGATCACTCATTGACCTGGATGGTTACTTGATATTGTGTGTAATAGTTGATAATATTTGTAGTACAGTTGGGTTTTTTTCTTCTTCAAGAAACAACATATTATATATCAGTAGCATGATTAAACTTCCAGCTTAACTTGTAGGACTCAGAAAGCAAAAGTAAGTTTTCATTTCCATGCCTAAAGTTGGTCAACAATTATATTTTTATTTCTTTAATGGAAACATAGATTTCTTGGAAAAGAGTGACCACATTCTAGGGTTGGTAATGTTTTCAGAGAAAATATTTCTTTTAACTAAAGTGTGTCTTGCCTTTCCCCCCTCCTTTTCTTTTTTACTTCTAGTTTGTGGGCCAAACATTGACATTCGCAATGAAATCCAGGAGTTGAAGCGACTAGAAAACTGCACAGTGATTGAGGGCTACCTCCGAATTCTACTGATCTCTAAGGCAGAGGACTACAGGAACTTCCGATTCCCAAAGCTCACGGTCATCACCGACTATTTGCTGCTTTTTCGTGTGGCGGGCTTGGAGAGCCTTAGTGACCTCTTCCCTAACCTTACGGTCATTCGAGGGAGAAACCTTTTTTATAACTATGCCCTGGTGATCTTTGAGATGACAAATCTCAAGGAGATCGGGCTATATAACCTTAGGAATATCACTCGGGGGGCCATCAGGATCGAGAAGAATTCAGACCTCTGTTACCTCTCCACTGTGGACTGGTCTTTGATTCTGGATGCTGTATCTAACAACTATATCGTGGGAAATAAATCTCCAAAGGAGTGTGGGGACCTTTGTCCGGGGACAATGGAAGAGAAGCCATTGTGTGAAAAGACAACCATTAATAATGAGTACAACTACCGCTGCTGGACCACAAACCACTGTCAGAAAAGTAAGAGTTAAATGAACTGCTTTTATCTGCTCCCCTTGCCCCCTTTCCTTTCCTGCCTTCTCTCTTTATGTACAAGTAACTAGTTCTGGTCCTGCAGGTGGCTGTTTCATTTAATGAATTGGTGTGCCTACCATTTCAGTCTTGGTTTCCTAATTAGTATATCTCGATTGTAATTCCTTTCCCATCTTAGAACTGAAAGGAAACATTAATGCGTGAGGATTGCAACTGCTGTTCAGTTCTGTAGACTGTATATTCACATACATGTATAATCTATACACACGTGCTCAGGGCCAGAAAGATGAACTTATTTAAACTTTGATCGCCACTTGAGAAAAATGGCACCGTGTTTACACTTAGTGGTTGCATAAGGTTCATTGTTGGTTGGGGTTGTATATGGCTCTGTTGGAACAGAAGGTTGTGTTAAAAAATTGTGTCCCTGTTATGCTACAGTATAGTGCTGTAGTATTCCTCAACACAAGTGTACCTGGACTGTGATTACATAAAAAAGAAAACATTTAGGATTTAAGTCTAAACCCATTTGGAAGAGTTAACTTCTGCCACATGTAAGGTGGT
Source organism: Pseudochirops corinnae (assembly GCA_028646515.1). NCBI lineage: Eukaryota > Metazoa > Chordata > Mammalia > Diprotodontia > Pseudocheiridae > Pseudochirops > Pseudochirops corinnae. The sequence continues at coordinate 101,954,426 of CM053589.1, forward strand.
GATCACACAACTTTTAAGGTTTTTAGTGAATAATTTACTCGAGTTTCACAGGGACAGAATGTGTCTGAACAGTCTGGTTAAGATGAGGGATGACTAAACTGGAAATCAGGAGATTTCGGTTATAGTTTAAGCTGTGCCTCTAAATTCGTTATATAACTGGCAAGTCACTTACTCAGTTTCCTTATGTGTAATATTGATCTGCCATAACAGGATTGTTGGTCAGAACTGTTCTTTGTGGAAGGTTTGGAAAGTGGAAGATGCTATACAGTGTAGAATGATATTTTTATGTGTTCAGTTGATCTGTTCCAGAATCCCCTTATTTCCTCCTTATTTTGACTTAGTCACAGGTAATCCTCCCCTTAATATGATCAGAACCTTGGGAATCAGATCAGAGTTGTTAAAAGGACCACGTTGATTCTTCTCGGCAGACATTTTAAGTGGTCATGACCAGGAGGATATTGCCTGCCAGTAATCATATTAGGGAAGTAATCAGCTATGTCTGATGTTTGGTCCTGTTAAAGACTGAAGATTTCCCCCTTGTGTTCTTGCCATTTTCAACCCACAAAGAAATACTCAATTAGGAGGTTCAAGTAAACTGTGGAGAAGGAGGGGGAAAAAAAATTGACGTGAACCACAAGGTACTTGTTGGTTCGATCCCATTTTGACCTCATTTGTAATAGGGAAATAATACCTTTTAAATCCAAAGTTGGTTCTGTGCCCCAGGATAACTTAGTTGATCCTTGGTTCTTGATATGTGCATGCACATTCTTCTTTTGATAAGTACAGAAAGACCGCTCACCTCTGAAGGAACACAATGCAAGATCCGCATAAGACAGTTATAGTTACAGTGTTCAAACACTGTGATTGACATTTAAAGTATCACTGTGTTTTCTGCAAGTATTCTGATGATCCTGTTGCAAGATCCGTCACTTTACGAACCAAGCTTGATTGAAATGGGAGGAAGGCATTGCACCCAAGTTTCTGTAGAGATTACTTAAAATTGTTACCTATCGTTAGCCACATCTTCTGCATGTAAAGTACTGGAAAAGTGAACTATTAAATAGATGGAGGCTTGAAGTCTTTTCTATTAAAGGAAGTATTGAGGTTCTTGATTTTAATCAGGGAGGTGGAGGAGGATGCTCCTTCCTCTGGGGAAAAACAACAGAACAACAATAACCATAACCAAAACCCTATCATCTCATAGCCAGCTTTCTGGTGATGAGCCTTTTCAGAGATGGCTAGACTGGTCTTCAGACAGTAGACCCGTGGTTCATCTGTGGGCTCATATTTGAAGCCTCCCCAGCTTAGCTGGTTCTGCCAGAGCTGGTACTGTGCTGGTTCAGCCTGCCAGGGTTATTCCCAGGATTAACTCCACACTACAATGAAGCGTCACAGTTGGACTTTTCAAATGATGAAGAAATATTGTAAGAAGTTTAATTCATTAACTGTGTGTGTGTTATTTAACAAGCTTTTAAAAATTCCTTTTATTTTATTTTTAAAGTTAATTTATTCATTTTTAGTTTTCAGCATTCATTTCCATAAGTTTTATATTTTCTCCCCTCCCTCCCCACACCTCTCCTCAAGATGGCATGCCGTCTGATATAGAGTCTACATATACATTCCTATTAAACATATTTTCACATTATTTATGTTGTATGGAAGAATTAGAAAGAATGGGAGGAACCATGAGAGAAAAAAAAAACAACAAACAAAAAAGAAAATAGTTTGCTACTAAGCTTTTTTTAAAAAAAGTTTTGTTGTCATTGATTTTTTTTTTAATGGTATCTAGTAAACTTAGAGTGTAATGCTCATAAGACCACATGGTAGACCACATCAGTTTGCTCTGTTTCCATACTGTACTTCTGATCCTGGCTGAATCCTTTCATTGATGTGTACCATAAAGAGACTGGATAAAAAGGGAGTGATGTAGTAGAATAGGACAAATACATGAACTTTGCTAGAAAAGAAATTCTGAAAACGCATGTGTGAAAGATCTGTGGATTTCGTGAATGTGGGTAACTTATGTGGGAACTCCATCTGCCAATGCAGATTGAAACCCGACTATGACTTAGATAAATTTGAAGGAGAGGCTTTAAGTTAGGTATCTTCTTGTTCATGGTCAGAGGCAGAATTTGAATCCTGATCTGCTTGCCTATAATCCCAGTATTCTATTCAGTATGCCATGCTCTTTCATATAAATATGTTCCTTACTGATATTTCAGTGGTATGTATATTCTTATAAGAAAGACATGATTTTTAATTATTAACAGAAAAGAAGGAAACATAACTTCTTTCCTCTCTGCTTGCTTTCTAAATTCAAGGATTCCATTTTTGCTTCTTCTAGTGGTTTCCTACTTAGAATATTCATCTTTGTAGCCTCCCTCCACCCCCACTGATTTTTTGTTCCCCTATATTGCTTTGCATGTAGTTAGATGCTTGACAAATATTTGTTGATTTCTCTACCCTGCTTCGACTTATGTATTTATCATTGTGATCACATCCCCATTAAGACTCTTGAAATCTTATAAGGCTTACAAGAGTTCCTTTTGAGAACTGCAGAATTAGAAAAATAAAGTACTCCCTTTAACGTTAGGATAAGAACTAAGGAGATTATTATTTTTTAAAGAAACTAAATCAGAGTCATAGTTAATTTTTCAGATGCCAAGAACCAAAAATCACAATGAATCCCTAATAGAGAAATTTAAACATGTAGGGATGGAGAGGATATGATTTAAAATAGACCAAAAAAAAATCCCAGGAAAACAAACAAATCTTAAAAAGTCTAAACAACTCACCTGACATTTGTAATCCTTAAGATGCCTGTTTTTATCACATGCCTAATCTAATTCGAGAGAGAAGTACTTTTTGGGGACAATTCCAGTACTTTTCCTATTTATAAAAATCTACTAAAAATTAAGATAGAAGAGTGATAATTGTTTAAGCCTTGGGGCATTATTACTAAAGGGCCAATGACTTAAAAAAAATTTTTATACGATCCATCTTCAACTTTAATTTTTCGGTTAAAGCAATATTATTTCATGATATGTACTGCATTTTTTTTCATCTTTTTGTTTGTTTTTGCTAAAAGCATGCAGCAGCATGCAGAAATTATTCTTGAGTGAGACAAAGGAGTGTCAGGTCTTGAAATACTGATATTTTGTGGGTATGTTTTAACAGCTATTGGCTAATGAGGAGAATAATCCCCTTCCCCCCAGTCAATGACTCTTAGTTTGCAAAGAGAACCCACTGAAAATATAATGGTAGAAACAGGACTTTTGTTCTTTCTCCTTAAATTTTTCAGATTTGACTACTTTGATGTTTTCTCTGATCAGCTACCTCATGTTAGCCACTATCAAAGCATATTATGGTCAAAAACTGCTGAAAGGTTTGAAAATTTACTCATAGGTTGAACCTTGTCCTGTAGTAATTATGTTGTACTTGTGTGTCTTTTATCCTGACTACTTTTTCTTTAGCTAATGTTTGCTCAGTGGAATTTCCATTACCCGATTTCAGGTAAAGACAGAACTCTAGCTGCTAAACTTCCATCTCTAAGCACTTTTTAACATATCAGGATAAACAGCTTGTGGTCTGCTCAAATCACTGTGATTGCAGCCAGGAAATCTATGAAGGCGGTGAGCCCAGCCATGTTGGAAGCTTACTTAGCTGGTGGCGCAGCTTAATTTCAATTAAAAGGGCATTGACTGGCACCAGCAGTCCCAGAGTTTGTTGCCTTTCATCCCAACTCCAAAATGAGAAGTCAGAAAAATAGCAGATCTGAGCCTTCCTGTGAGAAGAGAGTAAATTGCTCACTTTATTGACAAACAGTAAAAAGTTTACTCTTCTCCTGGACTGGATTTAGAACGAAGGCAGGGGGTATTAATAACAACTCTTCATTTCCCTTCCTGTCTTTGTAGTTTACCCAAATGTATCATTTCAAAGTTCATAGCCCAGGTAATTCTGGTATATGAAATAAAAAGCTGTTTTTAGTTTCTTGCAGATTGCTAACCAGTTGAGCCCTCCAGGTAGGGACCCATGACTCATTAATAGTTCAGTGAGTCAGCAGTTGGTTTTGGGGCATTGCCTGATCTTCTAATATGAGACCCCACGCATATGTTGTGTTAAGAGGGAGTAGCATGCATTTGGGTATGAGCAATCTATTAAGCATCTGGAAATTTGTGTAAGTTAAGCCCTTGCATTCTGAAGCCAGCTTGGGCTTCTTGGCTTCTCCTCAGATCCCAGGTGTGTGCTACCTCTACCTAGGGAGGAATGACACTCCCCAAGATGGAACTCTCAAGTCATTTAAGGAATCTGGGAATCCAGCCTGATATGTCTTTTAAGTCTACGTGGAAAAGAGAATAGCATTTTGTTCTCAATTGATTGCTAGGTTTGGAAGCCATTCTCAGTTCTGTGGCAACTTTTTCCTTCTGTTTCCAATGTGAATGTACCAGCAGCAAAGAACTCAGTACAAATAATGACAAAAGCTCACATTTAGATACTGCTTTATGGATTACAAGGTATTTTCTTTTCAACTACACTGCTAAGTAATGTCAGTATTATGTGTTCCCATTTTACAGATGGACAAACTGAGGACCAGAGAGGTCATCAAGGTAAAGGCTGAGTGAACCGTTGTTGGGGAATTGTAGAAGTTTTTATTTTGTTTTGGTTTTTTTTTTTAGTCAGGCACAGATTGGACCAGGTGGCTTTTGAGGTCGCTGCTAACTAGTGTCAGAGTCCATGAACTTGGGTATGATTTTAAGTTCACTGTGCTTTCCTCCATACCTGCATACCTCAAGTTTTGTCATATGTACTTGTGCTAAATGTCTGGCTGTGACCCATCTGAACCCCTTCTTTTGGAGTGTGTGTGTCCCTTTTCTTCTCTTCACAGCTAGGTTGACAGGGAAATATCCCAGCAGTTGTAAGGGTCCCTTCTTGTCTAGGGATCTGCTGGTGTTCTGTCTGGGCTTTTGGGTACTTGTAGCAAGAGGCTGTTAGGACCAATTTCACTCAGTCTTTACTTTTGTTCTATAGGTCTCCCCTGACCTTGTTAGAGGACTCCGTGGAATTGAAGACCAGACCAATTAATTACCCACCCCCTTCTTTTCATCCCAGAGTATCTCCATAACAGGGGTAACCCTGAATTTTAATGGTTCTGTCCAATAAGATTTATTCCTTACTTGCAGATACGTGGCCTCTTGGAATGCCCATCCCTAGGCATTCTATCCTAGTTTCAGGTTAGAACAGATGCTGTACAGCTTCTTCTAACCATCTGATCATATCTTGGTACCTTGTAACCCATTCCCTCAGGTATCTTGGGAATCAAATTCCTATTCCTATGTGAAAATCATAGGAAGAATCATGGAGCCATAGATCCAAAGAATTGCCCAACATTGCCCAAAATTCCCATTGAAGCACATGTAATGCTGTTTCTACCATAGAGCCAGGTGACTCCCCAAACAACAACAGCCCAAACAAACCTGAGGCCATATGGCTGTACTCCACACTCTGAGTAACAGAGGTCTCTGATCTCTCTCTTGGGGCCATTCTCTCTTGCCTTTCCAAGAGCTCCCTTTCCCAACGATTACTGGATTGCTTAGACTGCCAAGCCAAATGATCTGGAACTCTGTTTTTGTATATTCAGTTAACTAAATAGTCTTCCCACAAGAGGCAGCATGGTGCAAAGGAAAGCATTTGAAGGCAGAGGACCTGGGTTCAAATCCCAGCTGTGCTACTTACTATCTATGTGATTTCAGGTAAGTCACTTAATCTCTCTAAGTCTCAATTTCTTTATCTGTAAAATGAGGGAGTTGGATGAAGTGGCCTGTAAGGTCCCTTCAGTTCTAAATCTGTGATCTGTGATGAAATGAACTCCCAATTACTTTCCATGATCTCCACCCCAATGGTGAACTCATCAAAATAGTAAAGTCTTTTTTTTTTTAATCTCCCTCACCTCTTCCCAGTCTTATTTCTTTATGACTTTGTATCAAATAATATTACTGAAAGGGGTTACTATAACCAAGACTGATGGTTTGTAAAGGAGGAATTACTTGTAAAAGAGTTAACTTTTTCATTTTTATATTAAAATTGTTATTTATTTAAAACATTTTTTCTTTTTAAATTTTGAGTCCCAGAATGTCTTCCTGCCTCCTACCTCTCCCCCACCTACTAAGAAGGCAAGGAATATGATATCAGTTATTCATGTGAAATCATGTGAAACATTTACATATTAACCATATCACAAAATAAATTTAAAAAACCAAAGTAAGAAAATTATACTTCAGTTTGCACTCAGAGTTCATCAGTTCTCTTTCTGGAGTTGGATAGCATTTTTTCATCATGACTCCTTTGCAATTGTCTGGGATCATTGCATTGATCAGAGTAGCTGGTCTTTCACTGTTGATCATATTACAGTATTGCTATTACTGTGTATAATGTTCTCCTGGTTTTGCTGACTTCACTTTGCATCAGTTCATATAGATCTTTCCATGTTTTTCTGAAACAATCTCCCTTGTCATTTCTTATAGCACTTTATTACAATCATATGCCACACCTTATTTAGCCATTCTCTTATTGATGAGCATCTCCTCAATTTCCAATTCTTTGCCAGCATGAAAAGTACTATAAATATTTTTGTACCTATAAGACTTTTCATCCTTCTTTGATCTGTTTTGGGGGTACAGACCTAGTAGAGGTATTTATGAAACAAAGGGTATATGCCTTTTGGGCATAGTTCCAGATTGTTCTCCAGAATGGTTGGACCAGTTCATTACTCCACCAAAAGTTCATTAATGTACCTATGATACCCATTTTGCAGATGAGGAAACAGGCTCAGAAAGGGTAACTGACTTATTTGCTCTTGGTTGCGCAGCTTTAAGTCTGACAGAGGCAATTGGAATCCAACTCCATGCCTAGTACTCCATCCACTATGTCATGCTTCATTCACTGCCTGCAGGAGGCAGATTGGAGGCAGGGAAATTTGATGGTGAGAGAGAGCTTTTCCATCTGTGACACAAGTAACATTAAACAGGGACCATTTGTTGGCAGGACACTTAAAAATCATTTGGAGTTAAAATACTGAAGTGTTCAAACAGATCTGTCAGGAACGGAGCTGTCCAAAATGAGCAGGTTTCCATCTGCAGTGCCCTGAAACACAGTAGAGTTGAGGTAGGATTGGCCAGTAGGACTTAGGAAGAACCTTCATTACTTGTGCAGCTGTAAGAGGGGTCATCTTGCAAAGCAGTGACTTTGTCCAAGACAAGATCTTTACCTTTAAAGAGAGGCATGAGAAACTGTAACAATATAGAAATCTGATAGATTGTGACTGTTAATTGAAAAAACAGAGTGAAAAATAGAGAGCTAGGATGGTGTAGTAGAAAGATGGTTAGATTTAGAGTCAGGAGAAACCTGGATCCAAATCCTGGCTCTGATACTTAATAGTGGGCACCTAAGGGGTGCCGTGGATAAAGTGCTGAAACTGGAGTCAGGAAGATCTGAGATCAAATTTGGCCTTACTAGACTCTCACCAGCTGTGTGATCCTGGACAAGTCACTTAATTTCCCTATATCTCAGTTTCCTTAGCTGTAAAATGGGAATAATAATGTAATAGCATGCGGTGGCTAGGTGGCACCATGAATAGACCCCACTCCCTGGAGTCAGGAGGACCTGAGTTCAAATGCGGCCTCAGACACTTAATATTTACTAGCCATGTGACCTTGGGCAAGTCACTTAACCCCAACTGCCCTGCCTTTGCCCCCTTCAAAAAGAAAAAATAATAATAATATAATAGCACCTACCTCACAGGGTTGTTGTGAAAATTAATGAGGTAATGAGTGCTTGGTACCTAGTAGGTGCTGAATACATGCAGTTCTTCCTTCCTCCCCTTCATAGCTGTGGTAAGCTCAGGTAAGTTGTTAAGCTTTTCTCGGCCTTATTTTCATCATCTGAAAAATCATAACTGTAACTTTCATCCTTGAATTGCTTTGGGGAAAGTACTTTGTAAAAAAATGAAAATACTGTGCAGACCTCACCTCTTATAATTCTAGTCTCAGTTTTGCTTTTATTTTGCTGTATGACTGAATAAGTCACTTTATCCCTCTTGATCGGAGTTTCTTTGTATGTACAGTGAAGGG
>CM053589.1:101962651-102024055 GCA_028646515.1 Pseudochirops corinnae
GGGGGGGGATGCTGTTATGTTTGGTGTGTATGTGTGTGTGTATGTGTGTATATATATATATATATATATATATATACACACACACATATATATGTATATATATATTACAAAACCGTTGCTATAAACAAAATTCATTCAGCTAATCAACCCTATAAATTGATGATACCCGCAGGTTTGGTTGACTTGAACAAAGAATGGGCAAACCTGATGCTCAACTCCCAATTCCTTCCATTTTCTTTCTTAAAATGAAAAAAAAAGTATATTTATGGTTACAGAATAGAGTGGGATGGAGTTTCTTTGCTTAACAATTAAAAAGCACATTTTTACATAAAACTGTAGGTCTCCAATGGTGTTCTAAGAATACCTGCCTTGCCCATTCTCTTTTTGGGGGGGGAGAGTGTTGCTTATTTTTTATTCTTTCCCTCTTGCAGCAGTAACAACCTCCCCCCCCCCCCCCCCAGCTAGTTAATAGCAGGAAATGTACACTGGATCCCTCTGTCCTTGCTTAGACCTTCCGCTCAAGGATATCAGGTGGGTGGGAAAATGTTGTGTGGGAACATTAGGCATGTTAGGCAGCCAGGCTTCTATTTAATTTTGTTACTGAGCAGAAGTCGGTTTTTGTTTTTGCATCTCCTTCATAAACAAAGGAAAAGATCTCTGCTTCCTTCCGTGCAACTTTTTACGGAAATCATGTTGTCGGGGGAGGAGGGCGCTCATGAATCTACACAGTGCATTAAGTGGATACGTTTAGCCTCTCAGGGAAAAAAAAAATGTGCAAGCTGAACCAAGGAATAATTTCCTGTGTATTCATCTTCTTAAAAGTTCTAATGGGAAGAAACTTTGATAACTGAAAACGGAAGATTATAAGATGCCAGTTAATAAAAGTCCAGTGGCTCTTTGAGGTCTTTAATCAAAGGTGTTGGTTTTTTGGTTTTTGGTTTTTTTTTTTAATAAATTCTATAGCAGTACAAGAAGTCTTGCTTGTTGACAGTCATTTGTTATTATGGTGGTGAGTTCTACAGTCAAATTTAATATTTGTACCCAGTGTTTCTCTGGGGAGGAGGATCCCAGCTGCATTTCTCTGACATCTGCTCTTGGCAGCAGATCTATGAAGTTGGGGTTGCCATACTGGATTTCCGGCTAGAATCAAAGTGCTTGGATGGCTTCTAGCAGCTGCTAGGGCTGGGGAATTGGGCTTAAAAGAAAAAAATGGGGGAAAGATTGGGAATAAACAGCCCATAATACAAAAAGGAAAAAGAGAGAGAAATTGAAGTTGGTATTAATAGCACCACTTTCTTGGGCAGCAGGCATTTTTGAATTAGGATTTTGCAAAAGACATTAGTGGTGATATATGGAATAATGGAAACAACTCAAGTGCTTATAGTTGGTGAAGAGTCACTTTGTTACTGGGTTAGTAATTCAGCATAAGGGTTTTCATTCTGGCTTCTTGACCTTTTGATAATTTATAGTATTACCAGGATATGAACCTATCACTCAGATATGGGCCAGCTCTGTTTTTATTTTGATTCTAGTAAGGGTTCATCTTCTGCCTCAATGAACCTAAATAAATTAGTACATTAAAAAGATTTCTGCTGAGTAATTATGCAGAAGAAGTTTCGCTGTAGGTTTTAAGCAAAGATGCATTGGCATGCTAATTCCATTCATTTTTCATTCCAAGGAGAAGCAAGAGGACCTCAATTATACAGGAGATTGTCTTCGCAAATGGATGCTGACACTCTGCATAACTTTATTTTTCTCGTCACCACCCCCCAAAATAATTGCATTTCCTTCCCACTGCCTCCATTCCTTCCATTACCACCCTCCACCCAACAAATTCATACACTCTTGACCCTCCTTTTGAATTTTTGTTGCTAACCATTGTGGGGGCTGAGACTTAAAAGCACCTTCACCATAATCACAAGTGGAATCCTGGGAATGTACAGTTCTCTGAGAAGAATGTTTCTTTAACTCAACAAATCTGTCTTTTAAAGATCCCTGTGGGAAGATCGTTAGAAGCCATACAGTGGGTGTTCAAGAGGAAAGGTGTGCCAGTGGGTGTGCTTAAATAGAGCATTTCCCATTGGTAGAGAATTGTCGATGTGGCACAATTCTTTTTTTTTTTTTAACAGCGTATCATTTTTAATAGGAATTCCAATTTTATGGGATAAAAGTGAAAGCATTTCATTAATTAAAAAATGAATCATCATTTCAGTTTTGTTGGCAATTCATAGTTCCACGTTTGTTAGGATGCCTCAGCAATATCAAGAACTCTTAGTATCTCAGCTACTTTATGCCAATTAAATTGTACCTTAAACATAAATTTTATGACAGGGAACTTACAGCCCTCCCCTTCTCAGCCTATAGCATACTTTCCATTGGTGAATTATTTTTACCGGTCTAGTCATAGCAGGTTTGATGATGTAAGGATAAAGAGAAGATGAAGGGCTTTGAACAGTGGCTAAAGGGTCCAGTCAGTTCTCAAGTTGAGTAATCAGGTAGTATGAATGAAACCTTTAGACTGTTTGAAGAGGATGGTTTTGGATATAAGCAGTTTATTAACATTAGTTTCCAACCCTTTCTTTCCCCTGCTCCCGTCTTTATTTATCTGTTTCCTTCCTTCTTTCCTGTCTTTTTTTCTTCTTTTTTCCATGTGAAACTTCCTGTTTTCAACAGACATTTAGACACATAGAAGATACAAGATTAAGATAAAACTTATTCCTTCCTCTCATGCAGCTCTATTTTTATAAGTAATAGTGATATAAAGTTATATTTAAATTTATAAAAGAAATGTGAATAGTACGAGGTCCAAAGAGGAAATAGTTATTACTGAGTGGTGGTAGAAGAAATAGATAGTGTTGGTCAAGCTTCCACATAAAAAAAGCTTGATCATTGACTGAAACATCTACTTGACCTTTGCCATTACTCAATCTCACTGTTAGTTGCCCTGTTTTGTGCAATGGTTGGCTAATCTTCCTACCATGATTACATAGATTGTAAGATCTTTGAAGGAAAGGACTGTTTTCTTTATTTCCTCTATGTATTTCTCAGTTATCTAACAGAGTACTAGGTGAGAATAATAATAATAACAATCTTTCATATTTATATGGCACTTTGCAGATTCCCAAGAACTTTCTTTTTAAAAGCATAATTAATTTTTTTTAACTTAAAAAATTTTATTCTCTCCCCTTACTTCTTTTCTTTCTCTTTGCTAGAAAAAAAGACAAACCCCCTGTATCAGATAGGCAAGTCAAGCAAAATATTCCCACCTTGTCAGTATCCAAAAAATATGTCTCCTTCTGTACCTTGAATCCATCACCCTCTGTCAGGAAGTAACTAGCTGGCCTCATGACTGATACTTTGTAATTGTGCTTGGTCATTGAATTGATCAGAGTTCTTAAGTCTTTGAAAGCGTTGTTATTGTATAAATGATTGTCTTGGTTCTGACAGAGCACTTTCTTCACAACTCCCATGAGGTGGCATTAGTGCAACTATTATTACCAACCTTTTTACAAAAGAGGAAGATGAGTCCATGGAGGCACTAAGTCAGCATTTGTTGTTTGATTCCATTTATGGCCCCGATTATTTTCTGGGGATTAATGACCATTCAATAGGAAAAAGAAATGTTCCCTACCCTTGTTATGAAGTTTATTCTTGTTATGCCATCTAATTGGGAGAGGGAATGGATTTTATTGCTACAGGGTACTTACTACTCTGTATCTCTGTTGTAATTTCTAGTCCCAAACAAGAGGTTAAGTAACTTGGTTAGTTCCTTACAACCAGTATTATGTCAGAAAAGACATTTGAACTCAGGGCTTCCTAGTTTTGAGGCCATCTCTGTATCTACTAAATCTAAAGCACTACTCCGTAGTGCTGCCAAATCAGATCAAAATATAATTGGGGACACTATTAGCAATATAAATTAAAATACAGTAGAACATAGATAATGCTAGTAAGTGGTTTTCTAAGTAGCTAAAACGCATAGGGATGCTGTAGCACCAATGCGATATGGTGACTATGAATATGCCAACATAGTTCTCAATCACAAAATATAACAGACTCTCCATATAGAAGACAGAAGCAAAGCACTTATTCAGACACCAGAAAGCCAAATCCCAGCACTAGGAAACCAAATCCATCATAGCAACAAAGACGTTAATGCACCATCCTATAGCCTTCCCTCTCTCAAACAAACACTCACAAACCTAGCTATCTCCTTTCCTTCACATCCTCTCTCTCCCATCGTCTAGCTGCTCTGACTCCTGGCTTCCTGTGGGCTCTGCTCCACCCTTCAGCAAACTCTTCCCATCATGGGCTCCCTGTGATAACATTTGGCCTGTTGGGGACAGGGAATGTCTTCAAAGCAGGAAAGATCTTCATATTTCCTTAGGCTTATTAAGGGACGGGGAAGATCTTCAAATGCCCATTACCATTACGGATGCTCATTTAGGGTTTGGTGGCTCCTACAAACTTCTGTTTACATTTGAAGACACTTCAGTAGACCTTGCTGCTTCTCATAATAGTTAACTTTTATCTAGTGCTTTAAGGTTTGCAGAACACTTCACAGGTGTTATCTCCTTTGATCCTCACATCAACCCTGTAAAGTAAGTGCTATCATTATCTCTATTTTTCAGATGAAGAAACTGGTCATTAATAATAAGGATAACTAACATTTCTATAGCTCCTACCACATGCCAGGCACTATGCTAAGTGCTTTACCAATATTTCCTCATTTGATCTTCATAACAACCCTGCGAGGTAGGTGCTGTTATTATTATCCCCACTTTACAGATGAGGAAACTGAGGCAAACAGGTTATGTGACTTGCCCAGGGTCATACAGCTAGTAAGTGTCTGAGGCTAGATTTGAACTCAGGTTTTCCTGACTCCAGATCCAGGGCTCTTTCCACCGCATCACCTAGCTGCCTTAACAATGAACAGTCATCACCTAGGACAAAGGAGCTTCTTTCCTGTCTACTTCCCATTTGTTATTACTTCTTACTCTTTTCTCAGTACATTTTCTTCATCTACTACACCAGGCTTCCTCTCTGTACTCTGTAACAGCTGTTAAAATGTGCTCAGAATTGCCATTGTCTTACTCTCCCTCATATCAGTCTTCATGTTCTTGCTCTCACTGGGATCTAGGAGCCTGCTTTAAATTGTGTTTCATGGATGGGCGAGTTCCCCTTGCTTACATTTTTTTCCCTCTTTCTAACCATATTTCCCTTTCTCTGTTGTTATGATGTGTTTCAAAGCAAAAATTTAGACATCTCAACTCGTTTGGTTCTTGGAGGATTTTCTTAGGATAACTTGCCATTTTTCATTATATATCTATTCATATAGGGCAGTTAGGGTGGATAGAGTGCCAGGCCTAGAGTCAAGAAGACTCATCTTCATGAGTTCAAATCTTGCTTCAGACATTTACCCACTGTGTGACCTTAGGCAAGTCACTTAACCTTGTTTGTCTCAGTTTCCTTACCTTTGAAATGAGCTAGAGAAGGAAATGGCAGATCATTCCTGTATCTTTGCCAAGAAAATCCCAGATGGGGTCACACAGAGTTGGACATGAATGAAAAATGACTGAATAACATCTATTTTTATGCATGTGTGTGTGTTTTACATGTATCTTGTATTTTATATATATTTAAATATATATATATATATGTAAAATATATGTTATACATAAAAACTTTATAAAGTGAAACTGGTGCTAACCCATGCTTTAAAAAATGGAATTTAGCAGCATTAAGACAGAATAAACTGACCTCAAGTTGCTTAAAATTTAGCACGTTTTGGATTATGGCATATTGATCAATAAATAAATGCAATGCAAAGTGTGAAAAATATACAACAGAAGTACAAATAAAGTCCTTTGAGAGTTTAAATGAAGAGGTCAAGAAAAGCTAGTATAGATCACCTCTACAGGAATGACTATTTCCAGTGAATCTCAGAGTTGGAAGAAGCCTTAGTGGTCATGTAATCCAACCTATAACTAAGTAGGAATCCTTTCTATGACATCTGTAGGAGTGTTCATCCAGCTAATAATTGAAAACCTCTGTAGATTGGGATCTTCCAAGGTGTCTCATTCCTATTCTCAATAAGGAAAATGGATTGAAAGTGTTCCTGACAGGCTGAAATGTTGAATCAGAACCAGAAGATGATAAAATCCTGTTAAATTTCAAGTGTTGCTTTTAGGTTAAAAAAAAAACAACAACAAACTATACCTATCAGAGTAGAATGAAGTAGAACTGATTTAGGAATATAGTGTAGCTGGTCTTCAGAGGTCAGTAGAATTATAAAAACATACATTTACAACTAGATGGGATATAACAGTCATTGAGTCCAACTTTTCATTTTACAGATGAAGAAACTGAGTCCCAGATAGACCCTGTATTACAATGCACAGTCATTCAATCTAAGTTGAAAAGTTGGGAATCTGACTTTTCTCTGCCTTAAAAAGCTAGTGCTCGCTCTACTTACTGAATCTTGTTGCTTTTCTCTTAATAGCAGTTCCTGTGACTAGACTTGGGAATTTTAGTCGACTGCAATAAGTTTAAGACTGGCCCTACCCTCAAAGAGCTTATATTCTAATGGGGGATGATAGCACATTAAAAAGAACTAAAAAGAAGAGGCAAGGCCAGGAATAAAGGATACCTGCATGTTGGTAAAATCCCAAGAGGCAGAAGCAAAACCTGGGAAGGGAAAACCTATCTGTCACTGGAAGCGTTTGAGCAGATGCTGGAATGGCCATCCATGAGTAATATAAATAGAAATTACTGAATTTCATATTCCATTGAATGGAAATGAAATTATTGAAATGGGTGGGAGGTTCTTTTAAGTAACTGCTGAAGCCCTTTCCAAGTCTAAGAAATGCTTTTCTACTCTTGGTTTTTGTTTTAAAAAAACCTGACTAATATTAACATTTAAATGGAGGAATGAAAACTGAAAATCCCCCTATGATCTTTGAAACACAAACTGTTGTTTGTCTCTCATCTTGAAGGGGAGGTATAAAAATTGCAAGGAGTTTCATGGGCGTAAGTATTGCCTTTTGCAGGGCACCCCTGGAGAGAATTTGTTTTGCTTTTAAGGCAAGGGGACCTTAATGCAAAAGCAATTAAGGAGAATTAAGATTGAAAGTTTTCCTGACAGGCTAGATAGAATCCTGGTTCAGAACCAGTGAGATGATATCTTTATCTCTGTTAAATACCAAGCCTTGCTTTTAAGTGAAACCAACAAAAATAAAAACAAAATCATATGGTATAAGTATAGTATGTGGTAGAACTGACTTAATATTATAGCTTTAGAGCTGAAAGGAACCTCAGAGGTCACAGGATCATAGAATCACAGATTTATACATAGAAGGGACCTTACAAGTCCCTTTTGTTTTTGAATGCATAATTTCATTTGTTTCTGTAGGAATCTTTGCCTCTTTAAGTAGATGGTATGTTAGGTAATGGTTTGGATGAAATAAGGCAAAAAAAAAAACCAAACCATCCTCTCTCAAATGCGATGTAGGTTTTGTGCTGGTTAAAAGTCTGGCATTTTTACTGTTGTTGCTCAGTCATCTTTTTTAGCTGATTCCAGCTCTCTCTGAGCCCATTTGGGGTTTTCTTGGCTAAGCTACATGAGTGGTTTGCCATTTCCTTCTCCGACTCATTTCACAGATAAGGAAATTTAGACAAACTGGGTTAAGTGACTTACCCAGGGTCACACACGAAGTGTCTAGGTCAGATTTGAACTCAGAAAGATGAGTCTTCCTAACTCCAGACCCAGCACTCTATCCATTGTGCCACTTTATTATACCGCTTTAAATATCCACAAATTATGAGGACCTCCAAAAAATATCTGCCTAGGATCTGTGTTAGCATTGGGGGAGACAAATAACAATAAACCTTAGATTCCCCTATTAAGGGCGTGAATCCAGAAGTCTTTTAGTATGACTTGAGTAGGCTCATTTTAATGGATCTGTTCTCTTACCAATCTTTCTGAATTACACATCTTTTCAAGTGCTTCAGGGTAGGATAAACGTTGAGCGTAATTTTTTATGTTTTTTGTTACTGCCTAATTTATAGGGAAAGGCTGATAATTTGATTATGTCATCCCCTCTGAAACCTCTCTCTCAATTCCTTCAGCTTGTTTTTGTTAAGGAAGCCTCCTTTTCACCTGGTCAACAGGAACTGAACTGAACCTGGAGTTAATGGTGCACTGATGACTGCTGGCTTCCCTTGGCTTTGAGTCCCAAGTAAAATAAAGTACTTAGTTTGAGACAGAAAGCAGACATTTAAGCCTGACATTATGGTGAAGCTCTAGACTTGCTCAGAATGGTTATTTCTGTGTGTTTCTGTTCAATTTAGAAACAAGTGAGGGCCAACTAGAGGAATGTTTCCGGAAGTGTGGTCTGTGGACTCCCAGAAACTGGCTATAATTCTGGTAGATGTTTTCAAAGAAGGAGATATTGTCGAAAGGGAAACAAATAGCCACTGTCAGGTATTAGGTGAGGAGATAAGGGTCTTAAATGATAGATAGAAATAAGATCTTTCCAGAATGAGTGAGTTTTGGAGGGGAATAATTTTAGGGATTCTAGGTAGGGTTTGTGCTAGGCCAGTCTATTGACTTTTAAAAGTCGCATATTTGGTCTTGCCTTTTGTTACCAAAGGTAATAATGAATCTGTGTACATATGATAGCTAATAAGCTATATAACATATAATTCATGAACACTTACGGGAAATATTTATCTAACAACGTTATTCAGTGAATTTGGAAGCATGTAGCCCATGTACCAACCACTTGGAGCTCCCATTGCAACAGAATCTAAACAACCCAAAAGCTCAGTCCCAGTTTTTTCATGGTGCTGTACCAAATGCTAAAGTATGTTTTGAATTGTCAGAGAAGGATTAAATTGCATTTCCTGTCATTTCAGTGCTATTTTATTTGCCTCTGTGCATTAGGAGACAGTATTGTATGAGTGAAAAGAGCCTTGGGCTAGGTGTCCAAGGAAGTACCACCCTAAGGAGGCCAGTTAATTTTTCTATTCCTCAGTTTACTCATCTGTAAAAAGGTGTTGGACTTAAATGATCTTCAAGATCTGTTCCACTTGTATAATTCTTGGATATCTTTCAAGATTTGTAACCATGTTAGTAGGTTTAATTCTTTCTTAAACTACATATTAACCAGAATTTTCTTTTCTTAGTCCAGCATCCTTTTCAACCTATCAACATCCAGACCCATTCTTCTAATCCTAGGTCAAGTTATAATTCATTCCCTTTTCTTCGCCTTTTAGGGTTTTTGGTGCTGCAGTCAGTATCTGGTTATGTGTTGTTTAATCTTCTGTAATTCACCGTTCAGCATTGTGTCAGTTTATAAGTTTCAAAACTGCTATTTGCTGATTTCTTCCCATGCATTTAAGTCATGTCTCCCCCAGTGAGTGGAGCTCCTTGTGGGTCAGAGCAGTATCTTAGAAGCAATATGCTTCTTTTGTAGCTTAAAGAGTGAAGTACATAGTAGATAGTCAGTTACTGTTTTTAATTGATTTTGGTTCTTTAAAAATTTGGATTGACCCATACCTATCAAGTGAATTATATAAGATTTATACTTTTTTGCTCTTATCTGTAAAATGAGATTAATAAAATATTTTTTCTACAAGTTTATGATTATCAGATGAGAAATATTTATGGGAAGTAGTGGAGCCCACCTTATAATTCTTTGTAGATGTCAGCTTGGTTTCTGCTGTTGATGTCATATATTGACTGAGTCAATAGGTACCAAATTTGGAATAGATTGGTGGGGTATTTTGATGACTAAAGAGCTCTTGCTCTTTGCTGAAAAATTCCAAAGCAAATAAACAAGATGAGAGCTTCAGCCACCAAACTAGAGCAAGAATGTTCATATTTTTGAAATATGAAATATAAAACAGTTTGGAACTTAGGTTCATCTGTTTATTTTGTTCCTTTACATGAAGTATAATTAATGAAATGCAAAGAAACATTATTGAGTTGAGAGAAATGTGGTCTAGGAGATGCATCATGGTATGATAGAATGCTGGATGTGGAATCAGGAAGAGCTGAGTTTTATCATAAGCTGTGTGATAGACAAGTCTTCACTTCTGGGTACCTCAGTTTCCTTATCTGTAAAATGAGTTTGGGCTAGATGGCCTTTGAGATTCTACTTTTAGTTCTACATCTATATAATCCTATGATGATTGCTAGAGGAAGAGAAGAGAGTAAAATACCTTGATCATTCTAAAATAACATCTGTGTAATTGAGTTGTGGATATTTATTACGTTGTATGTATGGAAGGGAAGACAGTGTAGTCAGAACTTCTACCGCTATACCTCTGTCTTCAATCAAAAATATTGTTGAATGTCTGTTACGTTTAAGGCACTCTTCTAGGTGCCATTGGGGATAAGGAAGAATAAGACATCTCTTCCCTCAAGTAAATTCTCTCAAGACTGCAGTCTCATTGGGGAAATAAAATCTAAACATAGAAAAAGTTTATTAATAAGAGGGCTTTCACAAAAACAATGCATCGTTAATTGCCAAATAAATTGTATAAGTCTATGCCTAGGATATCCTTTGGCAAGTGTATTTTGTAGAAATCAGTGTTCGGCCATTAAGCAAAAAATTGTTTAATTCTTATTTAATAGCATGTGCCTTGGACTCTTTAGGCAGTCCCAAATCTTTGAATAGGTTGTGTTTCAAAAGTTCCTTTATAAGCTAGTAGTTTGAAATTCTTCATATCATAAAATTTCCCCCTAGAAACTATATATATCCACCATAACTAGTAAACAGGGTACTTTCCCATCTCTTGAAGGTCTACTTCACAGGTATTTCCCTAATATAGTAGTACTGTTGCAATTAAACTGAACTTTTTCCTTACCACATTATTTCTATGGGATTAATAACTTCCAAGATTACACTTAGAACACCAAGAATGCTTTTTCTTCTCGGCTGATGCCACTTTCCTGTAGTATCTTACCAGGAGATAATTTGTCTGAGTATTTAAGGGAAAGTGTAGCTTATTTTTTCTTCATTTTCTTATAGATTATTATTTGTTGTACAATGGTAACTGATATTAACTCATCAATTTTGATCTTAGATTATTTTAATAAGGAAGATGCTGCAGGAATTCAACTATAAAGATGGAAAAATTAAGGTGCCTTACTGTCTCCCTAGCTTTTCCTCTGTCAAAGAAAAAGTCTCTGTGTGTTCTTTGTCCTATAGAAATATTAAATCTATGTTAAGTATGCAGACATGAATGGGCGAGGGAAGTATTTGTGGAGAGCAAGATCTGCTGAAACAAATA
Organism: Pseudochirops corinnae; assembly: GCA_028646515.1. Classification (NCBI taxonomy): domain Eukaryota; kingdom Metazoa; phylum Chordata; class Mammalia; order Diprotodontia; family Pseudocheiridae; genus Pseudochirops; species Pseudochirops corinnae. Next base: position 101,973,950 of record CM053589.1, read on the forward strand.
AGTAACACTAACCAGCAGGAAAAAATACTAAATAGATTGCAATCTTTAGTCCCCAGTATTAAAAACAATGATCAAGATCTGCAGAAAAGGTAATGAAAACATTAGGTAGTTATGAAATTAACTCATGTTTTTCTATCTGTTACATAATATGAATTGGATTACCAAATTTTAAGGTAAGGGCATTTGATTAGGAATAGTTGAGTTTGGCATTTATCATGAGATCTACTCTCTGACAGTCATTCTTATTGAAAATAGGCAGATATTGAATAAGATCTCGTTAAACCTTGCTACATTGGGAGCCATTCATTCAGCAATGTAGGAAGACTCAGAAAATCTACATTATGGAGCTACTTAGTATGATTTTATACTTTTGGTTAGCATTTGCTGCTGATTAAATGGTGGAGCAGATTAAGGCTGAATGAATTTTCTTCCTCTCTTGCTCTTCTTATCCTGAATGGCATGCTCCGCAGCCAAAGGTTTCCCAGAATTTTTATTATGGTTGTGAGAACAGATTTAATTAGCAGGTTGGAATGGCTTTGGAGCAGTTCAGCTCAATCTGCAGTTAATTATTGTAGCAGTGATTTATATTCTGAGAAAATTGACAAAATTAAACAAATTTACATTTATCCTGTTTTTCTTTAAGCAGTGTAGTCAGTAAATGTTTGAAGTAACAGATGCCATTACCTGGGAAAAGACAGAGAAAAAAAAAACCAGACAGCTATCCATTTCACCAATTGTATTTTCTTTTAAATTGCACACACATAGGAAGCCATGGGAGGGTGAGCAGGATGACATGTTTCTGAGCCTACAAGTTTGTTTTGGCAAAGGAGGAGTTGCTTTGGAGGAGGCATCTTTTTGGAGTTGCGTGTTGTAAAGATTTTAAACTTTGGGAAAAGATGTAGTATTTCCATTGTCTTTGCTTATGGGGACAAAGGCATGAGGTGTTTGTTTTTGTTGGTGAGGGAAACTCATTTTACTCTCAATCATTTCCTTGATGTGACAGTAAAACCCTTGGCTCGAACAGTGAGTTTAAAAAAAACAACAGCCCAGCTAGTTTTAGGAAATGTTTGTGTTTTGAAACATTCTTTGATCCTGTTGAGTTTATACACATAGAGAGTCACATTTACCTTTCACTTATACAACCATTTCGCTTTCATTAAGTAAGAACTCACATTTTGTTTGCGTATGCTTTATTTATGGAGGATTTGTGCTTTCCGATTAAGATTTACTGTACTGTGTCTCTCTGTCTCTGTCTCTGTCTCTCTTTGGGCTAGGCCTTTTTAAGCATTGGGGTTGGGGGGTTGGGTGGGGCATTGAGTAGGAAAAACTGAGATTAACTGCTCTAGAATTAATTTACCTCGTAGAAACCATGCTCTGACTAAAAAGCATGAGTAGGATTTATTTTTCCTTAAAGACTAAAGGCATCATGTAGATTCAGTGAAAGAAACCTCTGTGGAATTGATAGAAGGTAGTCCCTGTAGGCCAGTCACTCATGACAGGTAGCTCCAGATCAATACTAAGATGATTATTTCAGGATTCCACCACGATTTTGGTTTAAAAGTTAATAAATTTGGAACATAGATGTTTATTCAGAACTTTGTATCACCATGCACTTTCCACGAAATGACTTTGCCATACCCCTCTCAAAAGTGTCTAGCTACAAGTACTCTTTCACCTCTTATCCTCGCCCCCCCCCCCCCACTTCTAAATCCTTATCTTGGTCAAAGTCATCTGAAGTCTCCCCCCCCCTTATGTAATTTGGTGTTCCCTGATAGGGAAAAGCAATACTTAACCCATAGGTACTTTAAGTTGATTCTCTCTCTCTCTCTCTCTCTCCACGTCTTCATGAAATCCTATATATTTTGGGTTTTACAATCTAATCATAATTCATAGTGTTGCTGGTAAACCCCACCCTTACCCCTCAGTATCTTAGCAAACAAGCTACTCAAGCATTTTTTGCTAGGGGATCTGTAAGATAGAAGAGGAGGCTACAGCCATAGTATGAAGTTTCCACTAGCCCATTTCTTTAGGATGTTCTCCATCAGTTCATTTCTGAATTTGGACAGTCCTCCCTAACTGAATACACATTGAGGTGGCTGCAAGGAGGCAGCATGGGAAAGTGAATACAGCACTGGATTTGGGTTTAAGGCCTGGTTCTGACAATCAGTCGATATTTATTAAGTGCCTACGATACTCCAGACACATTGCTGAACCTTGGGGATACAAAAAGAGTCAAAAGACAGCCCCTGCCTTCAAAGGAGCTTACAGGTCCTGTAAGAAGACAGCATGCAAGCAAATTATATTCACTGAACTGTCTGAGTTTAGGCAAGTCGCTTAAATTGTCTGTGCCTAAATTTTCTCGCTTGTAAAAGGGGACGATAATAATATACTACTTTTGTCATGGTATTGTGAGAAATGTGCTTTGTTAACTTTCAAGTATTATGTTCATATGAGTTGTTGGGGTTGTTATAAGTACATTGGAAGGGACAACATATTGTTCAGTCATTTCAGTTGTATCTGACTCTTTGTGACCCCATTTGGGGTTTTCTTGGCAAAGATACCACAGTGGTTTTCCATTTTCTTCTCCAGTTCATTTTCCAGATGTGGAAACTGAGGCAAACAGGATTAAGTGACTTGCCCAGGGTCCCACAGCTAGTTAATGTCTGAGACCAGATTTGAACTCAGGAAAGTGAGTCTTCCTGACTCCAGACCCAATACTCTCAGGTTCCATGTATCTCTTGTTTCCCTACATTTTCCAACCTTTCTCCTCATCTCATGATGTTTGGGGTGGGGTGGGCGAGTTCCCATTTTTCAGGGTCTTGTTTGGGCAGGACCTTATTAATAATTCATTTGTTTTAAAATATTTTACTTGGACTGAGCAAGGTACAAACATAAAAAAGATGTGGTCTCTGCCCTTAAAGAGCATATCCTGAACAACATGGTTATTTATTAGCAGGAGAGGAACCTGATGGTTAGTTTTGTCAAATATTCCATTATGTTTCTTTTGTCTTTGTACAAAACACTTTATATCAAGTGAGAATTTAATCCATTTGGGATTTTAATATTATGCTACTTTAGTATTAATGCCGTATCAACCAAGTGTTTAATAAAAGAAATGTGTTCAGTTAGTAATGGCAGAGCTTTAATTTTATGGTAAATTTTCAAAGGAACTATGAAAAGGGAATGGCCAAGGGGGGTACAGGGAAAATGTCAGTAAAATGTCAAGTATAAAACCAGAGGAGAGGCGGGGTTTCAAATACTTCAACAATGCCACATATGGATATCTCTCAATTTAAAAAAATGTGATTATAATTGTCTGTAACTCTTCATTTAAAGGAAAGATTAAAATGAAATGGCAAGACAGGAGTCCAGTGAAACTAAGGACACTTGATTACATTTAGAACTTGTTTCTGAATTTTAATTAATACTGTGTTCTTTTATGCCGAGTTTTTTAAAAAATGTTTTTAAAGACAGGATCTCTGCATTTATGAATTATTTCCATGTCGTGAGCAAAAACTTTGATGTTGATCGGTGATCAAAAAAACCTTTGTTTAGCTGGCTTTCAATGAGCAGATTTTTCTTTTTAAACCTTTGTTTGGAGCTTTAGGAATTATCTGACAATGATTGGATGCTTCAGTACTAATTAACAGCAGGTTGTAGTCTTATAAAAATGTATTCTGATGTACAGTAAACTTTTTAAACTTTCATTAAAAGTGTACATTTCACACCGGCAGGAAAGTGTACGTAAAATTTGGGCAAGAATTGGGATGAGAATTCTTTTTAGGACCTCTACTTTTCTTTCAATTAAAAAGCAGAAGGGACTGCTGAAAACAGGTTAGCCATCTAGCCTTAGTTCATTTTTTGTTGTTGTTGGGTAAACCAAACTTGTAGCCGCCTGCCTAAAGCTTAATTCTCCTTGCCATGGGCAAACAGCCAATATAATCCTTGACAAAGGAGATAAAAGATGCATTCTGTAACTTTCTTTGGTAATCCCTTGTGGAACTTTTTTGAATTTTTTTCAGGCTTCCATCAGGGGTCTTGGATGCTTATGAAGAAATGTGCTGTAGGGAAGCTGGGAGTGTAGGACTGAGTACGTTACGTTTCTTCTTCAAGATGCTGCCGAAACCCTTATATTAGTGTTCAGCCTTTTAAGGTTGAACTTCATCTTTATCATGTTGTAAGAAACAAGAGGTATTCAGTGGCAGAAGGGTGAACTTGCTTTTTCTTCCTTTTTTTCCCCCCTTTTAATCAATTTAAAGGGCTTTGGGTACCAAGGACAAATTCCTCCTTGATCTCTCTTCCCCTTGGCCTCATCCCTCCTGGGCCCTTCCTTCTCTTTCTTCTGCTTGCCTAGATCAGACATGGTACAAGGTTAAAGGTTATGGTCACAGGAAATGATGCAGCCTAATAAGCATATTGAAGTGTAAAACAGGGCAGAAACCCTGTTACAAGTACAGTTCATGGAAGGGCGGGGTTTCTCTGTGTATCAAAACATTGTCCCCTGCAGGACTGACCAGAAGGGGCTTGGAGGAGGGGCAAGGGAGTAATAGCTGTCTCTTTGAGTGGGTTTATAATTGGCTAGGAATTTTTGTCAGCTTAGTCACTGCAGTATGGAGCGGATGAGGAAAAAACCACAGGCCCCAACCGTTAGGGCCCCGTGGATAGACTCTGTCATCCCAAAGGAATGCATGTGAACAAAACACTTTGTGCGGTGCAACCGTTTGCCTAAACAGTATTGCATTCTTAAAGCAGGGGCTGAGTCACATGGAGCAGATGGATTGTTTCTATAAAATGGAAGTTTTGTATCACTGAATAGTCAGATTGAGCTTTTAAGTTTGGTTCAAGTGGGTCAGAATATGGGTGTGGTACGATGGGGATGTTGAGATTAAAGAAATTCTATTCGAGGTCCTATTGTCAAATTTTGCTTGGGCTAAAAGGAACTTTCTTCCTCCTCTTCTTTCTTCTTTTGCTTCCTTGCCTGCCTTCCTTCCTTCCTTCCTTCCTTCCTTCCTTTCTCTTTCTCCTTTTTCCTCCCTCATCTTTCTTTCTTTCGCTTTCCCATCATCTGTCTTGTCTTCACTTTCTCATCTTCCTTCTCTTCCCTTTCTCTCCTTCTTTGCTCCCTTTTCTCCCGTTCCTTCCCTCAGATTAGTTTTTTAAATTTTTTATTAAAATAGCTACTCTGTAAGGCATTTAAAATGTTTTTCCATATCATTGGATATATGGAATAGATGAATAAAATGCTATTCAGCATTTTGTGCTCTCTTTTTAAAAACAGAAATATGCTCATTGCGAGTGGATGGGCCTGGCTCAAAGTCATAGAATCATGTAAGATCATTGAAAACCAGGAGGTTTATCGGTTTTGACTTGAGCTGCGGGATTATATTTACTCAGCCTCATATTGGCAACTTTGCCATTTTCAGTGTTTTTTTCTAGTTATCAAAGTTTTTAAAACCTTAATGTTTCAGTTTTGATACTTAAGATTATTTTCACTAATCTACATTTTTTTTTTAGAGTATTTGCAGTCGCATTAGTAGTAGCCTTCTTTTAAAGCTTGATATACTTTAGATGTAGTTTAGCTCGATATACATTTGAATGCCTCCATGGTTACAAGGTAATGTATGATTCTCTTTTAGAAAAATAGCTTTTTGTTGCAGATATATTGTTTCTTCAATGAAAATACACCATGAGGTCAAAATGGAGTGGGGATGCCTTGTGTTAGTTTCTTTCCTGTCTTAACCTCTGACTTTGGTGTGGTATTATAGAAATAACACAGGATTTTGATTCAGAAGACTTGGATTTGCCGTCTGGCTTGGCCACTTTTTACTAACCACTTGACTAGTAATTTTCTTCTGTACCTCAGTTTCCTTAACTGTTAAATGGAGATAATTATACTTTAGATGCCTAATTTTATAGGATGTTCGTGAGGGGTAAAAATTGTAACCCTTATAGTACTAGATAAATATGAGCTAATATTACTTGCTCTAGCTCCACAGAATAATCTAGTATCTCATACAGAGATAGCCTCAAAAACCTCTCCAATGCCCCCAAGGGTTATAGCCTGCGTAGGTCAAGTTGACTGTGCCCTTTCCCAAAGCCTTAAATTCCTGTGGTATAGGGTGGGGAGGATCCCTCTTCTTCTGTCTGTGGACTTTTCTTTCACAATGAATCCTTCCTTGTTGTCTTCTAGAGTTCTCATCTTGTATGTAGCTCTTACTCAAGTTTTGGTCACACTTTTGTTGCGAAAGAGCATCCCGGATATGAAAATCAGGCAGTAACAAGACAGCATTTCTTAAAGATGGAATTCTGTCTATTGGATTATTGTATAATGAAGGGTATCTGTGTGGAATCCCAATGAACTGGAAAGCTTATAAGAATGGATGCATTCGTAAGCCTTGTATTCCCAGTAGTGAGGATCTAGGTGTGTTCAAAGGTAGAAGGGTAGAATATCTTTTACCTTTACCCTTTTAAAGAGCCCTTTCAAACAGTTGGAATTGTGGCTGACCTTCTAGGATGACTGTGGTTATTTACACATTTGGCCAGAAACTTGCTGGGCCCTAGGGCCATTGCTTCTCCTACCAATATGAATGGTTATATATGTGTCTTTAGCAAATATCTTAAAATACAGAGTTTGTTTTGGCAGGCTTAGAAAAGGTTTTCTCTGAGGAATGTTTGCAAGTAGGATAGCCTTTTCTTTAAAAAAAAAAAAAAGGCATAAGTAACATCCTGGGTTCAAGTATAGGGAAGGAGAAACAGATTTATTTAATGTTTTAAATCATGTGTGTTTGTAACTCCTTCATTAGGGTGCTTGCTAATAAGTTTCTGAGAAGAACAAAGTATACCTTGTACTTGAAATGGGCATGTACATAATGGGAAAATTTTATGCTTTTCTCAGTAGGTGCCACAGAAATGAAAAAAAATTTAGGAGATGGAGAAATAATTCTCACGTTCCAGGTGTTGGAATGAGCTTTTGTTGCCTATCATTATGACATTTTGAAAATCTCAGAGTTCTTTTTTTTAATGCTTTAATACTACAATTGAGCAATGAAGTTTTTAAAGGACAACTTTTTAAATAATAAAAGAATATTTTGGTAAATTTTTTTGCCTTTTTATTTTCATCTTTAAAGCTTTGAGGATGCTAGTGTAATTTGAGGAATTTCATTTTCACCTTCTTTAAGGTACATAATAAACCTCACAGGTAGACTAGATTTTTATTCTTTTTTTTATTTTAAAGGAATTAGACATACAGTAAAGACAGTTTTGCTGTTGATATAAAACTATTCAGGAGACTTATAAAATGCTCAGACTCATCTTGAACTACTCTTTTGTGTGAAGACTCCATTGTAAGCAGCCACCTGGTAGACAGTGACTGCCATTTTCAAATAGGACCATTTTTCTGGGATCTAAAAGGCATTAAAAATGATATGGTTAATTCTATACCATTTTTATTTAAAAATAGATGTTTTAAAGATGTGTGAATTTACAAGAATGAAAAGAATATTTCACTATAATACCAAATACACACCAGGTGCTAGTCATGTTCCTACTTTTTTTCTCTAAATAAATTGACTGTCAGTGTAATTATTAACCCTTCAGAATGCATGGCATTTTTGAAAAAGCCTGTTTTTTGCATGATTTTGTTTAATTTCTTTTGCCCTTTGCTCTCTTCTTCCACACAGTTTTTCAGATGTTCTCTTCATTTGTGGCCAAGTTTAATCATCAGGCATAGATTTGTTGTTGTTTTAATTGCAACCCTAATTCCTGGTTAATTTGTTAATCTGGATGTTACCGTGGTAGATCTCCATGTAGCGCCTCTTGTGGGTGACATCGGGAGAAGATAGTGAATCGTGTAATTTACTGTAAATTCAGAGTAAACACAATGGATAATTTACATTTTTAGCTGTGTTCTACAAGTATGACTCTAACTTTTGACCCTAAGAGTAATAATTAAAGAAGAATATTTTGCTTTAGTAAGTTATCATTACTATTCCTTACCCGTCAGTGAAAGAGTAAAAGGAGACATTCAGACAACAGGTTAGTAACCAGTTGAACTGGGATGTGAAGTTAGCTAAGGTGTGGTTACAAGTGTTGCAGCTGACTGGAAGCCTGTTGTTGGCTTAGAGATTTAGACTACAGGAAAAAATTCACTTTTAAACTATACTAATGACAAATTCATGGAAAGTTATTAATTGCTTCTTTTCCCTTCCCCTTACCCCCTTTGATTTCATAGGATCATAGAATTTTAATTTTTAGAGTTGAAAGGAACTGTATTTAGTCCAACCCACTTTATTTTACAAATGAAGGAAACTCGGATCTGGAGAGGGTTAACAAGATCCAGGATTTTTTTTTTTTTGGAGGGGGGAGGCAAGGCAATTGGGGTTAAGTGACTTGCCCAAAGTCACACAGCTAGTAAGTGGATTTGAACTCAGGTCCTCCTGACTTCAGAGCCAGTGCTCTATTCACTGTGCCACTTAGCTGCCCCAAGAGCCAGGATTTTAGTCCTGGGCACAGGAACGTAGATATAGAATTGGAAGTGACCTCTAAAGCTGTCTAGTCCAATTCTCTCATTGAGGAAATTGTTAAGCCAGGTTAAGTTAGATAACTTGTCTTGATTCATATAGTGTCAAAGGAGGGATCTGAATTTAGATTCAAATTCTCTGACTTTGGAGCCAGGGTTATTTCTACTGTACTGTCCTCATTAGTAGTAATCCTTCCAAGAACATGTGTGTTGGTTGTTTTTTTAAAATGGTTTTATATGAGAGAATAGCTTAACATATAGAAAAAAATGTGATTCATTGAGCAGATGGCCTATTTTATAAAATGTTCCATAAGAAAAAGCCTATCAATAATTTCCTTGATATATTCAAAATCTCTACTTTGATTCAGGGATTGGGTTTTAAGGCAATTCTGAGTCACCAGAAGAGGGAAAAAGATTTTTTTAAAACTTTTTAGTCTCTTATTGCTTTGATAAGTTTTAAAAGACAGGCACCTAGGATTTAAGATTTTATAGACGGGAGGGACCTTAGAAATCATCCATTTCAATTCTCAGTCATAAAGAGGCAGCTGAAGCCTGGATCTGTAAAGTGACTTGACCAGGGTGTCAGAGGTAATTAGTGTCAGATCTGGGATTAGAACCCTGATCTTCATACTCTTCTATTCCAATGCTCTTTTTACTACACAAGGTTACTGCCTCTAGAAATCTGTTGGGAGTCTGTTTCTTCATACCACAGTTGTATAGGCTTCAATATGAATTCAACAGTGCATTCTTATCATTTCTGTTCCTTTTCACTTCCTCTCAGGTCTTATGTCTATAGATAATTTTGTACATCTGATCCTTTGCAGGTGGTGCCTAACAGTGGGTGATATTACATACCCTGGAAGGTCTTTACAAATAGATTGTAATACTGTTTCTAGCTACATACTTGGCCAATACTGGCAGAATTATTTCTCCAGTGGTATGTAACATTAGCCAGTACTGTGAGACCCCCCCCTGTGATGCTAGTCATATCTGTTGCAATTCTTAGGCATGAAAGAGCTTAGGGTAAATTAATATAAATTACAATACTGTTTCCAGCTGAAGTTTTTATGACATTATGATTTTTTTAAACACTGCATTCTCTCCATAATAGCATCACTTAATGGAGAAATCATTTTGGTTTTGTAACCTGATACAACATCAGGTATCTTCATTTAGTTGTATTATCTAATAGTGTGAGGCTGAGGTCATGGAATACAGCTTACAATATTTTCACTTTCATTTTTTTTAAATGTCTGCAAATCCATCTTTCCTTTTGTCCTTTTTTAAACAAGGTTAACACCACCCTGAAGACTTGCCATCATTTAGTAGAAATATATTTTCTCCAGATAAAAGCATTCCTTGGAAAAGGAGTCTACTTCAGTCCCTGGATCTCCCCTAACACTGTTTGAAAAGACTCATCGATTCTTGTTAGAGTGTGGCTTTATCATAGTTTCCTCAGCTTGCAGAGAAGCAACTGGTTCTCCTTGTGTCACCTCAAGTGTATTCAAGCGCTAACAGAGCAACTGAAAACTTAGAGGCATGAACTCAAAATAAATACATGTTTTGAACTAATTGGTGACCACTAACCTGAACATTAACCACCATTTGTGATTTAATGTCAGTGCTAGGAAGGTGCTTGTGTACCTCTTCAGTGCCATTCAGCATTTTGAAAAGCTTTCTCAAGAAGACAAAGACATCTAAAATTGACTTCATACACCACGTGCACACCCCAGCACAGAAATATTTGTTGTTTTTCAGTTATAGCCAATTCGTCTTGACCACCCCCCCCTTTTAGGGTTCTCTTGGCAAAGATACTGGAGGAGTTTACCATTTCCTTCTCCAGCTCATTTTACAGATGAGGAAACTGAGACAAACAGTTGACTGATTTGCCCTGGCTAGTAAACTGATGTCTGAAGCCAGGTTTGAACTCATGAAGAAGAGTTTTCTCTATTCTAAGTTTAATGCTCCATCTACTGTATCACCTAGCTGTGTGCTCTCTCTCTTCCCCCCCTTCATATATGCATGTGTGTGTTTACATATATACATACACACTATGTATACACATATAATTATCTTACCTCTTTTTGGTGGAAGCTTTTCTTAATTTATAAGTAACTAGTATCTCAGGGAAAGTTTGGAAGATACCTCAGAGGCCCTCTGACCAAGAATTCCCTCTATATCATTGACAAATAGTCATTCATTCCTTTGTAGAAAACTTATAGGGATGATAAAACTATTTTTTAAGGTCACATACTCCACTTATGTACAGATCTAACTTTTCTTAAGTTAGTTTGTCCTTAATAGATAAATTGGTAATTTCTACCCATTGTTTCTAGGTTTGCTATCCTGGCTAAAAATAAAACAAGCCTAATTTCTTTTTCCTGGGATAGCAGTTTAGAAACATAGAGAGACTCATATGTCTTGTCTAAGTTAAACCTCCTTACTTCCTTTGTACAGTCTTAGTATGCCATAATTTCGAGCCCCCTCACCATCCTGTTATTATTCTGCTAGACCTGTATGTATATCACCTTGTCACAGTTCTTCATAATATGTGGTTCTCAGGACCGAACACAACGCCCCAGATATTGTCTAATTGCAGAACACGGTAGGATTCTTGTTCTGGAAATTGTGCTTCTGTAAATGATAGAAGCCTACAATTGCATTAACTTTTTTGATTACTTATTTCAAATTGTTGACTTATTGGGTTTATCCCTTAAAATTCCCATGTTGATATTGTTGTTTTAGATGTGAGCTATTATCAATCCAGTAATTTCTCATCCTTTACTAATATAGTTAACTTTTCTTAACCCAATCCAGGACTTCAGATGGCACCGTTAAATTCTGCCATCTTGTATTTGGCCTACTTCTCTAGTGGGTAAAGATTTTTTCAGAGTTTTGTTTTTGTGACCCAATATGATGATCATCACTTCCAATTTCAATAATCTCCTTTGGTAAAGATAATTAGACCATCTTTTCCTTGACATTCTTAATAAAAAATGTTGAACAGAATAGGCTCAAGAGAGAGCTCTATGGCACATTCCTTTAGTAACCATCTTCCAGGTTAATATTAATGGAATTTTTATGTCTCCACATTCATTCAGTTCCATATCCCCTGAAATACACTATCATCCAGATCATACTCCTCCATTTTACCCATAAGGATATCATGGATGCTTTGTTAAAGTCTGCACATATTATTATGCTCAGGGAATTTTCCTGTTGTACCAGTCAAGAAAAAGAGGAAGAAGAGGAGGAGGAGGAAGAAGAAGAAGAATTAGAAGAAGAAATTTGGTTAACTGTATAAGTGATCACTATTTTTGTGCTTGCCAAGAATGAAAACCAAGTTTATTTGGCCATCATAGGTAGAAAATCCTGCCTTCCCTCATTTTTGTAAATTGAGACAACTTTTGCTTAGGACCTTCGACAACTCTCCCATTCTTCACTTTCTCAAAGATAGGTAGGTAGCTGAATTTGAACCCTTGTAGTAAGATGTTAAATTCATTTTTTTAAACCATTCTCTCCACACCCATGTATATACATTTGAGTTTGTGTTTTTTGCCATCCTCTCTTCTTAGATACTGTCTCCAGTGTCAGTTATTGGGCTTCTAACATTAATCCTGTGAAATGCTCTCCTTCCTCATCTCTGCCTCCTGGTCTCCTTGGTTTCCTCCTAGTCCCAGCTAAAGTCCTATCTTCTACAGGAAACCGTAGCTCTAGGACCTTCTCTTTGCTGATTATGTCTTGTTTATTCTGATTATAGCTTGTGTTTTTCCTAACTGTTTGCATGTTCTCTCTCCCATATCAGACTGTGATCTCCTTGAGGGCAAGATTTGTCTTCTGCCATCCTTTGTATCCCCAGCACAGTGCCTGGCACACGCATACTAGGCACTTAATAAATGTTTATCAGCTGATCCGTATGTGGCTTTAGAGAGAGATGTAGTCAGTATTATTTTTCTCCCTTCCATTTTTAGTGTAAGCCCCCCCCTTGATCTGCCTTCTTCCTCATTTAAAAAAAATTGAGCTGTCTCCCTTCAGAGCTCAGATACAATTTGGCTTGGATTCTTTTTTGGCAGTCATACAGCCTATATGTAAGGACTTGGCGCCAGAGCTGTATGGCTTTGCTTTACATTCCCTACATATTCCTGTTTGTTGACAGCAACCATTGTTTACTTGCCACACCCTTCCTTATGTCTCTATTCTTGGTGGTCTAGGAGAATCAGAAATATCTTAATGGTATTTCTTGTTGGGTGGGTATGAGAATAGTGACCATAGGTCGTGTGTATTTTTGTCGTCTTTAAAAATTAGATGGCAAGGAAGAAGCAAGGTCTGGCTTCTCTTCTGTTTAACGCTAAGCAGCAGCAGGAAAAGAATTTTCATTCAATACTAAGTGAGAAACTCTTAATGTTTTGCTTCCGGAAGGAAATTTTTTATTCAAGGCTAAGAAATAATAAAGAACTGTATTTCTTTCCCTCAATTCCCTCCTCCCCCCACCTCTTTCTTCTCTGTGCATCATGTCATGGAATGTTTTAAGGCTGCCATTCAGAGGATGCATGAGGGAATTGGGAATAGGGTAAAGAAAGCTTCCCCATAGACGTGGAATACTCCAGGAGATTTGGGAAGTAGCTAGACTTGTCCTAGACCAGAGTAAGGGCACAGGGGCCGATTTTGTCATGGATTTAGAATGAATTTAAATATTGATTGCACCAACCTTGTAAATTGAAAGCATCGACTCAGACCTCTGTTGTTTTTTTGTTTTTGCTGTGCCGTGAGAGATCAGCTGAATTAGTGTTAATTAAATATTAACCTTTAACAAAAGTACAGATAGTTTCTGGCCTATTAAGTAATTGCCAGAGAGAGAAAGAAAACAAAACTAATGATTTCCTCCTCTCTCATTTTTGCTAAGAGACAATGCTCATTAATTAGCAAAGCTGTTAATCTTCCTTAAAAATACCGGTTACAGTTTGTCTTTCAAGTAAATATGAAAAATAACAAAATATATATATATATATTTCATGAACCACTGCTATGTTTTGGAACTCACTTTTTAAACACCCTATAATGTTAGTTTTTAGCGATACATAGTGTTATAATGTTATAAATTTAGACTATGTTGGAAGGAACATTAGAGTTCATATAGGCCAGTTCCTCAACCCCCTTGGTTGGTTACCTGTTACTCAGATCCACTTTCCTACTCCTACATTAATTAGTCTGTCATTTTCCTAATGGGAGGATTGTGCATGTCTGATTTTAGTATATGAAATGTCTCTCCTCCCTGGTTCTCTCCTTAGAAGTTTTGGATGCAGGTTATTCTATTACTGCTCATCTTTCCTTTTCCTACAGAGCTACTTGTTTCTCTCCAGCCAGCTTTAGGGGACCTAGCATCACCCAGGAATACCAGACATTCCTTTTCTGCTATTCAAGTAGGGAGGTTTGCAGGAAGAAATGAGTATTAGTTTCTCCAATGCATATAAAAGCAGAATGACTCTTATAGATAATCTGTTAATCAGATGACAAATCTGAGATTTAAGCCTTTAGTTGTGGTTGATGCTTACTCATTGGTTAGGCCAGTGGGCTGGACTCCTTAGAAATTGGTTTATGGGAATCTCTCCCTCTCTCTCTCTCTCTCTCTCTCTCTCTCTCTTTCTCTCTCCATATATAATGCACATCACACACACATACATAATTTAAACAGTGCACTCAGGTGCCACTTCCTGAAAGCAACCCACTGAGGTTAGATAGTAATAAGTTTTAATATTACCTTTTTATAAATGAGGAAAGAGACTTAGGAACAGAGGTGTGCTGGAGCCAGCTCAAACTCTGCCTTAGAAATTGGTAAATGCCAAAAATCAGGATTTGATTTGTTTTGTTGATTATCTAACCTTAAGAAAGTGATAAAGAAAATAATAATGTAGATGAAATCTAAAAGTATATTGTGCATACCAGTCCCCCCATTGGACAGCCAGTTGATAAACATTTACCCAGCATAGTGATGCTCTAGTTTATCTTTACCACCTGAATGATCTTTCTAATGTACCATTTTCCTCATCCCTTTTTTATTCAGAATTATTCAGTAGTTCCTACTGCATATACCACGTATACTCTGAATTTATTTTCCTAGCATTCAAGGCTCCCTACCCCAGTCTTGTTTCATTCTGTCATTCAGCCTCTTTCATATCTCTACTTTCCTGTGCTCCTAACCTTTCCATGTCTTTGGTGATAACATTTTTCCATGTCTTGGATTATCACCCTGTCTCCATCTTTTTGAGTACCTCCCAACCTTCTTGGTCCAGCTAAGTTGTCACCTTCTATAGCACCAATGCAATATTCACAGCCAGTGGCATAGTTCTCAAGCGCAAAATGCAACAGACTTTCCATATAGAAGACAGAAGCAAACCATTTATTCATATACTAGAAAGCCAAATCTCAACACCAGGAAGCCAAATCCATTGTAGCAGCAAAGAAGTTAATACACCATAGCACAGCAGAGAGCCACACCAACCTTTAGCCTTCCCACAAACACTCACAAGCCTAGCTGTCACAGCAAGAGGCAAACACTCACAAGCCTTGCTGTCTCCTTGAGTGTGTCCTCTCTTCCCTCCAGCTCTAACTGCTCTGACTCCCAGCTTCCTATGGTCTCTGCTCCACCCTTCAGCAAACTCCTCCCACTACAAGCTCTTTGTGGTTACATTTGGCCTATTTGGAGGCAGGGAAGATCTTCAAGTCTCCATTACAATTACACCTCCTTAAAGAAATCTTCCCTGGCTCCTTCCGCCTTTCCTCCTTCTCCCCAGATAAAATCAGTCTCTCCTTACTCAAATTACTCATAGAACTTTACTTATACCTTTTAGATAGATAGATAGAGGTATATAGATATCCGATATAAAATCATAGATTAAATCATAGACTTTCAGATTTGGACCTCAGAGGTCATGTAGTTCAAACTGTCCCTGAAGCAGAAATCCTCTTGTAATATCACTAACAAGTGACTGACAGAACGTCTCTACTTCAGGGGCATTCTACCAAAGCAGATGGTTTCCCTTTTAAAAAACTGTCTGTTAGGGTCTTTTCTTGTATCAAACCAAAGTCTTCTCTGAAATTTCAGCTGGTTGCTCCTCGTTTTGTCTTCTTGGGCAGAATAGTGCACATTTATTTCCTCTTGCATTGGACAACCTTTCAAGTACTTGAAGACAGCTAACATGGTCCTGCTGTGGCTTCCGTTCCTCATATGGCAAAATGTCCCAGTGTGTTCCCTGTATTGCTTTTAATTGTCCCCACTGCCCTCGGCACCCTGCTCTGAATCTCTTCTGGTTATTGTCCTTCCTAAAATGCGGCAAGCAGAACTGATCGTTTCACAGACAGCCTCACACCTTTGACCTCCTATGTAATAAGCCTTACATGTATCTTATAGTTGCATTAGATGCTTTGGCTGCCTGGCCATATTGAACTCTGAAATTTCCAGAGGTCCTCCCTCTTCACCCAACTATTGTCTATCCATGTTTACTCCCAACTTATGCTTCTAAAATTCTTTTCTTTTACTATCTTTTAGAACCATATTCATATTTATCTTATTAGAATCACCACATTTTCTATTTTATGTAGATGTTTAGATCTTGATTCCATCATGCAAGCTATTCCTTCTAGTCTGAAACACTTTTCCATTTCGCAGGAGTTCAGCACACATTAAGCACCAGCTGTGTACAAATCCATTGTCTTGTTTTGCCTTGGGGATACAAAGATGAAATAAGAGATAATACCTCTTTTCTAGGAACTTTTAGTGAGGAGGGAGGAGAATAAGACAAATGTACAAGGTATAATAAAATGGAAAGAACTCTGGCTCTGGAGTTAGAAACTCTGGGTTCAAATCCCAGTTCTGCTGCTTACCTACCTGTCTTTAACCTCTCTGGCGCTAAGAGGGGATTAATATCAGTCAAGCATTTTTTAAGTGCTAATTATGTGCCAATCCAATCTATGATCCAATCATCTTTTGCTGTGCCTGTGATATGAGTACAATGAACAAATGGCTATAATACAAGTTATAACATGATAAGTACATAGAGAAGAAGTCCAGACAGAGTAGTTTGGAGTTTTGAGAAGAGGTAGAGCAAGGAGTTGAAGAATCCCACCCATATTATAAATTCCTTGAAATCAAGTTCTGTGTTTTGTCCATGGACCTTAGCATGTGCCTTGTATTTAAATGTTAATTAAATTGTTGAACTGAATACTTTTATATTTCTTTTGGCATAACCAATGCTCCTTAGTACTATTATGCATCTTTTTTATGTTCAAAATGTTCTTTCTACCCAAGTGGATTTCAAGCTTCATGAGGGTAAGGGCTATGTCTTAGATCTTTTTTCCTCCCATCCTCAGTGCCCATAGCACATAGTAGGTATGTAATAAATAGATGTCTGGGTATGGCAAATGTGGTGGTGGTAGTGAATGATTGCATCTGGGGTGTTTTAAAGGTAGAAACCACATGGAAGAAGTAAAAGTCTTGTATTCCTCTTGATTGTATATTTAGAGAGGAATATCGTCAATAACAGCTGAATCTCATTCCCCACAGCTGTTCCAAACTTGCTCTCAAGTCCCTAGCCCTGACTCCACCCTCCTTATACTTAAGCTTCCTCAATTACACTCCTCAAAATTTCTCTGAATGATCACCCCATCCTTTTATTCTTCTCCCTCTTCCTAGAAGATTGGTTGCTATTTCTCCTTTCAGAGTGTAGCATTGCAATTCTCTCCATCACCCATCTTGAAAACCTCTATCACACAGGATCTTTCTTCTTTCTTTGTGTTCCATATTTGATCAGTTGCTTAATCACATGGATTCTACCTTGGCAGTATCTCATATGCATCTCATCATTTCCTTTTTCACTGTACTATCCAAGTTGCCCCTTCCCTGAAAATTAGTAGACACTTAGTGGAACTACTCAACTTCTCACTCCCTTTTGTCTGTCTTCTATACAGTTGACAGATCTTCGTGTCTGGCTGAGATCTTTCAGTTCAGTTAAATAAACATGTAGCACCTACTACGTACAAAGCAGTATATTGGACAGGAGGGGCACAAAAATGAAATAAAACAGTCTCTGATCAAAGACAGAGAGAGAGAGTAAGACATGTATACAAATAATCATAGTGTAATTTAGAAACTTAAAGCAGTCTGTGACTTTATTGTTGGAGATACCTTTCGAATGGTACAGGCCACAATCCCTTGATGCTTTCATATTCTTTGAGATTTATCTGTGCCCTCCCATAAATGCTCCATAGGACAGAGGGTAGTCAATGTGTTGAGGCTTTTTCCTTTTAGATATTTTGGCATTGCATGTATACCAGTGGGGGGAGTATATTATAAGTTATCACTTTCACTACATGACCAGCCTAGCCCGCTTTCCAATCATTCATCTCCCTAGAGACAACATTTATGGCATTTCTTCAGTATGACTTTATAATTAAAAAAATGTTATAGCCTACTTATATGTATCATGCATCTCTCCATTTCTTTTTGGGTGGTTTTATTTCATGACTCATGGCCATATAGGAGAAGTATATTGATGCTAAAAATTTGTTTCAAGAAGAAACTTGGAGTCATTAAGAGCACCTCACATTTTCCTAAAGGCAATCTAGTTCATTCCCTTCCTCCTCTTCAAATATGAATCTAAGTCATTGTCTCTGTATAGTGTCTATAATGACACACATGTACACACAAACATATGACACATAAATCATCAATCTCTGTTCTTAAAAGATGTCTAGTGCAGAATCCAAATGGAAAAAATGATTCCTATATCAGGGGTGGGTAACCTGTGACTTTGAGGCCATATGTGCCCCTCTAGATCCTTCATGAAGTTTGGATAGAGTTAAAGGTCTGCACTTGAGGATCTAGAGGGCCACGTGTGACCTTGAGGCCACAGGTTCACCACTCCTGAAGATGGCGCCAATTCAAATAGTACCTCCTCCATGAAGCCTCCCTTGATGTCTTTCTGCTGAAAGTTATCTCACTCTCTTATAAACTCCAATGACATTTTTGGTATCTCTCTTGTGCATTTATGGTTAATTTTATATTATTGTGCACATCCCTTAATTTCCATGTTAGAGTCTAGATTCCTTGTCTTATCCACATTGAGATCTCCCTTTGCCCCTACTACAGTGTGTTACTAAATATCTTAGAGCTGGAAGGAAGTTAGTGATTGTATGACTCTAGAAGTCTCTCAATAAATACTTACTGAATGGATGAATATATTAATTTGTTATTAGCATATGTATATTGTGATGTGGAGGTGGGAGCAGGCTGAAACTACAGCTTATTGCTAGAGAAGGAGCAAAGTGTAGTAAAAAAGATACTAGTTTGGGAGCTAAGACGTGACTTCACACTGTAGACCTGATCCTCATTCGCTGGGCAAGTCATTTAAGTTTGTTAAGCCTCAGTTTCTTGATCTTTAAAATAGGGATAATTATAGAAGTTGTACCTCATAGGGTTCTTGTAAGAAAAGCTTCTTGTAATCTTTGACACATTACATAATTGTGACATTATTATTAATAGAATATTCAAACCACCTGACACAATAACCCACAAGTGGTTTCCAAGTTTGTAACTAACACTTAATGTCACCTCCCAACGTGACCCAAAGTCCTTTGCACAAGATGCATCCCAACATATCCGCTGATGTGTCACAGTGTTATGGGATGAATAGGCGTATCAAATTAAATGCCTTAGGGATCCTTCACCGAAATTGTTCCCTGTACAGTATTTCCCTAAAAGAGTTACTGGTAATTATTTTAGCAGTTTCATTGATCTCTCATTTTTATTTCAAAAAAAATCAGAGAGCAAGCAAGGAGCTACAGCTATCGGCTTGAGGAGTGTAGATGATTGCGATGATATGCTGTTCCATTTAGATGATGTTTTGATTATATTAATCCGTATCCTGTTAGTTCACTTTGCTGCTGTCACTGGTCCTGGTGAAGTAAACTAATGTAGACTAATTATATTTGCTCTCAAAAGCCCAGACTTTTTAATACATCTCAGCAGGAAAGGTTAATAGTATCAATTTAACAGCGTGAATGAAATGTTGTACACATTGTACTATAACTGTCCTAAAGGGCTGATAATAAAAACCCAGTTTCTTCTTTTGGAATTCACTGAATAAAGTTATTGGTTTTAAGCAGATTGTGCTTCCTTCTTTTAGATGGCATCCAGTGATATCTGCTTGAAATCATACTGGCTTCAAATACAGTAAATTTGTATTTCAAAACTGTTGCTGAATTTCTAAAAGCTTTCAAAGTGTGTTATATGTATTTTCCTAAGGAGCAGTTGTATTTTTTAGAAAACAAAAGATCATGGAAGTGATCTTGTTTACAAAGCTTCTGTGAACTCCCAGAAGACAATGTAAGGTGACCCAAAAGTCAAAGTAGTTTCTTATGTAACTGGCTGTTACCTAGTTTTTAAAAAAAAAGTTAAGGAAAGGATGGTGGTGGTGGGCAGCTTCTTTGTAGTGTTTGGGAGAATGTGGTCGTCTGAGAATACCTTTTCTAAAGTGGTGGTCCAGGAACTCAGACGTATTCTTATGATAAAAGCATTTGACCGCTTAATTATTTCCTGCATGCTTGTGTTTCTTGACTGATGGAGTGAATCAGTGATGAAAAACTGAATTGTAGGAAATGCATAGAAACCATTCCCATTTCCTACTGGTTCATCCATTCCGTGCTTGGCATATTCTTTGGGGCAGGGTGTTGAAGTCTCAGGCAGTTGACATTTTGGTGAACAGCTGGTTACTTAATATCTTTCAGTTTAGAGATTAAGAACCAAGAGAAGATTTGGAACTTTTTGTGGGGTGTGCTGATGAGAACATGGTTTGGTTGCTTGCCTACAAGAAACAGAATAAGTGGGTAGTAGAGCTAGAAATGACCTTCTGGAAGGCCCAATCTTGAATTGTGAATCATTAGAAAGTAGGGTATGTAAAGAATTATTCTAAGAATTCTTAGGACTTCACACTTTGGGCTGTGACAAAGTAAATTTCAGATTACCCTCGGGTGACTTTACTTATTAGAGTTAGGGGAAAAAAAGATTTTGACTTCTTTTAAAACACAGTACTCCTCTTCCCCCCAGAAAACCCTTTCACTTCCCATTTACACTGAAAAATAGGAAAGCAAAAAGAAGTGCCCTAAGGTTTTATAAAAAAATATGTATTTTTATATTTTGAAAAAATATTCGGTCTTTGCTATTGAGACCTGAGAGATAGCAGGGAGGTGGTCACGGCTAGAGAAGAGGTAGAAGAACCAAAGAGAGAAAGAAGTATGGTAACCTTTTTAACTCTTAAAAAAAAAAAAGAAGAGAAAGGAACAACTTTCAAATAAATTCTGCTGTTTGTGCTACATTGATGGGGAAAGATTGACTCAGTCAGTTTGCATTTGTAGGATCAAAAGTGTTTCCAGTGGCCCTAGTCTTAATTCGTAAAGCGTTGTTTATGAAGGCCCCCCTTCTCTGCTCTGGGAGGATCCCTGTAACCAATCTGTTTCCACTCTCTGCCTTCCCTCTATGAGTTTTTCCATACTATTGGTTTGCCTTGATTAAAATCCTCTGAAATCCAAGTACATTCATGTCTAAATACGACTACAGAAGGCTTACTTCAACTGAACAGCAGATTGGACAGGCTATCACAAGCAGAGTAAAACTGATGATAAGTGTAAGAGTTGTGTAGGGAGGAGCGTTGTAATCTTACCAGGTGGAAATGTGCAAAAATATTTTCTCTTTTTGCCATGTGAAGATAGTGGTAAGTACCTTCTTTCATTGGGTGCATGGCACTATTTGGTCATCATATTTCTAAAACAAAATTAGACAGTAAAGCTGAAATGTTAATTTAATGGAAAAATATGAAGGGTGAATAAAATTTAACTTTTTATGTTTAGTATGATCATACATGTATAACCTATAACACATTGCATGCCATCTTGGAAAAGGGGGAGTGAAGGGAGGGGAAGGAAATTTAGAATTCAAAATCTTTTAAAAGCAGATTTTGAAAACTAAAAATAATTAATTTTTAAAGACTTAGCTTTTATTAGGACAATATCTATTTTATTTCATAATCTTTCCTTAATAGAAGACCAAGGGAGGGGGCAGGTATGTGGTGCAGTGAATTGAGCATAGACCTTGGAGTCAGTAGGACCTGAATTCAAATCCAGCCTCAAACACTTAACACAAAACTAGCCGTGTGACCTTGGGCAAGTCACTTAATCCCACTTGCCCTACCTCTTTCTCTCCAAAAAGCAAAAAAAAAATAAAAATAAAAGACCAAAGGAGAATCCAACTGCCTTAGTTTTTTCCAAATCATTTGTACATAATTGAATTTCGAGGAATTGGTAAATATAGCTTAAAAATACATTCATTTAGTAAACAATTTCTGAGTGCTTACTGTGCTCAAGCCACTATGCTAGGAGCAGAGGAAGACTGAAAGATGAAAAGGGTTAAGAAGCCTTCAGGAGTTTTAAGTTGACTCCTGAATGGCAGGGACCCTGTTATATGACTTGGTACATCCCTTGTATTCTTTGCACAGGGCAATAATCATTTGAATTACAGAGGAAGTGGAGCTTTTGTGTTCATTCTCTTTTGGTACTAACAAGAGTAGGAAGTAGGCATACAAGTGTTATTTATTATCTCCATTTTACAGATAAGGAAATTGAGATTTGAAGGAGTTGAATGATTTCCTGAGTGTTGCCCAACTCTGTGCTGAACAAAATGCTTAATCAATTAAATTTATATTCATGGTACTTATTTTAAATGGGGAGTTGCTAGTAACATAAGCTTGTTTTCTGTATGATGGGCAAATTCTCAGTAACATTGCTTTTCTTGAAACTGTTCTACCCATCACCCACTTAAAACATTTCTGGTATAAAACAAACTTCTACCTATAATATGTTTCACTGAATGTTACAGTATCATGGTATCGGTTAATGTCACTAGGTGGGGGAATGTGCCTTTATTTGGTTTATAAAGTTACAAAATTTGTGTCCACTTTCTTCAGAGGTATCCTAACAACTGAAAAAAAATTGATTTAAGTTTTCACACCTGGAAAAACTTAATGTTCTTCTATTTCTATTATGCAACATCAGCAACTGTCAATATATTCCCAGAAGTTAGATCAACTTGAATCTGGTTAATGCCAAACTTAGAAACATATTTAGAAAACCCCAGAAATGGTGTTGGTCATTTGACCATCCTTCTTAGCCATTTGAAAATTCCAGTGCCTATGCCATGCAGTGTTACTAGAATCACTCCTCTTAAATTCTGATTTTAGTGAGATTTAGTCCACATTCCACTTACTACTACCAACACCATCACCACCACGACCGGCCACCACCACCCTCACTATATATAGAATACTAAGTATTCTAACTTAAGTGCAGGTGGCAAAGGAGACAAAATTCAGGACCTGGAAGATTCAACTTTCTTGCTTTCAAAGCTTGCCTCAGACACTTACTAGCTGTATGACCCTAGGCAAGTCACTTAACCCTGTTTGGTTCAGTTTCCTCATTTATAAAATAAACTGGAGAGGAAAATGACAAACTACTCCAAAAAAAAACAACCCAGATGGGGTCATGGATAGTCAGTTGGATGTGACTGAATGACAGCAAAGTGCTTATTATCTTACAATCTGAGTTTTGGCTTAGAGAATTAAGTTATTCCATGCTGCCTCTCAACTCACTCCCCCTACTCTATCACAAACAAAACAAACTACTTCATGGATCTTTTTCAATATTGGAGGAATGGCAGTTTAAATTTTATCTCATTCAGAATTCATAGACTGACAAAAACACTATCTCCTAGAATTAAAAAAGCATCATCAGTGTCATTAGTAATTATTGTTAGTTTAGAATCATACAGTATTAGAACTAGAGGGAACCACAAAGATTATCCAATTTATTCTATGTGGACTGGTTGTCTTTCTATTAAGTATTTATCTGAGCTCATGCCCTGCTTTTTTAGAAAGTAGAAATTAATCTGAGAAAGGAGATATCATTTGCTGCTAGAAAACATTGTCTGCATAATAGAAAAGTCATAATTTGAAGGGTAGTTTTACTCGTGGATTATGAAGAAGCTCTATTGGTATGTACCATCTTTTTGGCCCATTTACATGCCTTTTCCCCAAAGAGCTTATGAAATGGGAACTCACTAAGGGAAAAAAAAAGGCTGTTGAGGTCGTCTAGAGAATCAGCATTTGAGCATCCTCAGACAGGATCAATAACTTGTAAAATGCTTTGGTGTGGTATTTCCAAAACTTAATTCGTTTTTTAAATAGAAAAATCAAATCAATTGCTTCTGAAAATAAAAAAGGCTAAATTTGTTTCTTGCTAAAAATTATATATCTTGAAACTCTGAAAATTAAATATTCATAAGTTTGTTTTTACTTATAAAAGATGGTTTACTATATTATCAACATACCACTATGATATGCTATTAACATAACTCTTTTCTAGCATTTTTCCCTTTAGAGAGCATTGTACTTGTCAGTAAGATGATAAATGTGACAAAGTGTTAATAAAAACATATTAATGGTTTAGAATTTTGAACCTCTTTAAAATGAGCCAAAATAGACTACAAAATGTTTCAGAGAATTATTTTGGAAAATAGGGACATTTTGGATTATACCTCTAATTTGTATTTTGCATGTTCTTATTTTCATAGATTGATTTTTCTAAAAGGCTATTTTATTTCATATATTCTAAATCATCTAATTTTATTATGACAGTTTCATGTGATTTCATTCCAATTATAGCATCTTAGAATACATTTAAAGACAAGTTAGGTTTCTTACTGACCAAAAATAAACAGCAGATTAGTTAGTGATGGGCAGTTGTGGACAGAAGTTTGGGCAGGTAGTTCTTTTTGGATTGATATGAGAAATCTCCATTTTATTGATAGGCTTAATTTTTTACCCAATTGAATAAAACAAAGCATAAACCACATAGTTTTGGATTGTAAAAGACTGCTGGATGTCTCTTATAAGATTCTTTGATTCTAATAGATGATCATTCTTATACAACAATAGATTTCTAAAAATCCTAAAGCTGAAATTCTTTTGTCTCAGAGGCTGTAAAATTGCCCATGTTGAAGACTTTTTGCTGTTGTTTTGTTACTATTGTACTAGATCATTGTACCTGGAAGTTTATTGAACGTTCTTAGCCTTTAACCCTCACTTTGCCCTAAAGGGCATTTATAAAGATGGACTTTATAAATTCTGGCCTATAAAAATATTAGCCTTTTGGATTTGGGATGTCCCAGATAAGTAATAATGCCTCTGTTCATTATGTTTTATATCAGGAGGTTGATGTAAGAGAATCTTCACATCTTGTTGCCTTGGATGCTGTACGATAGATAGCATGTTCCAGAGTATTTGAGTCTTGCTCTTAAATAATAATAATAAAAATGATAATAACAATAACAACCAATTATATAAAGCTTTAATGTTTGTAAAGTGATATGTGTGTGCTTAAAATTTCATTTGAGCCTCCAAATGTTCCTTTGAGATAGGTGCCATTATCTTCCATTTTATGGATGAAGAAACAGGCTAGAAGTTGTTGAGGATCACATCACTAGGAAGTTTTTGACACAGGATTTGGACTTGGGACTTTCTGATTCCAGGTCTAGCACTCTTACCCACTATGCCACCTGGCAGCCTAATTTAGTCCTTTAATAGCAAGTATTCTGACAGACAAGTGATAGCTTTTTTCCTTTTCAGATTTTATTGTTTTCTTTATGGGGGTGTCGGAAAGAGTCCTGATAATTGCAAAGAACGCATTTGTAGCCAAATTCAGTTGGTTTTCTGTTTAAGACTCCATCAGGTATTTTGGAGACTGTGTTAATACACTGTACAACAGAGTGACTCTTTTAAAAAATTTATGGGGCTTAAAAGAATATCAACAGCCATTCTATACAATATCCCCCTCATAAAATTTATTAGAAAGTATTTGCATATATATGGGATTAAAGAATGTCTGATAGGCCCATATCCTATTCATCATGGTTTACATACGCCTCTTTTGAATATAAAAAATATTATCCTGCAAATTAGGGTCAACTTTTATACCGTTTCTGCTGCTGTCCTAATAGCAGTTGATAAGAATGGTGACCAGGAAAACCTCTTTAAAAGTGTGTAAATATTAGTGAAATGTGTTTGATCATCCTTTAGCTTATTACCTACTGCTGAGGCTATGATCTGTATTTTCATTCAGAAAAAATGAAAATCTACGTACATGTCAGGTTGAGAGTACATTAAGTTACCTGTTTTCCAGATGTTCTTACCTCTTTACCCAGCATTTAAATCTTAAAAATCAGACATATTATTTAAATTGGGTGTTTTCTTAAATTCTTTTTGATTATCTCATTCAGTAACCTATGGGGAAAACCCAGGAACTTTCAAAAGATATTCCAGTGCAATTAGATCTTCATTGAACACACATTATCTAAGACTGAAGGATTTGAATGTAGTGATATACTTCTCTTTCTATTTTATATCCAGATTTTATAAAGGTAAATATGTCCGTTACAATTTTAGGGTCTTGTAAGAAAAGGAGTTCTTGATGCTCATCTACCAAGATAAAGCTGTGGCTGTGTGTACTGCATGTGTTGATAATTGCATTGACTTTATAAAGGGCATCGGAGTTTTGTGACTAGAGAAGAAGATTCTGTAGATGGAAAGGTTAGGAGACAGATGTGAAAACATACCAGACTTTGCGGGTTTCTGACAAAGAAGTTGATTAAGGAAATATTTCTTTTCACTCTTTGGCCCCCCCACTCTTGCTTATGGATCTGAATAGGCTTTTTTAAAGGGAATGGCGAATGACTTAACTTTCCAGGGAAACTCCCATTAGTCATTAGTGTAAATGTTTTAGGAGAAGAGTCTCTCTAGTCAGTAAAAATTCAGCTTTGTGGATATTTTGATCCAAAAAGGCCATTCCAGAGTAATAATCTTAAAAACAATATTAAATAGTGCTTAAGGTTTCTTAGCTCCTAATTTTGTGGTTCTTTGTAAACCTTAATTCTAGATGATTAAATCTTCTACTTTACAGATTTTATTGTGTTATTAGCAGAAGCCCTTATACTGTCATCTTTCTTCCTTTCAACTTACTCCATTTTAAGAATTTTTGTGAAGCTTAAAAATGTTTGTTAATCTGCTGTGTAGTTTTCTGAGCTCATTGGGTAATAGGAATAACCTAGTTAGCCCTCTAGTTCATTTAGATGTTAAAGGTATAGACTTGCTTTTTAGACTAAAGTAAAAAACTGCTTGTGGATTGGGTCACATATCATGATATTCTGTAGCTTCCTTAAATAGAAACATCAGAGGACTTTGTAAAGTGTCAGGCAGATTTGGGTGGTTGTGGTTTTTATTTCATTTACCTGGATGCACATAGGCCGACTAAAAAATGACAGAAAGACATCTCCTTAGTTGAGAGTAAAAGACTAGACCCTTTAGAGCCCGCAGATGGTTGCTGCTGATTTTATTCCATCTCATATTGGAGAGAGAATGCACATACATGTTTACCCACTGTTCAGTTAGACACATTGCTTATCATTTTACTTTAGCTTTTCTTTTGCAAGAAAGGTCTTTGGAAAATTTTTGTGTTTTCTCTACACATTACTGGGGAAAATAATTTCTTTAAGAAAAACACCAAACCTGAATGTCACAGATTTTTTTTACTCAGTAAGTAGTGACTTCTCTTAGAGAAATATTCTCTCTCTTTCTCTCTCCCCCATATCCATTATGCTTATGGAATATTAGAGAAATTTAGTTTATGGTGAGCTTTCATGAACTTAAGTGATGCATTGGGACATACCAAGGGGATGTCTTGGTTAATACTTATAACTTGTGTTTTGTGAGCTGAAGAATTTGTCATAAAATTCTTAAGGACTGGTCTTTTCTGAGAAAGTTTCTATTGTTAGTAAACTTAAGGCTTACAATGATTTCATAGCAACAACCTTGTCAATAGAAGTGTTTCTCAACATTTTGGGTGTTGTAGTCTTTTTTTTTTTCTTTCCACTGACACATTGCTCGCTTTTAAAAATGCTGATTCATGTGTAATATATTTCTGGAAAATAAAAATTGTGTTTATTTTGTGGGGGCTAGAATTTTATAATGCCCCTTGAGATAATTAGAAATATTCTAGAGTCCTGCAAAACCACCCTCTTCAAGAAGACTAGTATTGGCTTGAATGTTGTTATTGATATGAATAACTTCTAACTGAAATGTCTACACCAGGAGTGGGGAACCTGAGACCTCAAGGCTACATGTGGCCCTCTGGGTCCTCAACTGTGGCCCTTTGACTGAATCCAAACTTCACAGAATCCTTATTGGGGATTTGTTCTATGAAGTTGCCGACCCCTATTGTAGACCTTGGTTTCAAGTGTTTAGGGTCTTCTTATTCTGTTTGGAGATTATTTAGTTGTTATTTTTAGCCATATTTTGTCCTTTTACTTCTCTTGTGTTCACATTATGGTAGTTAGTACCTTTAACAAAAGGGCTGGAACAAGGTGTATTTTGTTGACTTGGTGCGGTAAGAGACAAAACAAATTAAATTTCACTTACTGATGTTTTCCTCCATCCTCATATCCCTAAATTAATGCAGAGTTTTTGATTAATTTAGGTGTTTGAGCTATATTTTGGAATTCTTTGGAGCCCCTAAATTCCTTAGGTTCCTACAACTTAAGGAACACAAACACACTCAGTCATTTCCATTCTTACTCTCTGTTTTGGATTTACCACCCAGCCAATCTTGAACATTTAATGCAGCTACTAGTAGGTTTAGGATGTTTTACAAATGTTGGACAATTAAAGAGTCTTGGAGTAAATACTTGCACAAAGCCCATTCTTCCTCCAAGTGAATCCTTTAGACAAAGTAGTCTGTGGTCTTCACCGCTGTGCCATCCATTGGCTCTTGTTGAAGTAGTATAAGTCATATTTTAGGGTTTTGTTTTTTTTTTTTTTTTTTGCTGAGCAGGTATCTAACAAGGACTTTACAGTGAGTCTTTTAATACCTGCTAAGGTCTGCAGCCATCTCCAAGAAGACCTTTGAGGAAACCAGAACTGATGATTCAGGTTGGTATAGATTTTCTCTCAAAATAACTGATTTAAGTGGATCTGCCAAGATTTCATACTTTTCTCTCTGTCTCTATCTCTGTGTATATATCTAATCAAATAGATATCAGTTAGAAATTCACAATTTGTGAAGGCACAGAGCATCTGAGAATGTAAGCCCTTGGTCTAAACAAAATCAGCTTGTGGTGAAATTAATAATTTTCATAGAAATGAAAAATGGGATTTTCCCACAGTGCTAGGACCCGGTTTCCTATATTAGCTACCTATTCTGTGGCTTGACGCTCTGGTAAAGTGTTAAAGGACTAAAGGTAGATGTTTCTGCAAGTGATTAAAAAATTATGTTTGTTCAGTCCGAACTAATATAGCTTACCTTGGTCCATTAAGAATCTGGAATGGATTATCAGCTTAGAAATTCAGGCACAAATCTTGTAGTTTTAATTTTTGGAAAACACCCTTTTTTTCATTTACTTTTAAATTTGTTTTCACTCCTGTAACAAAAGTTGGCTCACCTGTCTAAAAGTTCCTCTCAAAGTGAGCTGTTGTTGGCAGAAGGTAAACAGTTAGAGCATGTGTTAAGGTAATCATGTTTTACAAGGGAGAATTTATCCCTTTTTCTGATCAACTGAAATGGCTGTTGAAAATGAACTTTTTTCTTCTTAGTTTACTACCTCAATTCTGAATGGACTAGGCCAACTGCTCTGTTACACTTTTTAAAAGTGGAGGCCAAATTAAAGTGATTAATGATAAGGAAAATAAAGGTTATAAATACTTTAAAGTTTTTCTTGTCTGTTATTGATAAGACTTTGAAAAATAAACATACTAAACTTGAGGGAAGTTGCCTTTTCCATTTCCCTGGGCACTATGTAATGTGGTGCTAGAACACAAAGTACTTCAGAGATAGCATGTCACCAAACCTCACGATACACATTTGAGGTAAAGGGTATTTCCACTGGGGTAGGAATGGAAGGATTAACTCACATGATAAGTGACTTTGAGCTTCTATACTTAGATTTCTGCTCAAAAGTGTGACCCAGAGTGGTTTGTTTAAACTCATATTAATCTTGTGCATTTTAAAGTTTTGCTTTAATGATAAATTTATTCCTGCAGTTAAGCTTGACCAAACCTTTGGTAAAGTAACAGGGTCTGTATATTGTCATATTGCTTCAGAAATTATTCCATAGTCTTACAGAAGTATAGGAGTTAATTTCTATTTTGTTTTTATTTTATATGTACATTGAAGTCTTTCTTCACAGTCAACCTTTTGTCTTTGCTTATGTGGGTATAGAATAATAGAATTTTAGGGCTGCAAGGTTCCTTAGAGGTCTAGTCACATCACTTCATTTTTATAAATGAGGATATAGAAACACAGAGGTTCAATGATAGGACCATTTGACTAAGATGACACAGTGACAGAATGGAATTCTGGTTTTTTGACTCTTAATTGGGGGGGGGGGGTCTTTGTCTAATCAGGTTTCTTTAAAAAGTTACAACAATATTTATACGTGTCTCTACTTAAACTATATAAGCTAATGTTCAAAACAAAAAAGAGGACCAATCAGTGAATTTTTGAACTTATCACAAATTATCCTCTTTTTTACATTTAAATTTGGGGGAAAATGCCATGTATTTTTAGTTAAAAGATCTTCCTTTGATTACTGGCCATTAGTAGCTCTTAAGAAATGAAACTGTGTTTTCACAATTTCAGACCAGGCAGCCAAGTTTAGTGAAAGCTTTTATATTTTCCTTCAAACCATAAACAACTAGCTTTCAGAATTGAGGTGTACAGTAAGATTATTAATGAATTTGTGAGTTATTCTTCCCTACTATGTTAGCTGTAGGAATGAATGAAAGAAAAATGTTATTAAATTAAAAATTGTTTTTACTATATGACAAATGTTGTGTTAAGCACTAGAGATACAAAGATTAAAAAGGGGCTATTTCTTGCCCTTAAGGAGAATAATTCTTATATGGAGAACACAACACATAAAGAGAGTTACTCAGGGAGAAGGGATTTTTGTCCTGAGGAGGTGGAGAAGGGTTTTGGTATTGGTCCAAATGGGAAAGAGCAGATTAGCAGAATCGTGCAGATGAGGAGATGGCCTGGGTGAATGGCTGGCTGGATGAGAGATGAAGAGAAGTATGGTCTGGTGTGTAGGGCCAGCCAGGAGTTACAATGAGCTAATTTGTGAAATGAGCTGGAGAAGGAAATGGCAAACCGCTTCAGTATCTTTGCCAGGAAACACCCCCCCCCCCCCCAAAAGGGGGTCATGAAGAGTTGGCCACAACTGGAAACGACAAAACATCAACAACAACTTTGCACAGTCAGCAATCAGTTGGGTGAGCCCTTAGGAGGAAAGTGCCAAAGATGAATGGATTAACTTCCCAAGGGGCTGGGGTTATGGATTCAGAGGTCCGGATTCTAAGTCTAATATGGAATCCAGGGATATACATACATATGGACTTCTGGATAGGGTGTGAAGGTGAGACATGGACATGGGAATATTTTATCTCATAGAAATGAAGTATGCCCAGGGCTTTAAAATTCTCACAGCTTTGCTGTTAGGGAGTAACTGGATTCATATTTTCCTCCACTCCTAACTTGGATGTTAAAAGCTTACTTGGTGTTAGTTCAGGCACACCAGTTTCAAACCTCTGTAAAGCCTCTCCTCTGAATAGATTTCTTTTTTCCATTTTGGTGAGAGAGTTGAATGAGATTGCTTTTTAACTTCAAGTGTCATTGAAAAGACCTTGAAGTCTTTTCTGAGAGGTATATCATTTATCTGGTTTTGCTGCAAGTTTAATGCAAAAATGCACGATACTTCTAGAAAGAGAAACCTCAGTTACTTACCAGTAAGCTTCTCTTAAGATCTGTCATTCTTGACAGCAGATACAATGCTACTCTTCTCTTTTACCACCTGGAGTTTTAGAAAGACTTTTTGGTTTCTGTTAGACATGACCTAATCAGGGAGGGGCGTGCCCTGCACCCTCTAGTGACTATTAGAGACCTGTGTGGGCCAATTTCTAGTTTTGAATCACTCTTGAGTATCAAAGAAGCAAAGTTGTTAGAAGAAAGACTTGCTGGGGACTGTCAGAGGAGGGAGGGAGGGAATTTGTACTAGCTGTTGGGGATGCTTCATTTTCAGAGAAGCCACCTTAGTAATTACTGAGTCACTCTGAAGTTGGAGTA
This sequence comes from Pseudochirops corinnae, assembly GCA_028646515.1. NCBI lineage: Eukaryota > Metazoa > Chordata > Mammalia > Diprotodontia > Pseudocheiridae > Pseudochirops > Pseudochirops corinnae. The sequence continues at coordinate 102,005,736 of CM053589.1, forward strand.
GCTACTTAAAGGACAATAGTAAATAAGGCCAATTTAGGAAGAGAAGCTCAACTTTTTCTGAAGACATGAGGCTGACTTTATGAAAAAAAACTTCTCTGGGTTTGTATTGGCCAATTGAATATGTGGTAACAGCAAGCATTTACTAAGTGCCAGGTGCTGTGATAGGTGCTGGGGATACAGAGAGAAAAACCACACAGTCTCTGCCCTTAAGGAACTTACCTTGGTGCCAGTGGGGAGGCAGTATTATGTAAACATATATAATAAATATAAAAGACAAAAAACAACTGTACCTGACACCTAATATTTTCAGTCTCTTGGTGTAAAAACTATAGTAAGACTTTCTGACATTTATTTTATTGGGGAGTGGGGGATTCTTTTTTTTCTACCTTGGAGAAGGTATTGGGCAAAATTGTTTCCTTTGTTAGGGTAAAGCTTGGCTCCCACCTTAGAGAAGAACTAAATGTGAATTCGGAGTGTGGCTTTGACATTTTAGTTAAGCAGACATGTATTAAATGTCTATAAGCATAGGGGGATAGCCAGGGTAACGCAGTAGAAAGAGAAAATGGAGTTCCTGGTGTGAGGAAATGATAGAATGCCAATTTGACCAGATCACAGATTATCGAAATAGGGAGAAATGTAAAATGAGGCTGGGGAGATATGTTGGGGTCAGGTTATAAAAAATTCTGAAAGCCCAATGGAGGAATTTCTACTTTATCTTGTAAGCACTATGGAGCCATCATAGATTATTGATTAGAGAAGTGATGTAATCAGATCTGTGCTTGATAAAAACCAGTTTTGTAATGTATGGATTGGAGAGGGGAGAGACTGGAGACTGGGAGACCTACTTAGAAGGTCATTGCTGTAGTCTTCTAGGTGAGAAGTGTTGAGGGATCTGACTGGGGTGATGACTGGATGAATGGTGAGAGGGAGACACGCAAGAAATATTGTGATGGTAGAATCAGCAAAATTTGGCCGCTGGTTGGTTAAATAGAGTGAGGAAGGAAGGCTTATTAAGCACCTGTTATGTGCCAACTACTGTGCTAAGGACTTTATGAATATTATCTCTTTTGATCTTTACAAGAACCCTGGGAGGAGAGTGATATTCTTATCCTCCCCATTTTATAGTTGAAGAAACTGAAGGAGAGTCAGGTTAAGTGACTTACCCAAGGTTATACAGCTAGAAAGTGTTTGAGGCTGAATTTGAACTCAGGTCTTACTAACTCCAGGCCCAGTTTTCAATAGAACTGTGCCACTAGACTGTAAGCTAATGAAGTGTCCAGAATAAAAGTGAATCTTGAAGATTAGAAAAAACAGGAAAGTTTAATAGAGGGATGGGTTTTGGAGGAAAGATGATATGTTCTGTTTTAGACATGCTAAGTTTGAGAGAGCTGAGTTCCCTGAGGCAAGTAGGTATCATTCTGATATTTAACTAATAGAGTTCAGCCCTGACCTTTGTGATTTGGGAGGAAGCTCTCAGTATACTTAAAGTTGAAAATTATCCCTAGTTAATGTCTTTTGGAAACATCCAATTTGTAGCCCAGAAAGTCATAAACGGGCATTGATTAAGCACCTACTGCATATCAGCCATTGTACAGCAACAGTCCTTGTTCTCAAGGAGCTTACAGTCTAATGGGGAGATAACATGCAAACAATGATACAGATAAAATATCATATATAATAAATTAGAAATAATCAGCAGAGGGGGGCCTCTAATATTAAGGGGGGTTGGGGAAGGCTATTGTAGAAAGTGGAATTAGCTGGGACTTGAAGGAAACTAGATAGAGATGAGGAGGAAGAGAATTTTAGGCATGAGGGAGAGGCTATAAATATGCTTGGAGTCAGGAAATAAGAGTGCAAGGAAGTCAGAGCCGCTGGATCCCAGAGAATATTACAATGAGAAAGTTGTAAGAAGACTAAAAAGGCAGGAGAGGGCCAGGTGACGAGGGACTTTGAACGCCAGAAGATTTCATATTTGATCCTGGAGTTTATTGAATGGGGAAGGAGTGGCATTGTCTGACTTGCACTTAAGGAAGATTAATTTGAAAGGCTAGAAGATTGCATATGTAAGACTGGACCAGATCAACTAGTTGTCAAGGTAGGAGAAGAGGTGTAGCTCTTTATGAAGAACCCAAACCATAAAAGCTAAGAACTTTGTGAAGATCCTTGAAGAAATAAAAAGGACCAAAAGGGAAATTTCCCAAATTGGAAGTGACAACTTTCTATTTGAAGTAAATGATCAGAGAGCCAAACAAGAAAGGGATATAAAAGTCTGTCTCTTTGGGGTTTTCCCTTTTTATAGAGCTGTACATTTTAGCTTATGAGAAGGCTAGGTGGGAAGGCTGTCATATTTTACTTATAGGCATGGATGGATCTAACCCATCCTTGGAGAAACTTGTGTTTCCTACTACTTTCCTACTTTGGGGTTCAGCCAAGTACAAAATCTTTTTGTCTTCCTGCTCAAGTAGCAGTTTGGGCTGCTGTGCGGCTGTTCAGCAAGAATGAGCATGTCTGTCTTAAATGATAGTGGAGTGAGAGCCATGAAGACGATTCTGTCTAAAATGTAATTTGTGCTCTACGCCTCTACCACTAGGAAAACAAAGTTTGAAATGAACTGGTTGTGTGACTTGGATTGTTTTTCCTTTTTTTAAGTTGCTTACTTTACACACCTTTTAAGTTGTTGCACTAGGATTTGGCTCTTACCAGTACACAGCAGCTTGGAGAAATAACCATAGCAACCCTTGTTTCACAGGACATAGATTCCTCTTGCAATCCCTCACATCTCCCTGAAACACCCACACATGAAGAGGTGAAACTGAAGCTTCTTTTCTTAGTTATAGTCAAAGGGTGTTTCCAACAAATATATTTCTCTTTTGAAAAATTCTTTCCTGCTCAGCATTTCATTTACAAAGCCAGTTGATTGTATTTGCTTTATACTTCACTTTACTTTTAATTTGAGAACTTATTTCTCCAAATAGATTGAGTAACGGGAAGAGTGACTCAGAAATTTATAGGACTGAAAGGTGTGCCTTATTAGGCATTTCTCTGATCTTTCCTCTTGGATGAGGAGTGGTGGTGTAGGCACTGGAAATGGGTCAGAGTTATTTGTACAAATTAATTTATGTAAACAAAGCTATCTAATAGTCTGTTTTCATCCATGAGAGTCTTATCCAATATATCTTTCTTTGGACTCCACACTCCTTGAGATAAGAATATAACCTATACTTTACTAGGTTTATAGGTAAATGTTAGTTTTTGAGTGATCAAATTAAATTTTTTTTTCATATCAGAGCTTGTGAAAATGTCAAAATTTCAACCCAATGATTCCATTAAAGATGATTTTTTTAAACAATTTACCTTTCTAGAGTTTAGTACTCCTCTCTACCTCCTTTTACTGTTCTATCTTATCCACCAGGGCAATGGGAATAATTTCCTTATTTAATGACAATTAAAATTCTTATCTAACATATATATTGTATTGTTTAAGCCAGAATTTTTCATAATGTAATAGTCCCTTTATTAGCCTTGTGGAGTATTTGTAGTATGTGTTTTCTCCATACTTGAAGAGGACCAATGACATCATGATGTTTGGGGTCATGGTATGGTGTGTTTGACTATGGCTAATCAGTCCAATAAGAGCTTGGAAGACTATACTGCAGGTCAGGCACAGATAGTTCATTTGAATGATTGGGATGGAGATGCCTCTAGTTTTGTGCATCTCACATTTGTTTTGAGCTACTGCAATTCTGCTTTGCTCATAGAGCACAGAGCCTTCTTTGATGTGGGCATGCTGTGCTGGGCAGTCCTGTGCCAGCGTCTCTCCTATCTCACAATCAATATTCAAGTTCTTCAAAGGGACCTTGAACGTATCCGTGCGTCACTTCTGACCTCCATGTGAGCTCGTGCTTTGTGTGAGTTCTCCATATTTGGGCTATGCGGCCAATCAGAGTTGTGCTCCCTGCAGTCATTTGAATGCCTGAAAGTTTAGCTCAAGGGCCAGAAAGAAGAGATCTTAAGGTGATTTCTCTAGGGCCTGGGGGTGACTATGCTACTCAGTGCTATATAACTAACTCCTCTAGCTCCGTATTTCTTCCAGGATCAGAAGTAGAGTATGACGTGGAGACATTAGATTCAAATCCAGCCTCCGGCACTTGCTAGTTGCATGTGACTCTGGGAAAGTCATTTAACCTCCGTTTCCATTTCCTGATCTGTGAAATAAAAATAATTATAGAATTTACCTTTCGGGGTTGTTTTAAGTATAAAATGAGAGAATATTTGTAAAGCAATTTGCAGACCTTAAAATGCTATATAAAAACTAGCTGTTATTATAATCAATAGTAAAAATTAATTTGTCATTTAAAATTTTTCCTACCTTACCTTCCTTCTTATACTTTATTCCTTTCCCAGGACTAATGTACTTATAATCTGGTATGCCATATTTACTTAGGCTTTTACATGCACAATTTGAATCATATATTAAATGATTTATTGAAGAGGGCATGTAAAGTGAATATATTTACGCTGAATCAAATTTTCCCACTGACTTCTACTGTACTTTTACAGACATACTGCCCATAGGAAAACTTTTGACTCCAACTCCAATATTTAGACCTTAACATTTACTTCAGTAGTATTTTAATGATTGTAGGTTGTATGTATGTCTAATGTGCTTCCTGCAAGAAAATTTAGTTAAGTAGACAAGTTATATTGTTATGCATTCAATTCAAAGCATACTTGTTAAAATACAAGTTATTTTCTGGATCACTCTTCACCTATTCCATGAAATTGTAGTGTTTTATGTAGACACATTAAGTCAGTTGTTATCTTGGGTATTTACCAGACTTCTCTAGATCCACTCAGAATTTCTTAGATTCAGAATCACAATCTGCCCAGACAGACAGCTGTCCTAGACACTCATTCTCTTATAACCATCCATGGCAGCTTCCTTCCCTTCCCTGTCCCTACCCTACTCAACTTTCCTTGTACTCAATTTTTCCATGTCAGTGTCATTTTTCTCTCAATACATTTAAGTTTCTTTAGGGCTAGGGATTGTTTCTTTTCTTCCTTTTTTTTTTTTTTTTTAAATTTTATGTCCTCAACACAGCGTAGTACACCAGCTCAAAGAGATGTTTTTAAAATATTGCATGTGGGCCTGGTCAATTTACTAGTGCATTGTATTCATTTACTGAATACTCAATGGGTTAGGTTTTTAAAAAGCTAACTCCCTTTGGGGAAAGAAATGACCTCAAGTTTTGGAGAAATTTCTTACTTTTTCTTTAATAAAATCATTAAATCTTAGAATTTTAGAGTTGGAAGGAAACTTAGGGGTCATCCAATCTTACTTATACTTAAGAAGGAATTCCCTCTCTGGAATTCATGTCCTTTTCAAGAGATTATCTATTCTCTAGTTAAAGACACCTTCAATGGTGAGAGCTTGCTATTTCTGGAGGCAGTCCATTCCACTCTGGGACAGCTCTATTTGTTATGAAGTTTTACCTTGTATTAATCCAAATATCTGCCTTTCTGTAACTTCCATACTCTGTTTCTGGTTTTTAACTTCTGAAACCAAGAAAAACCAGTATAATGTTTCTCTTGTGTCATATCTTTCCAAATGTGTGAACACATCAGTCATCAGCCTTAGTATTTTTCTAAATATTCTTCCTTCCTTCAAATGATCTTTGAGTCCTTTTGACATTTTAGTTACTTTTCTCTAGATAGATGTCAGTGTCCTTAAAATATAGTGCCCCAAATGGAACACAATATCCAGACATCACATGACCATAACTCTAGCTTAGGCTCTCAAAGGATGACTAGGTCTTCTGCGGAGTTGGAGGAAATCTCAAGGCAAAGAAGCTATGGGGGCTGGTACAGGATAGGAAAGGGAAAAATCACAATTAAACCTATTGAAATTCACAGACATCTGGAGGAGTGTTATTAGATTTGGAGCCAGAAGTTGCTGCTGCTGTTGCTGTTGCTGTTCAAATGTATATAGCTCTTCATGAGCTGTATGGTCTTCATGACACCATTTGGGGTTTCCTTGGCAAAAATACTGGAGTGGTTTGCCATTTCCTTCTCCTGCTCCTTTTACAGATGACAAATTGAGGCAAACAGGATTACGTGACTTGCCCAGGGTCACACAGCTAGTAAGCGTCTGAGGCTGGATTTGAACTCAAGATTTGAACTCAGTCTTCCTGACTCCAGGCCCAGTTCTCTATCCACTGTAATGCCTAGCTGCCCTGCACCTACTTGGAATCTGTAATTTTATCAGATTGGGTTTGGGGCTATTATTCTTTTTATGCAGATCACAGTGCCTGTAGAATATATTTGAAGGTCTTCAATCAGGTCCAACTTGAGATAACTGTTTTCTGACTTTGCTAAGCTGGTCTTTGGACAACAGATAATTCATCATCAAAGCAGTTCTCTCTGGCTTTGGTACCTTCTGAAAAGCTCAAGCTCAGTGATCTTTGGTTTTTAGCTTTTCTTAAGTTTAACACTTTTTAAATTTATATAGAAACCCACAAAAATTAGTGGGTCTATTGGATTTGTGTGGATTTTTTTTTAAAGTATGGTGCTTTGAAAATGATGATTCAGAATGGAGAGAGGGGCTCAGCATACTTACTCAAAACTCTGTGACTCATTATCATCATGTCTGATTATCTACCAGTTGACTGATAAGTAACAGTAGTTGCATTAAGAAGAAACTCCAGGAAAGACACAAGTTGGTTTGTGAAATTGAAAAAAGTTGTTTGGCAACTATCTAATCAGCCCCTGAAGTTAATTTTGAGTCTATTTTTTAAAAAAAGAAAGACGATTCATTCTTTATAGCAAAGACCTTTCTTAAAACCTTATGGATTTAGAGCTGGGAGAGACCAGCTGAGGAAACTGAGGCCCAGAGAGGTCACACAGCTGTGCTAATATTTGAATTGAGGCCTTTTGACTACAATGCCATTTTCTTCCCACTTCTACCTTCCTTCTCTCAAGGATGAGCTAGAAGAGACAGGGAACCCTTTGGCAAAATTTTATTTAATTGCTCAGAATTTAAACTTGGGCCTCTCAAAGTATTTTTGTTTCCATATTTTTTGGATATTTTTTCTAAAAGTAGAAGGGAATATGTTATAAAGTAAATTTGCAAAGTGCAGTATGTACTTTTTAAAGTAAAGTGCAAGCCTATATGTGCACATATCAGTGATCCTGTATCACTGATGAACCAACGAGCAGTGATGTTGCCTTAAACCTCATTTATTTTCAAGTAATGAAGAGACTTACAGAGACACTAAACTAATTTGGGGTGGGCGATAAACGAGTTACATTCTCCCTCTGCTTGACCTCATTGCTTTTTAGAGACAATATTATTTATGTATGGCAATAATTATTAATCACCAACACCTACCAAACTTCACAAAACACCTAAGGGAGAGGTGGCTTTTCTTCCCTTCACAGCTAGAAATTTTGAAGCAGAGGAGAAGAACTGACTTGGCCTGGATTCCAGGGTGTCAGTGCGGCCATCTAAGCTGTCACTGATTTTTATTCAAGGACTATTTATAGATTGGTACTGTATGTCCTAAAAAGTCCATCAGAATTTCATCTGAATGTATATATTTGTGTGCAGTGAATTTTAAGGAGTTTTGCTTTTGGATTATTCTGCATCGTCTTTTAAAGTGTATCACAGCGCAAGCTGTAAAATGTCTCCAACATTTGATTCAATGCGGAAAAATACTGACATGGATTTTTATCTTGGGGGAAGTGCTCTGGTGGTCCTTTTTGTCTCAGACCATATGTATCATAGCAGATCAGCTATGCAGAAGTAGTTACATGTCCCTACAAAATTACTAACCCCAGTAAATACCAGGAAATTGTGGCTATGTGTGTGTGTCAGATGATTTCTTAACCACTTTTACACTGCATCTAAGCACTTAAAATTTTTGTCTTAAGGTAGATCTATTTTCAGCACCACAGTATAGTGTGAAGGGGATGCTGAAGAATATAAGAATTATTCTGAACACTTTTTTTTACATGTATTCTATTTGAAACATCTATGTCTGTGAATTCCTTTGGCAAACTTGCTTGTAACCTGCTAAAAAAATGTAGCCCCTTCAAACCCCCAATCTTTGACGGTTAAGTTCTCTATAAATGCTGTCATAATCTGTCTCTTGAAGAGCTGCTTCTTACTGACCTTTTCATCCCAAAACAATTTTGCTTTTGAGCCAGAAGCAGTTTGTGGAAATTGTTTTCTTTTTTTTACCTAAGCTGCCCAGTGGCTGGCAAACCAGCTGCACATGGGGGCAGTTGCGTGTTGATGTTGAGTGCTGCTGGTTATTGCGAGGTTGGCACTATCATTTTTCTCTTTCCTAATGAAGCATTAAGGTTCGTTTACATAGTTATAAATATAATAATTATTGCAGCTGTGGCACTGTGCCTAAGTCATCTTGAAAACTGAACACAAAATCTTTTTAATAGCCTTATAATGGTCTCTTTTGAAATGTTAAAGGGGTTTGGTTTTTTTTTTAAGTAACAATATCCATGTTACAAGTGTCATTTATTTACCCTGAGATTTGAACATTTTGACCATTTCTGAACATATTTCTGCACCTTCATCAAGCAGTGTGCTTGTCACCTTGAGAGAGGTGTGCTGGAGAGCTCCCAGGATTCCAGCTGACGTAGTGAGGTAGCTACCTTGGTCCCCTCACATGCCAGAAGAGAGTCCTTAGCCACCTCTCCAGGCTAGCTGGTTTTGTGATAATTCAGTGAAGTCTTGTCTGCATGTGTGAAAGTTGTACAATATCTGTTTATTTCTGGAGAATGTAGATTCTGTCATGAGAAGTTTTTCCAAATCACTGCTCCAGTTTGAAGCATTGTGTAAGTGGTTCTATTTCCTGTGTATTATGATTACCTGTGATCTGATGGAGACAAAACAAAGGACATCACAGTAATGACAGGGGAAGAGGACTGTTGCTCAATCCTTTTCTTGGCTGGTATTATTAGTTCTTTTACTTGTAATTTATTTTAAAATTGTGCTCAAGTGACAGATATTCTGAATTGTTCTCTCTTGCCTTCTGGAGAGAAAAAGAAAATAATGTGGACAAAGAGCTCTCAAAAGAGTTTATTATAGCCTGGATATCGATTTCTGTGCAAAAACAATCTAACTTGCCCATTTACAGATGATAGTAACAATAGTCAGTGTTTATATGGTGCTTTAAAGTTTATAAACTGTGCATATGTATGTCATTTGATCCTCACAACAACCCTTCTCTTAGGTAGATACAATTATTATCCTCATTGTATGGATGAGAAAACTGAGGCTGAGTGGGGCAGTGTGACTTATCCAGGGTCACTCATCTGGCAGGTGTTTGAGATGGGACTTGAACCCAGGTCTTTCTGATTCTAAGTTTAGTGCTCTTACCTATTCTGCCACCTAGCTGCTTCTGTGTCAAGGTTACATTCCAGAATATAGAAATATATAAAATTGAAGAAGTGGATTACCTAGGTAGACATTAAAAAAGCTCCATAATTGTTGATTTGGTTTTGTTTATTGCCTTAAATTATCTTAATGTTTTATTGTTTTCTTATAAGCAAATTATATTATTACATATTAAGTATATAACATGATATGTCAGTACACATCTCCAGCCAAGCCAATGCAGATGAACAGTGAGCTGGGTCCAGAATTTAAGAGGAGGGAAAGAGCAGTTTGGATGGTATTTGGGAAATTGTGTGATGTTTCCAATGATCCCAAGCTGCTCCCTGGCACAAAACCCCATATTTTTTAGTACAAACGTTCTGGTGATATTTTTCGTTTGCAATTCTTGGGACATCACAGTCTCTGAAAAACCAAAGTTGTGCTGACCCAGAGAACAAGGGAGAAGATTCATAGTTTGTATGAATAGGATATGACCTGTTTCTAGCTTTAATAATAATAACATTTATATAGTACCTACTGTGGGTACTAAGTACTTAATAACTATTATGTCATTTGATCCTCAGAATAGCCCTGGGAGGTACGTGCCATTATTAGAAACCCCATTATGTAGTTAAGTAAGCTGAGGCAGAGGTTAAGTGGCTTGCCCAAGGTGAGCCACCTCATAAGTGTCTGATGCTGAATTTGAACTCAGATCTTTCTGACTTCTGATTCAGCAGTCTATCTACTATTCTCTCTGTAACATATGCATGGTTGCTTTCTAAATATAATGACACCCGGGCTCACATGGGGCATGAATAAATATTTGAGATTTGCTGAAGCTCCTCCAAGGAAGACTGTGACTTTTGCCTTAGAGGAGAATGAGAGGAAGGTTGTGACTAGGCACTTGTTTGTTCCCTAATCTCCAAGATGGCTTGAGTCTAATATTATATGTCTTAATATATCTGAAATGTTGATAGTCCAGGGATTCGTATGTTGAAAATAAAAAGTCACCTTCCTGATCATTTTCAGGAGGAAGGTAATAGCTTAGTTTCTTCCCACCATATGCTGGTTACATTACACACAATTGTAGAAAAGCGAGTATACCCATTTATCCAAGCAAAATGGTAAAAAGAAGCCAGAGAAGCTAAACAAATTAGAATAGACCAATGGTTCTCAACCTGTGGGTCGCAACCCCTTTGGGGGTTGAACGACCCTTTCACAGGGGTCACAGGTGTCACCTAAGACCATCAGAAAACACATATTTCTGATGGTCTGAGGAACTGAGACACACTCCTCTAGCCATCTCCAGGTGGGTGCGCCCACATGCAGATATGCCCACATACGAGTATTAAAGGGTCACGGCATTAGGAAGGTTGAGAACCACTGGAATAGACCAAAGAATACACAATAGTAAAGGGTCTCATCAGCTGTAAGTGAGATAAAGCAGTTCCTTTAAGTTAAAGAGAGAGAGAAAGAGAAAGTTGAGGTGTGCCCACTCTCAGCAGTCTGGAGGATGGAAGCCTTGAGAGTCAGGGGACATATTGGGGAGGCTGGCTTCCTCCATAGGTCAGCAGTTTCAAGGATCCCAGTACTCATTCAAAACCTCATTCTTGTCTGTCTTGAAATTGTTCTCCTCGGTCTTTGTCTTTCACAGAATCTCAGCTCAGTAGCATCTCTTATCCAGTAAGGAGTAAATCTCTCTCTCTCTCTACAACCTCAGCAAAGCCAACAATGGGGCCGCTCTTCAGGGGAAGTCAGGTTAAATCAACAAACATTTACTGAGCAGCTATATTACTGAGCCAGATACTGTGCTGAGGGTTAGGGATACAGAGAAAGGCAAAAACACTCTCTGCCCTGAAGGGGCTTACAATCTAATGGGGGAAGCAACATGGAAGTAAGTCTATACAAAATAGATATATGTAGGCTAAATTGGAGATAATCTCAGAAGTTCTGCTTATATCAATGATACAAGAAGTATCATTGAAATGATATCAAAGATATCATTGAAATTTTGATTACATTACATTAAAAAGCCTTCACAGAAACAAAACCAGTATAGAAGGGAAACAGAAAACTAGGAAGAAAAGGTTACAGCAAGTTTTTCTGATAAAGACCTCATTTCTCAAATATATAAAGAACTGAGTCAAATTTATAAGCGTACAAGTCATTCATTCCTCAGCTGATATATGGTCAAAGGATATGAACAGGCAGTTTTCAGAATAAGAAATAAAAGCTATCTATAGTCATATGAAAAAATGCTCTAAATCACTGTTTATTAGAGAAATGCAAATAACTCTGAGGTACTACCTCATACCAATCAAATTGGCTAATATGAGAGAAAAAATGACAAATAATGGAGGGAATGTGAGAAAATTGGGACACTAATATATTGTTGGTGGAGTTGTGAGCTGATCCAGCTGTTCTAGGGAACAATTGGGAACTATGCCCAGAAGACTATAACACTGTTCATAACCTTTGAACCAACATTACCATTACTAGGTCTGTATCCCAAAAGGAGCAAAAAAGAGGAAAAGGACTCACATGCACAAAAATATTTGTGGCAGCTCTTTTTGTGGTGGCCAAGAATTGGAAATCGAGGGGGTGCCCATCAAGTGAGGAATGGTTGAACAAGTTGTGATATATGAATGTAATGGAATGCTATTGTTCCATAAGAAATGATGAGCAGATGGACTTCAGAAAAGTCTGGAAAGATTTACATGAACTGATGTAAATTGAAGCGAGCAGAACCAGCCCAACATTGTACACAATAATAGCAATATCGTAAAGGTGATCAACTGTGAATGACTTAGCTAGTTTCAGCAACACAGTGATTTAAGACAGTTCCTAAGGATTCCTGATTTTAAAAAAAAAAGATGGTATCAACCTCTAGAGAAAGAAATTATGGAGTCTGAATGCAGATAGAAGCTTACATTTTTTTAAACCTTATTTTTCTTGGAGTTTTTCTTTTGGGCTGTTTTCTTTCACAACATGGGTAATATGGAAATGTTTTGCCTGACTTTGCATGTATACTATAAATTGCCTTCTCAACGAGGGGTAAGGGAAAAGAGTGAAAGAATTTGGAGCTCAGAATTTTTTAAAAGGATGTTAAAATTTTTTACGTGTTGGGGAAAATATTTTTAAAAACTCAAAGATATCATTGAGGAAATGTATGATGGGAAAAGGCTATAAGCCAACCTTATCATGTAGTAAGAAAGGGGTATCAGATGGAGCTCCTGATTGCTACAGTAGTTTTAGTTCGAGGGCTGGGGGAATACCTAAGGCAGGCTTTTAGAAAGTTGTATCACTCCTTTATGGAGGATCTGTGGGAGAGCATTGGGCTATCACAGAATCACAGCATTTTTCAGTTGGAAGGGAACTTACTGGCCATCTAGCTCTGCACCTGCTGGATAGGAATTACAGCTATAACATAACAGATACATAAATGATTATTCATTCTCTGAGTGAAGACCTCCCATGAGGGGTAACTTACTACTTCTCAACAATCCATTGCACTTTCCCAAAGTTGCAGTTGTTTAGAAGATTTTCCTGACATCAGATTTGAATCTCTCTTTACAACTTACACGTACTGCTATTGCCTCTGCACTTGAGAACCAAACAGAGCAAAACGAATCCCTCTTTTTAAAGCAACTCTTCAAATTTTTGAAGATAACTAGTCTTCACTGAATCATCTCTTCTGCAAACTAAATATTTCCAGGTCCTTCAATTAATCCTCACATCACATGGACTCAGGACCCTTCAACATCTTATTGTTCTCCTCTGTTCTGGATGCCATGCTCTGAACTCTCTCCGGCTTCTTGATGTCTTTTTAAACTATGTCATAAGGGCAGAATGCAGGGGAGATGTAGAATCACGTGTGATAAGTAGAATAGTAAAGACATAGGAGGCAGGGAGAAGGAAATGAGGAGAAGCGTCCGTTACATCTTTGAATTCAATAGCAATAAAGTAATTCTTGTGATAAATCCCAGCAATATAAATTTACAGGACAGTATTAAAATAGAATGTCTTCACAGTCAGGTTAGGTAGGCTAAATAATGTTTAGACACAGATTTGCCCAACTATAAACAATAAATATTTGTTTCCTAGTCTGGTTATTGGTTCAAATATTGTCATTGAATCCTCATTTTCACTGTATGACCCAGCCAGTAAGCCATCCGAATGCAGGAAGCTTTATCAAATAGAAGGAGTAATAGCCTTTTCTCAAAAACCTAAAAATAGGTGTATTTTGTTAAACTAAATGAAGGCCAAATGATAAAAATGGGTGGACAGGACAAAAAGGCACCATTGTACCATGAATGAATAAATGAAATAAATTCTATTTCATATAATGCACAAGTATTTTATGATTGGTCTTATTCGTCAACAAGCATAGTAAAGTAGCTCTCCTTTAGTGGAAAAAAATGAATGCTACATTTTTCTGGACTTTTTTTAGGTGAGCTGTGTGTTTGAAGAGAAATTGGTTATGATTCAGAGGATTTACAAAGTGTAATTTTAATATTTGTCTTAGTATTTTTGAGGGTAACTGCTTTAAAAAAAGAGACAAAATGACTATAGTAAATTTGTGATGCAGCAAAAAGAACATTGAAATATAGTGAAAGAGCTGCAGCAATATTCATTGCTCTGGCATTAACTTGCAAGATGACTGTAGACATATCATTTCATGGCACTGGTGTACTCTCTAAAGAGTGTGGAATCAGTTTTGTTTAGCTCAAATGCTGTAGTCGGGAATGACAGCTACTCTCACAGAAGAGTTTCAAAGCAACTGCTGCTAAGACTAGCAGAGGATTAGTATGAAGAGAATTTCACTTGGGCTTATGGTCAGGGTGTTACCCAGGATTGGTGTTAGGGAGATACCAATAGCTGGTTTCTATAATAATGCTAATATGAGCAAAGCCCCACCCGAAATTAATTCAGAGAAACAAATAAAGAATCAAAAGAGTAAGAAAAAAGTTTCACTAATGGGAAGCCAGACCCATGACTTTGTCAGTGTATTTGAAGTGAGAAAAATTGTTGATATTGATATGATCATAAATATTGGAGGGCTAATAAAGTCAGGAGAAAAAAAGTAAAAAACCACTTGCTTGACATATGTAAAATTAATGCCAATAATAATTTGTGAACCATTGTCATCAACATGAGAACTAACACTATGAAGAGAAATTTTAAAAAAAATTCGTTTAATTGCATGAAAGCAATAATGATTATAGTGATTTATTGGAATTTCATGCCATGTATGCCTAATTGTTGTGTAGCACAACAGTGATTATGTATATCATTAAATGTGCATCAAATTAACTTTGTCGTAAGTTATGGTTACAGCAGTAGACTCTGTGTCAGCCAAGAATACTTACCAAGTAATAAGACTGATTCTACAAGTTATAAATCCATCTAAGTCACATTTTACATTCTTATGTTTAGTCTTCATAGTCTGTTGTTCATTCTGTATGATTTTTTTCTCATTGCTTAAAAAAATTAGGAGGACTTTGTTTTAGTGTGCTCAGTAGATACTTGTTGAATGACTAACAGGATGAGCAAGTTGGCTTGGCTGGATTTTGGGAGAGGCAGCGTAAAAGTGTACAGTTCAATGACGGCTTTGAAATGTTCAATGTTATCCATTGAATTCCACAGAGAACAGTGAGGTGTTAGAAGAAAGTGTGTAATATGGCATCTTGAAGGGAGAGTTTATTGTGGAAGAATTGGGAGGGTAAGAGAAGAGAAAGCTTATTTAAATAAGCTCATTGAGGTGATGGTTGGTGTGAATGTGCTTATAATAAAGAATTAGATCCTAGAGGCTTTCAACTTTTTATCTCTGGACATTAATCATATTCATTTTGGCAAGGAGCACTATAATTATTTTTTCTCTCGCAAATTTTGCAAACAGATTTTTTTTTCCTCTTCCTGAACTCAACATTCATTCTCTTGTAAATGAAGGTTAAAGGAAAAAGTAAACTCTTGTGGAAAAACTAATAGCAACATACCATACATAAATATGGACGTTAATAGGCAATTCATGTTACTCACCCTTTCTATAACGTGTTAATCTGATTACTCTAGGGAAAAATTTTCATTGTTCTTTTCAATTAAGAGGTTCATTTTCCCCTTAGTGTGTTGTTTTCTTTTTCTTCAAGCTTTGCTAATTCTTGGATTTTAGTGATTCAAGATGTCGAATAGGCACCAATTTGATTGAAATGTTCTTTTAAAAAAAAAAAGAAAAATGTGTTGTTATGTGTTGTTAATTTAAGAGCTCTCTGTTCATCTTAAGGATCCTAGCATTTCTTTAAAAGCAACTGTTGACATTTCACAATTCGTATTATTTACTGAGTAGAGATTGTTTTCTCTTAAGAACAAAGGATAATGCTCATTTTCAAACTTGTGCTGAGCCCATCCCTACCCCACCCCCTTTGTTCATGAATAATTGTAACCAAAGTAATGAAAAACACCTTTTAAAACTGTGGCATGGCAGCTGATTCAATTTGGAAGTCTGTCTCTTTCTTACTTCATTTTAGTTCTGTTACTGATTTGTGCATTAATACAATTGACTGATTAGACAGCTTCTTGACTCAGTTGTTCAGTTTTCAAATTCAGGCTGTTAACTTTGTGTGGAACAATTGACTTATGACTGAAAAAGAATCTCGGTGATCATGAAGAATACATATACCTCAAATTACAGAGGAAAAAGCTAAAGATCACCTCCTTCTGGTGATTATGTATTTGTTAACCATCAAATTATCCTTGTGAATCACTGTAGCTTAGCACACTATAAATGTGACCTCACAGTAGGTGTTGAATGAGGGCTTTGGTATCTGTTTCTCAAGGCAGACTTCCACATTGGTTATGCTTTAGAGATGTTTTGGTTTTCCTACCTGTAAAATGGGAGTGAAAATCACTGTCTTCTTTCACAAGGTGGCACTTGTTAGGACCAAATGACAATGCAAGACATTTTGCAAGCTTTTAAGCACTGTATAAATGTTTTAATTCCATATTTGCCATCACCATCCAAATTTGCTTAAGATAGAACTAGAAAATGTGTTTTCTTTTGAGTTCCCAAGGGTTTTTTTTAGTTTCTTCTGAGGAAAAAAAAAAGTGTTCTTGATAAGAACACTTGACACCACATCTGATTTGTTCCTGTGGCTGCTGTTAGTAATAAATAGATATTCAGTTTGCATAGTTTACAACTCCTTTTGCCCTCAGCCCACACCTTTTCCTTATGAGGTCACCTTTTTATTACTCGTGGAGCTTTTAATTATACAGGCTTTTATGTCTTTATTCATGAGCTATAATTGTGTCATTCCCCCTCACCCCCATCCTCTTTAAAACATAGGGCCTTGTACAGATGCTTTCTTAAGCATTTGTGGAATCAAATCAAACAAGTTGTCACAGATAGGAAAAGTTGGAGTTTGTTATGGATTGCAAACTGTTCACAGACAAGCATATTTATTTGCATTGAAATACCTTGGACACAATAGGACAAGAAAAAGAGGCCTTTTTTGAAAGTGGAAATAAGTCAGTTGCTTGAAATAATTGAACTCCATGAAGAGTTACACAGAGTGTTGCCACATTGGCTATCACCAGAAACTCTAGTAAAAAGAAAAGGCAACTCAGATTTAAGGAAGAGAATTTGGTTACTAGCATGAGCTTTTAAAAGAAAAAAAGTACTTCATCAGTTTTGCAAATAGTTTTATGAAGAAAGAGAGCATACCAAATTATTTCATCAACTTATAGTACATATAGGAATAATACGTAGAAAGCATAGGACCTGTTAAATTATGCAAAATACTATTAATATAACCATGTAGCTGACGAGGAGATTTATCATTAGTCTCATATGGAAAGAGATTCAAGCTTGTTAACTTGGGTGCAGCTGTCATATCTATGGTGTTTCACTGCATTTTGAATTTTGTTTAATTTTGACTGTTGGTTTCATTATAATGGCCCTGCCTCAATACATTTTCGAGTGGTTCTTTACAAAATAGGTTGGGTGAACCCCATGTGGTATTAGAGGACATGGACAAAAGTCCCATAGGATAGGATAGGAAAGAATGAACTGGTTTTGTTCTGTTTCATGTGAATGTTCATTGATGACTGGACCTATCCATCTAAGTAGTTCTCAAAAATACTGCTACTAGGAGCCCACTTAACAGTGTGGGGGAGGGAGGGCAGGGCCAGCTGGCACATTCTGAATGACTCTGACAAAAAAAATCCAACATGGAACTTTTTAGTTGTAGTTTTGCCCTTATTTACAGTATTTTGTCATTAGCAGTCTCATATACGATGCTTTTAAAATCTGTCTGATGCCATTTTGTAGAAACAAAACCAAACCTAAACAAATATTAAAACTAGTACCATTTGCTTGCATTTATTGTTTTTCTAAACATGAAATTTCAGTTCAGCAAATACAAATTAATTATTCACATTTTGGGGGATAAAAAGATGGACCAGTTGCACTTGGCAAGAGTGAGAAATCATCACAAATGTATAGCTCCTGCTTTTCATTGGTGTCTTTAGCAATGCCAAGAAAAACAGAGGAAGTCCCTTCAGTATACTAGATGGACTTCTTTGTCGAATTTGTGGGATGACGTGAACAAGAGTCACCCAGGATGGGCTGGCATGGATGTTTGTGATATGCATCTTTATAGATTTCCCATGGTGTGTGTGTGTGTGAGAGAGAGAGAGACAGACAGACAGACAGACTCATTTGAAGACTCAAGGATTCTTTGAGGATTTGGCATCCAAATGGAGTTTGTTGGTTTTTTTTTCCAATTACTTGTTTATTTACTTTTCGTTTACAAGATTCAGTTCCACAATCACTTGAGTTTCAGATTTTCTCCCCTCCCTTCCCCCTGCCCCCTATGGTGGCGTGCAATCAGGTATAGGATCTGCAAATACTTTCACATTGTACAACAGTCTG
>CM053589.1:102024555-102050383 GCA_028646515.1 Pseudochirops corinnae
GTGTATGTGTATGTATCTATCTGGCTCTTTCTCTTTTTTCAATGAAAAGCTTCCAAAATATAGAGACAGCAAAAGAAATCAAAATCATTTGGAAGTCACATTATCTGCTCCTGGAATTGTATTGAGGATCCTTTCAGTAAGTGTTCATAGGATGAGCGTATATTTTATTATATATTTTTATTATATATTATATACTTTTATTCAACTACAAAAACCACTTATTTTATCCAACTGTGCAACAGTCTGCTAAATATTCAATAAAAAGAGAAGACTAGTAGGATACATACTTTTGTCCCAGGACTACTTCTATCTGAACTCCATTGTACCAGTTGAGAATAATCTTTCTATAAAAATAATTTTGAAAAGCAAGTCATTTACAGCTTATAAAAGATCTTATGCACATTTTCCTATCTGATTTTTCCAATGATCCTGTGAAGTCAATGGGGCTGGTATTATTATCCCAATTTTATAAATGAGGAAAAAAGGCCCAAAGAAATGAAGAGACTGGCCCAAGTTCACAAAGTTAGTTATTATATACAGTCAAAGGTTAAAACTCAATTCTTCCAACATCCAGATCCAGAGCTCCTTTCAACTAGACCACAGCACCCTCACCCAAACAGGGCGGGGAAAGCCCTTCTGGGAGGCAGCCTGGAAGAAGATCCCCACACTCCCTGCTCTTTTATTCTACCATCCCAAAGGCTTTCAAGATTATGGTTACTTTTGGAAGCAAACTGACTGCCATTCGAATGTAAATTCTGAGGGTGGCATATATAATGCGATGCTTTTATATTAAAATCTGTTCTCTGGTGAGTATGTCTAAGACATCTGGTGATATATGAGCCTACAGATGAAGCACATTTACATACACACTTGCATGCACAAGATACCACACCAATCTTTTTAGTTTTAGTTTGTTTTGTTTTGTTTTTTAAGTGCTGAGGGCACTATTAACTCCAATTATCAAAGAAGAACACTGCAAGAATGTGTACTAACAGAAGAGGTAAATGTGAATCACTAAGCTTAATGTGCAAAATAAAATCCTCTTTTTTGTACCACATGGATACACTTTTAAAAAATTCTGCCTGTGAACTAAAGTTAATCAGTGACTCTTCCTTTTTCTTCTCCAATTCCATTCCTTTCATGTTTATTTATTTATTTTTTAGTTTAAAGTGATTCTCTAATCATAAATGGCTCTGGAAAATTATACAAAATCAAGTGCAGCCCATTTTAAGAGGAAAACCTAAGCCTACAATAAACTTTTGAGTATTTTTAATTCCTTTCTCTGTGAAAACAGAAGAGGAAAGATGTGACTAGGGCACCCTGGAAGCTCCCTACTCACATCTCTTTATAATAGCTGAAAAGTCTGGAGTATTAGGCACCTCGGAAAAGGTAGCTTAACCTCTCTAGGTTCAACGGAATCAGAAAACACATCCATCACCTGAAAAGAATGCAAGTGAGCAAACATAAAAGAGAATTATCCTAGAATTCCAAACATTTATTACAAAAGGAAAATCTCTCAATTGTAGATCCGAGAATCATCATTTTTTGATGTGCTTGTTTGTTTTTCTATTCATAGGCTGCTTAAATATCTGGGCTAGTAAGACAAAATGGGGATGCAGTCATCAATTCATAATTACACCACTTTCTCTTTCTGTCTCTCTCTCTCTCTCTCTCTCTCTGCCCCCGCTCTTGTCTTTCTCTTCCTTACTACTCACCCCTTCTCCCCAGTCTCTCTTCTGTTTCCCTTCATCTCTCTCCCCCCCACTGTCTCCCTTCATCTCTCTCCCCCCCACTGTCTCCCTGTCTTTCTCTGTGTCTGTTTTTCTCCCCCACCCATCTTACTCCTTTCTCCCTTTCCTCTCCCCATCTCTATCTCTACCTCTTTCCCTCTTTCTCCCCCGTCCCCTGTCCCTTTCCTCCTCGCTCTCTGCACATAAGAATAAGAAAGGTAAGAGAAAAAAGGATGCTGTGCATGTACTCAGGACCTGGCTCTCTGAGTGATGAAAAAAATTACTCACAGCTGTTTTCTGGATCTTTTTGCAAGAGAAAGGTCAGTGGAGTTATAAAACTAAAAACACTCAAAAATAAGAAAGAAACATTGACCTCAGGTCTCAAGATCAATTATTAAAGGTTGTTGATAGATCTAAGGGGATTCGCTATGGGCGCCAAACTTCTATCCAACGCTCTTGGAAGGTCATGAGCAATAAAAAGAAAAATGGTGAAGTTTTAATTCTAAAATCTGACTGAAACAAATGGATTTGTAAATGCCATCTTTACGTCAGAGCCATTTCTCAACATCTCCTCTCTCCCCCCAAAAGAAGAGCAGACAACTGGTGATGGCAACCACAGCAGACAAGTCCTACACTTCCCTATTGGAAGCCATTTGCTGTTCTTATTGCTTTATGTCTTTGGGATGAAGAAATATGCTACTGACAAGAACAAGTATAATCAGCAGCAGACTGGAGAGCTTATTTGCTTTAAGCACACAACCTATGAAAATAAGAATTTAGAAAACAGATAATTAAGGGGTTCTTACTCACTCTACAAAAATACTAATTTTATGAAGGATTCACTCAAGTAGTAAGGTGTCTAGGCAATTCTAAAATAATCAGATGAACGAAAATTTATTTACCTACAATCTTAAAAAAAAGCACAACCACAATATAAAGGAAATGTGCTGCTTTTATTAAACTACAGGCATGTGCAATGGAAACAGAGAGAATGCCTCCACCCACCGCTGATGCCACTGCGGAGGTATCTATTTTCTTTCAAGTGGATGAACTATAGGAAAAGGTCAGAAAAGTTTTTAGTTACCTTTAACAATTAAGCCCAGTGCAGGACAATCTACAAAGGACTGAAATTCTTCCTGAATTTAATGTTGGATGAGCCCGATCATAATAACTACTCACATTTATTTAATAGCCTGAGGTTCACAAAGTGTTCCCTTACAACCACCCCCTGAGGTAAGTCGTACATGAATTATTATCTCTATTTCATACAAGAGAAATTGAATTATTTGCCTCAAATCAGACCTAATAGGGATCAACTCCTTGAGTTCAGGGATTTTTTCATTTTTTTTTATTATTCATATCCTGAGTGTCTGGTGAATAGTAGGCTCTTAATAAATGCTTGTGGCTTACTTGATAGGGCCATACGGCTGGTAAACCTCAAAAGTGGGACTTAAGCCCAGGTCTTCTGACTTCTGACTCTAAAGACATCCCTCTTTTTCCACTACATCACTCTCATGTGTTTCTGCTCATTACCATCCCTCTGCCCCTTGCCCCTCCCCCCATTCCAAGCTTCAAATAAGGAGCAGTCCAAAAGACCTTTAAAGAGCAAACAGGTGCCATAATCAACCATACTGTAAAAATATAACCCTCGTTTATAAAACCAACTTGCAGTGGCATCAGGCAACTGAAATGTACAAGACGGTATTTGCTGATACTTACAACTGCCAGTGACTTCTATGACAAGCACAAATCAGTTTGCAAAAGATGAAGGGTGAGAAAGGCAGGCACTGAAGTGAAGCAATGTATTGGAAAAATGATGAGAAGAAATTATCCTTAACCGGGTTAAAGTACTATGGCAACATTGTCTTCCAGCTTGTATTTTCCAAAAGATTCAGGAGAGTGTTTTATATTCTAGATAAGACACACATCTGTCTCATTTAAAGGAAGCAGAAATACAAATTCCTAACTGCCCAATAAGGAATTATTAAGACTGCCACCCTTCTAGGTACTGTGACATTCTATTCCTCTCCTATGCCTCTGCGGCTATTAGGACCATGTGTACTGAGAGGTGTAGCAACATCTAGAAGAGGTGTAGAGACCCTTGGCTACATGATAATAACAGAGACTATGTAACAGTCATTTCAGTCTTCATGGCCCCATTTGGGGTTTTCTTAGCAAAGATACTGTAACAGTTTGTCATTTCCTTCTCTAACTCATTTGACAGATGAGGAAACTGAGAGAAACAGGTTTAAGTGACTTGCACAGGGTCACACAGCTGGTAAGCATCTGAGGCTGGATTTGAACGTGGGTCTTCCTCATTCCAAACCCAGTGCTCTAGCCACTGGCGCCATCTAATTGTCCTGTAGGGAAGTTATCTAATGATTTTTCACTTACTTTTCTAACACTTCAAGATCAGACTTCCTGTCACAAAAACCTTCTGAATAGTTCTGGGTCACCTAGTAATATAATCAGTAAAGAATTTTTAATGATGCAATTATGTTAAGAAAGATGTAAGGTTCTTAAATTCTCCCTGTTATTATATGCTAGATGGGTATAAAAGGAATTGTAACATCTCCTAGAAAATAACAGGAAGAAATAAAACTATGGTGAGAAAAGATCACAGAATCATCACAACATGAATTTGAAGCTAGAAAGCCAACTAGTTAAAAGTCTTTCATATGAAGAAACTGAGGCCCCAAATGAGGAAGTGACTTGTCCAAAATCAAATGGATATTAAGTGGCAGAAGGAAGATTTGCACTGAGGTCCAATAACTCAATCCAGAACTCTATTTACTCTCACACTCTACCTCTTTGGACAAAATGAGTTTGCAATTGCTTTTTGAGCTATCAATATGCTCTGGTTCAAAGAAAAGTAGGATTCTATTCTTTATAGAACCAGATCATTGCTAAATGAAAAGTTCTAGCTGCCATGCTCTAAGTAGTTAACTGCCCTGAGTGGGCCAAGTTGAAGACATGGGTCCAAGCAAGGACTCTTTGAAATTAATTACCCACAAAGGTGACTGAGTTCCCATTAACTGATAAGAATTGGTGACTATACTTCAGGAGTTTAACTCCATGGGTATAGAAGTACAAGTGTGGTAGACAATTGTTCAAACAATCAGAGGTCAAAAGCTATTCTCCTCTTCCTGGGCTTTCCTAACACTGATCTCTCCTGGTTCTTATACCTGTCAAACTGATCCTTTTGTTTCCATGGGTCAGAGTTCTGAATCTGAAGTCAAAGAATGTGGGTTTGAATATGGTCACCTGTGTGACCATGGATAAGCACTTAAACACTCTTTTGGCCTGTTTCCTCACCTGTAACAAGGAAGCTGGATAAGATGAGGTCATTCCTAGGTTTAGATAAACCTCCTTACGGCTAAGGTCTGGTTTTTATGTTTTCTTTCTCTTTTGCCAGCACCTAAACAAACAGTACCTAAGTACATAGTAGGCACATGATAAATGTTTGTTGTTGTTAAATCTAAGATTTTTCATTGTTTTATCATTGTAACCTTATACTTAAGTGTGGATGCTCTCTAAGCCTTTGTCCTATGTAGTTTCCCATACACACATATTTATATACATACATGCACATACATATATATATATATATATATATATTTATGTATGCGTGTATGGAGAGAAAAATGAGAGAGAAGAGAAGAAAGAGAGATGGGGGGGGTTCCTACCCCCCAATACTGTCATTTACTCCCACGGATTCAATTAATACCTCTAAGCACAGATGACCTCCAAATCTATATATGCAACCCCAAACACCAGTCCCACATTTCTAGCTACTGGTTAGACATCTCCACCTGGGTCTCCCACCACCTCCTTAAATTCAGTATGTACCAACTCTTCCCTTTCTCCAAACCAGCCTTTCCTCTCATCTTCTCAATTTCAGTGGTGGGGATCATTCTCCTCCAAAACCTCAACCACATTTTTTTCCTCTTCACCTCTTCCTATTCCTATACATCCAACCAGGTGTCAAGTCTGGCCAATTCTTGCTCTTTAATATTTCTCACTTCCGTCTTCTCCCATTTCCCACTACCCCACCACTACAATTCAAGTCTTTGTCATCTCTTCCCAGGACTATTTAATAACTGATTTCCCCAACTCCAACCTGTCCTGCCTCCCATTCACCTTTCACATGGCTACCAAAATTAATTTCAATGAACAGGTCTTAAGATTCCAAAATTTCTAAGTTCCCTTCCCACTCTAAATCTATATCTACCTATATCTAAATCTAAATCTATGAGCATGTGAAGGCATTAACAGTTAATAGTAGAGGCATACAGGTGGCAAAGTGGATAAAGTGCTGGACCTAAAGTCAAGGAGACCTGAGTTCAAATTTGACCACAGATACTTACTAGCTGTGTGACCCTGGATAAGTCATTTAACCAGTTTGTCTCCCTTTCCTCACCTGCATAATGAGAATAATGACAGCACTCACCTCCTGGGGTTGTAACTATTTGTAAAGCACTTAGCACAGTAGGTGCTATATAAATGCTAGTTACTCTGTTCATTACCATTGGTTCTTGTTTGCCTACAGGAGATCCTATAGGATACAACACAGACCCCCTAAGTCAGTCAAATACTTAACTCTATAACTTTTTAAATTTTAATTTATATCCTCTCCCTTCACATATTCTTTTTCTCTCTGTCTCTGCCTCTCTCTCTTTCTCTCTCTCTCTCTCGATTAAAAAAGACTACTAGCTAGAACCCAACATGTCTTCTCTCCCCTCCATGAATTAATACATATTGTCTCCATACCACCACCTTCAATTGGTAATGCACTATTTCCTTATTTCTGCTTTTTCTTCTTTCCCTATTCTCTTCCTTAAAGGCTGGCCCCAGGTCCAAGAACCTCCTCTTCTGATCCTCATTGCTGAAAATATTTTTTTCATCACTTTGAATTTTCACTGAGCACTTTATCTGACTCTCTCCTTAGTGCCATCATGCTGTCATATTGTATTATACTCAATTATATAAGTGTACTGGCAACAACTAGAATGTAAGTTTCTTGAGAAGAGGCATCATGACATGAGTTATGTTTAGCATCCCAAGTATCTGACACAGTATCTTCCAGTAAATCAAACAATAAACATTTATTAAGTGCTTAACTCTAACCTTTACCTAGGGCATCTAGGTGGCACAGAAGATATAGTGCCAGGCCTAGAGTCAGGAAGACCCAAGTTCAAATGCATCCTCAGACATCTACTAGCTTTATGACCTTGGCAAAGTCACTTAATCTTGTTTGCCTCAGTTTCTTCATCTATAAAATGAGCTGGAGAAGGAAATGGCAACCACTCCAGTATTTTTGCCAAGAAAAACCCAAGTGGGGTCATAGAGTTGGACCTGACTGGGAAGAATGAAAAAGAATACATGCCAGGTATTGAATGAAGCAATGGAGATACAAAAAAAAGTAAAAGACAATCCCTGTTCTCCAGAAGCTCATACTGGTGTGAGCTCTATACATGGTAGGTATTTTATAACTATTTATTAAACTGAATTGAATTAAATTGTTGGGGGGGCGAAAAGAGGCTGGTTAGATCTGGAATGAAGCAGGGCTAAATTTTTTTCACTGTCATTGAAACTGGGCTGTTGACAGGGAACAGACAGAAGCAGAGTCAGTGATCTGGGTCAGAATCAGATAAACGGTAAGTACAGTATGTACCAAAGTCAGAAGGACTAGGCAAAACCTTCAAGGAAGGCCAGCTGTGCCAATGGAGCTTCTGTGTCGGCACCTCCTAGCTCTAAATCTGATCCTGGATTCCCTGGTCCCTGATGTAGACTGTCAGTCCTAGTCTAGAAGGGAAGGAGCCTTTTCCCCACACCATACCTCAGCTCCACAGGTTTTAGGTTCTGTTAAAACTGTCTTTCTTGCTAGGAAGTCCTTTGAATTGAACTAAAAAGGGAAATAAGTATAACTGACAATATCACAGCCAAACCTAATTCTTTTCTACTTGTTATGCTAAGACCCTGGCCTATTGACATTAACTTCTAGTCAGGACCCTGGCACAAAAGCAGACATTTCACAGAATTGCACCCTCTAAAGAGGAGAGGATTTCAGCAATCATGTGGATTGCTCATTCTCAAATTTTGCTCTGAGGAGCCATGAAACATTGGAGTTTTGTGATGTTTCATTTTTTTGTTTTGTTTTTTAAGTGCCTTACGCTGATTAATATCAGGCATTAAAATAATTTTAGAGTCTCTTACAACAAGAGTTACTCCAAAATTTTGTTTAAACTGAAGTTATTAGCATTGCAAAGAGTCTGAGACTCATGGATTCTAGTCCGACCCCCTCAATTTTACTGAAGAAAACAGACCCAGAGAATTAATATGACTAACTCACCTTAGTGGCAGAAAATAATTTAAATTATTGTAGAAAGAAAATCATTTATAGTCAAAAAATTATAATGATAAAAAATGGGAAGGGCACATAAGGGCTGGCATTTGCATTTGTTGCTTGTTCTTTAGTCATTTTTCAGTCGTGTTTAACTCTTCACGACCCCTTTTGGAGTTTTCTTGACAAAGATACTGGAGGGGTCTGCCATTTCCTTCTCCAGGCATTTATATACCATTTTACAAATATTATCTTCACGTATCCTAAACAACCCTGGGGGTATGGAGGAGTTGCTATTAATATCACCATTTTATAGATGAAAAAAACTGAGTCAGTTAAGCAATTTGGTCAGGTTCCATCGCAGTATCGAAGGCAGGATTCTCACTCAGGTCTTTCTGACTTGGTTCCTCTGTGCCAGTTAGAGCACTAGTCATTACTCTCAACTATTTTCCAGCAGGAACAAGAGCTAGGTAAGAACTGAGACAAAAGGTGGGCTAATTTACCATAAAAATATCAGTCTGGGAGGGGGTGTCCCTCAAGAGTTCTGGCCAGAACAGCAGACCTTGATTTAGAAAGACCAAGATAATCTGCCGCATCCCCAGTCATCATCAGTCTTCTTGACTTCAGTCTTGTCAAAGGACTTCATTACTCTGGAGGAGAAAGTGAGACTGACTTTGCATAGCTCCGCCTCACTTAAATCCACTCCTAGCACAAGTCAAGGCATCACCCTCAAGAACAAAGGCACAACAACAACCAGGAACAAGGGGAAAAATGAATTTGAAGTGACTGCTGGTTGTTGCCTTTAGCAGTATCATCAGACAGAATTGGTCTGAGCTGACCTCAATTTGGAGGAAGATGTTTTTAAACTTCAAAGAGCAACATGTTATGGAGACATACTGTCTATATAGCCTATTAGAAACTCTGGATTCACATCAAAAAGCAATGATGTTGAATGTCTTTTTTTTAAAGATAGAATCAAAACTCTAATTCCATAAAAACTCAATTTTAAAATCAAGTACTTTCTTGAACTGACTTATCAGCATGCTCCAAAGTTATCAGACGGTGTCTTAATGCATAAAACTTTAAAAACAAAGACAAAGATAGTACCTTGGTCATTCTCAGCAACATTCCCAACCCTGCCCTAAATTTAAGCCGACCTGGAGTCAGTGTGACTTGACTTTCCATGTGGCCTTGGACCCCTATGAGATGAGTGACTTAAAGTCACTTAACCTCTATTTGCCTCATTTGTAAAATGGGGGTAATAGTAACACCTATTTCCCAAAGTTATTGTGTGGGTAAAATGAGATAATTTGTCAAATGCTACAGAAACATCAAAGCACTCTATAAATACTAGCTATTATTACTCCAAAAAATCCTATTGGGGAAAAATGTTTCTGAAGGGAGAGAAATATTCTAATTTGTCTGTGGGTGTACTTCCCATTCACTAAAGAGCTATTTTATTTCCAATTCTAACTAAAAGAACAAGAAAAAAGTATTATTCCCCTAATCAGACATACAGAAAAACTTGCCATCACCCGGCAACCAAGATGGGTAGACCCGGAGCTTCTCTCAAATAAATATATAGCTCATTGCAAGTCAAATCAACTTCCTGTTGTAGACCAGCCACATGTACAACACATTCTACATGTGCATTAGCACCTAATCAGTAACTCCCAACTAAAAGGAGATTAATATTGTTATAAGTCTATATTTAGAAATCATGTCTTTAAGCTAAATCATTCTCTTTTTTTTTTTTTGGTGGGGGAAAGAAAATGACACTCAGTAGACTTTCAGTTACAGGGGTCTAGGATTATATACTTCAAAACTAGCAAAGTAATAGAACATTCACAATTATTGGGACAAAAAAGTTTCAATTTTAATTAAAGAAAAATTGAGTAACTTCCCTAAAAGGTTCAAAGGAAACAGAAAGCAAGTAAGAGAATGTTTTTAATATTAAAAGGTCCTAAATTTAGAATTAAAGAATAAAAAACTTGCATTTACATCAGTTAGGTATATTCCTAATAAAAAGATCTACTCTTAGCTTAAATCAGGCACTTTTAACCTAGAGACCATGGACCTCTGGTGTTCGAACTCAATTGGAGGAAAAAAAATTACATCTTTATTTTCATTAACTTCTAACTAAAACTCAGCATTTCCTTCTATTGTGATTATTTTTTTTAAATCAACACATTCTTCCGAGAAAGGGTCCAAAGGCTTTGCCAGATTGCCAAAAGGGACCATGCCACAAAAGTGGTTAGGGATCCCTGGTTTAAATGATCAAGTGTCTCTTGGAAAGTCAAAACAAACAAAAAAATTGGCTTAGAGCTTCAAGGTGTGACTCAATGTATAAAAAAGTCTGATCTACTCAGAACTTCTTAAGAAAAGGCATTACAGCATAAAGTAAGATCCACTCACAAGCTACCTATGATAAGAAAATCATGAAGTGATATAAACTGATGCCAAAAATCTCTTCAGAGATCAATGGCTACTGAAGATGTTCACAGATGCCACTGGGATCCTGCATTTTAAAAGGATTTAAAATACCTCTGGATAGATCACTCAGGCATCAAGGTGGCAAAGCAGGCCTGGAGTCAGAAAGATTCCTCTTCCTGAGTTCAAATCTAGCACTGGACATTTACTAGCTGTATTACCCTGGGCCAGTCATTTAACCCTGTTTGCCTCTGTTTCCTCATCTATGAAATGAGCTAGAGAAGGAAATGGCAATCCACTCTAAAATCTTTGCCCAAAAAAACCCCAAATGCGGTTACAAAGAGTCAGATACAACTGAAAAATGACTGATAGATAACTAAACTTATCTGAGGCTTAATTTCTTTACCTGTAAAATGGAAATAATAGTGCCTGTAAGATCCTTGATTTAGAGAGGAAATGACCTTAGAGCTCCATACAGTCCAACACGCTCCCTTCAGAGATGAGGACTCTGAGGCCCAGGGAGTTTCAATGACTTTCCCAAGGTCCCACAGATAATGACAAATTTGTGACAAATTCAGAGAGGTCTCTGATTCCAGAGCCAAGGCTTTCTACTGTACCAGCAGGTGTCCATGGTCAACCTACCTCACAGGGTTGAGAGGAGACTCAAATAGGACGAGGTACATAAAATGCTTTGTAAACTTTAAAGCAATCTATAAATGTCTATTGTTATCTAGTGTCTGGGGTTTTTTTTGGGGGGGGGGGGCCAGGAATGGAGAAGTTTTCCATAACTTTAACTTTAAAGGTGTAATTCTGAATATGTAATGAAATTTCTTCAATTTATGTAAGTCAAAAAGGCCAATATGAATTAGTGAAAGTATAAATGTTATATATAAACACACACATATATATGTGTGTATACACACACACATACACACATACACACACACAGAGGTCTTTTTCCTTATCCAAATAGATTCAAGAATTCAATTAAGACAGTCAAGTGTTCCCTACTAGAAAACTTTAGGGAGCTGATCTGCTTTAATGAATAGATAAGAAAAATCTGTAATTAGCATGTCAATTTTGTGTGTAAACAGGCACTTCTAAAGTACCAGAAGGTACCTGAAAAGTTCTAAGTAGTTTAAGCATTCTCCCTATAATCTCTTCAGCATTGTTAGTTCAGCAGATCATTTTTTTTTTATCCTGCAAAGGTGAATTTCAGCCTAACATCTGATATCAGCAACTCAGTGGAGTCTAAATTAATGTTGTTTACCTTAATTAATAACATTAAAAACCCCTTAATTCCAGGAGTTGCCCACAGATAAAGGTATGGTTCACTGAATAGCAGCTAATACAAGAAATTATACTAACTACTATATAGTGCTGTGACACAAAAAAGCTATGGACTCATAAAGCCCAATTATAAAAGACAGCGGGTAACTGAGAACAGCAGGTACTCTCCTTCCCAATGTTCCAACTGCCCATCTTTTGTCCTGTTCCATTACCACCATCCAGCTCTTCTAGTTCCCAGGTTTCTACCCTTACAACTACTGTGGTAGCTTAGCCAAAATTTACCAAGCACCAGCTAACATTCCTAAGACAAACTGCCCTTCTACAGGAGGTACTATGTAAGTCAAATTTCTTGCACTAATTAATCAAAATCTGTTAAGTCAAATGTCCTCCTGCCCATAATTCGGGCAGTTTCATAGTAGGATTCCACTTCCCTTTCTGAAAGGATTGTGGTAGGAAGTAGGAGACCTGTATATTCAATGAGTGACTCTAAGCAAGTAATCTACTTCATCACTCTAAGCCTTAACTTCCTCATGGATAAGATGTGTGCTGTGGACTCCATGATCTCTTAACTTTGTCATCTGTGGATTTTGTGGTTGAAGCTGTTGAGTCATTTCAGCAGCATCTGACTCTTCATGACCCCATTTGGGATCTTTTTGGCAAAGAAACTGAAGTGGTTTGCCATTTTCTTCTCCAGCTCATTTTACAGATGAGGAAACTGAGGCAAATAGGGTTAAGTGCCTTGCCCAGGGTGACACAGCTAGTAAATGTCCGAGGCCATATTTTAACTCAGGAAGATGAGTCTTTCTGATTCTAGGTCTGGCACTATCCACTGTACCACTTAGCTGCCCACCTATGGATCAGATTGCCTAAAATCAGCTAGTAGGTCTGGAAAGGGCAGCTAAAGGAGTCAAATATGTGTGACCTACTGTTAGACAAGACAAAAGTTAACATTTGTGTGGCTAGAGGAACTGAATCTCTGAGGAAGTTATTTTCTTACTCAGTTCACTGTTAAAGAGGCATTAGAAACTATCCTAGCAATCATGTAACCTTCTGCAATGTTTCAATAGCCAAACTTGATGAAAATGTTACAATGGATGATCTATTATCCCAAAAAGTCGTGCTATCACCGAAAACAAAGACAAGATAAAATAAAACTAGAATTTAAGAAGCCAACTTATTAGAAGCCATCATTAAATATGTCTCTGTCCTCTCCAAATTGTGGGACGTAGTAGATTATGCAACCGATGAAAAATTTATTCTCTTGGGAATTTCCAGAGCTCTGTAGCAAAGCCAAAATACACTGACCTTGATTACGATGTTCTTGAATAATGCAGAGGGCACCTTGGATTGGCATTACTCAGTAATTCTCAGTATCGTACTATATGCAACTAATTTGACAGTGATATAGGGAAGTGCACAAATTTTCATCTTTTATGCATTTCAAATGCATTATGTACTCAAAGCTTTCCATAGACAGCCCTAGTCCGTAATGGCAGCTGCTCACTGACCAGTATGCAAGCACAGCTGAATTCTGTGTACTTAAAAAAAATTTTCCCCATAAGATGGAAAAATCTCCACATACAGAAATTCCAGAGATACCACAAGTCAACTGCAGTTCCACAGTAAAGATACCTAATCAGAACCTCCAGGAAATATCACTGTAATAAAAGCAAACTCTATCAGTGTTGGGACTAAATCACATGATTTTCAGCACACGCAAGTATTGTTCAACACTTGTTATAGTTACAGAATCTCAGGGTTGGAAGAAACTTTGGAGGTCATATAACCCCTTGTCTGATGTGGAAATCCCCTGCAACAATAAGGATGTTAGTTGATTAGTCAACTAGCCACAAAAATTATATAACTGACTTGCTTTCATCAGAACAGTTTTTACCTCTGTAAAGGAGGTCTGAACAAACTGTCAGCTCCCTTCTGAACCTGGAAAGATCTCTGCTCTCAAGAAGCTTAAGATCTAAAGCTGACAATGATGTAGGAAAACATGTAATAAACCATAGCAACAAGAGGAGAGTTTGTTACCAAACAATAAAATAAAAGTAAGAAACCAAACAGAATTTACCATCTGATGGCAAGAAGTACACTTCAGAGAGACAGGTAAGGAAACTCCTCTAAGTTCTGGGTGTACTTAAAACCAACCAGAATCGTCAGTCTGAGCAAGGGATGCAATCTCATTTTTCTACCATTGTGCTTGAAGTGACTGTACATCATACATGAAAATTTTTACTTTATAGTCCTCATAGCCAACAATCAAAAATGTATTTGACACACATTACAGACAACAATAGTGTTGTGGTGGAAAAAAACAACCGGACTTAATAGTCAGAAAACCTAGGTTTGAATTACAGTTTTATTTTTTTTAAATTACAGTTTTAACAATTATTAGCTATGTGACTGAGTGTGAGAAAGACCTAAACCATTCATTTCCTTATCTGTAAAATAGATGTATTACTCCTTATATTCCCCATGGGGTATCTGAAGGTTCTAATGAGCTAATACATTTTAAGTGCTTTGTAATCTAAAGACAGTGAGTAGTTCTCAAAGAGTAGCACAAGAAAAATTTTTCAGGGACCTGTCATGGTCAAAACTATTTTTATAATAATACCAAGGCTTTTTTCTCTTGCACAGTAAATATCAACAGATACAGCCCACATAAACAAAAAGCTCTTTGGGGGATCTCAGTAATTTTTCAGAGTATAAGTGGATCCTGAGACCAAAAAATGTGAGAACTGCTATCCTAAGGCACTGTATAAATAAAAGCTATTATATGATTCCATTTTCTCTACTGCTACCACTTACTTCCCCTCTCTTTTTAATTATCAATGATTAGTGAGAGTCTGATCCCTTCAATTTCAACACAATTCTACTTTCCAGGGGAATTTCATCATTGTTCCAATCTACTTCTAATGATTTCTCCCTCCTCTAGACTCATCCATCTGGTCAGACAACTATGCTGTCATGCTACATAACTTGAACTCGGTTCTCCTCTCCCAACACTTGGAGTCATTCCTTTTCAACTAAGACCTTGAACTACACACCCTTTCAAAAGCAGTTTGCAATCACAAAACCACAGCATCCCTGAATTTACCAGTCTCGATTACAAGAGCAGCTAAAATTTTATCTAGTAATATAGGGAACAACTCTGTGAGGAATTCCTATGAGAATTCTTACCTTCATTTCATAAAGAAGGGATCTCAGTACAGTATTCCTTTCTTATGCAGGATAATAAAGTATTGATATTAAATTCATTAAATGACCGTGCCAATCAGCATCTTTCTGTTACTATCCTATCCCCCTCAGGAATTGATAAATAAAAAGAAGCTTCATCCAGCTTTGAAAAGTTACAATTAACAACTGCTAGTCTTTCATGCCTTGAATTATCAAGTAACACTGCAGAAAGAAAAAACAACCCCTGGAGAAGACCTGAAAGTCTTGAAACGACTAGACTTCACACTTAAGAATTTTTATTTCATGGTCCTCCACACAGCACACAACCAAAAATGTATTTTACACATATCAGAGGTGATAGAAGTACAGCAAAACTTTTTATGTAGGTAGAATGTTCAAAATAGATTTAATTGAATATTAAGTTACCATCTCCTCAAGGTAAATTTTCTGGGCTTTTTTTCATATCAAAGTATTCAACTTTCAGTGCATTTATATGGCTTTCCATGACATGCAAAGGTACACAATTGATATCTATCAGCTTTTGGAGCCAGAAGAATACAAGAGATATTCCACTTAAAGCAGGCCCTACTGTACTGTTCTAGAGAATTTCTACACTAGAGACAAGTTAAAAAAATCAAATGAAGCCTGTGATTAGCAACCTAGTATGGGTTTAGCAGACCAATCATCCTTGCCTCTAGCCACTGCTTTGACACACATGTGCTAAAACAGCATCTGCACATGCTTCAGGAAACCACACTGCAGCATTCCACAAGGTCCCCACTCATGGAGAAGTTTGAATGGAGTTGCAAGAACACAAGGAAGAAAGCTTTCTGTGACACCCACATGGATGAACACACACACACACACACACACACACACACATCACAAGAATCTGTCAATCCCAGAAGCTCTCACATGAAGAATTTTTTAAAGCAGCTGTATCCACTGTCAACATGTCCATGACACCAGGGGGACAGAGCCATTATACTATCCTATCAGTAAAGGGCTATGGGGGGTGGGGGAGGAAAGGAAGAGAAGGAAACAACCATTCACTGAGCACCTACTATGTGCCAGGGACCATGTTAAGCACTTTACAGATATTATCTCATTTGATCCTCACAACAACCCTGGGAGACAGGTGCTGAAACTGAGACAAACTGAAGGTAAATGACTTGCCCAGGGTTACCACCCAGTGTCTGAGGCAAGATTTGAACTCAGATCTTTCTGACTTCCAGGTCCCAGTACTCTATCTACTGTACCACTTAGCTGATTCACTTAAAAAAAAAATTGATAATTACTGCAACAGCAGAAATATCAGGTGATTTGCTTTTTAATAAATTGCTCCTTTCAAGACTATTTACAGAATACACTTTACTCTTCAATACAGAGCAGCTGTTTGGGAAACACGCTTAAGAAAAGAGAGACAGGATCCTGCTACACTGAAGTTGCTTGGTTAGGGGTGTAGAGGAGTTGGTAAGAAGAGATATTTAGGAAAAAAGCAGTAATTACTAGGGTTGATCATATATGCTTTCAGATACACCTATGTATTCTTCAATGACCTTTTGGTTTATAACCCATCTGGATGGTGGAAGAAGCTCTTAAAAACATATATGTACATATATATATATATATATATACACATATATACACACACACATACATATATAAAATTACATATGTAAAACATATACATAACACACACACACACACACACACACATACACACACTGGTATGTACTTGTAAAATATGAGTACCATCCACAAGTACTTGGATTGAAACTCTACCTAATAACTAAAGGTTTGGGGTGAGAGGAGATTTCTCTCTCTCTTCCTACCAACCCCACCACATACAACAAAACTCACTTCAAGAGTTTAAAGGAAACCATCAGAATAACAAAACCAGAGTGAGTCAAAAAAGCCAGCTTAGAAGATGTGCAATTAGGTATAATTAAGCAAAAGTTTGTATCTGATTAAGGCCAAAAGGAAGATTATAATATTTTTAAGTAAACATCATTTTTAAGAGGCACCCTGATGAAAAAGAAATATACATTTCTTCTTTACCTTGAAACACTACACATTTCTGCCCTCTCACCCCACCCCAGGTTTTACTCATTTGACAAGATTTGCTCCATTACTGGGTAATTTCTCCAGTTCACACTAGAGCATATAATCAAACTTTCCCCATCCTCTGGCTAGATTTTTTTTCACAGATAAAGTCATCACCCCCTCCCTTCACAGTATGTTGCAGAGTGAACTATTTCTAACAGATTTGGACCAAAAGGATCTCATTTAATTCAAAAGGCATTTATTAAGCACCAACTCTGTGCTAGGCACTTCATGGAGATCTGGAACAGCGGCTCTCAACCTGTGGGTTGCGACCCTTTTGGGGGTCGAACAACCCTTTCACAGGGGTCACAGGGGTCGGCTAAGACCATCGGAAAACATTTCCGATGTTCTTAGGAACCGAGACACCACTCCTCTATCCGTCTCCAGGTGGGTCCGCCCACATACGAGTATTGAAGGGTCGCAGCATTAGGAAGGTTGAGAACCACTGATAGAGGGAAATAATCCCTGCCCTCAAAGAGTTTATATTCTTTTGGAAGGAAAACCCAAATTCCCATTCTTCCAAAACTCATGCTTGAGTTATCAGTCACTTAAAGAGAAAAGTAGGCCCCAAGATTTCACATGGCAATCTAAATCTTAAACTTCCTGTCAGAAGTTCGGGAGGTTACCCATTTGCTTGTTTGTTTTTTGGTGTTTTTTTTTTTTAACTTAAGCTCCTCCCCCCCAAAAATTATAGAATCCCACTTTGGGGTTTAGAAGGAAACACAGAAAAGCAGAATAAAATTCTATTCTGGAAATTATGGAGGTCACAAAGAAACTAAGTGGAATAAAAAGATAGGATTTAGCTGATCAGATATAGTAGGTGATCCATTTAGGTACTGTCAAGGAGGTTTAAGGGAAGAAGTACATGTTAAGGGCCTAACTATTACGAGCCAAGCACTGTACCAAGAGCTTTACAAATATTATCTCCTTTGATCCTCATAGGGTCTACTCTTTAATAGCCCAGTAAATCTGGGTCACTCTGAGCTAAAGATCAAACACAATGCTAATAATCTGGGGCAAACAGGCCAGGAAGTATGACCTCTACAAAGAAAAAAAGAGTGAAAGGAAGAAGCCAACTGTGAAAGACCTGACCTGGGAATTTTTTTCTGCCTTATAAATTTACAAGTGCTTCTTTTTCAAAATCTAAATGGTATGGGCAAAGACAATAAACTAGAAAATGTTATTCAATTTCCAGTGGGCGTTTCTGAGGTGAATTCCTGTGTAAGCTTTTTTTGTGTGTTTTTCTTTAAAAAAATTATAGAATCCTTTTATTATGGAAACATATTTGTATCTATATATCCCCTCCCACTCTATCATATGACCCACAGGCAAAGAAAATCTGTTCCATAAAAAAACAAAAACAGTGACTTCCTCTGATAATCTATGCAACTTTCTGCCAAGAGGACAAAGACATTATTCATTATCTGTTTTCTGAGACCATCCTTGGTTTTGCAATTATTCAGGCTTCAGCTTCCTTTTTAAGGGGTATTTTCATTTACCTTGTTATAATTCTTGTCAATATTGCTTTTCTGATTCTGATTATTTTATTCTGTATCAGTTCATACAAATCTTACAAGAATTCTCTGAAGCTTTCATATTCATCATTGAGTACTGCACAATATCACATTCCTATTCAATAGTATATTCAGTCAGTTGTGTTTTTTTCTACTACAAAAGAACAGTTACAATTACAAAAGAATTTTTTCTAGCATCCAACTGCTATTAAAGTGTTATACAACAGAATCTCTATTTATCTTTGAAGAAAATTTAAATGTTATTATTTTTCCCTTTTTGAAGAAATAAGATTCCCAAATTCTCACCTAAATCTAGGACCTACGCATTTTGATCATTCTCTTTCAAGGCAGAGGTGGCAAGGAGTTATATTCTGTACTTTCTGAAATGTGATAGCTCTCTATTATATCCAAAGAGTAGGAAGTAACTGGAAACAAACATCTGATCAATTTTTCCACATCAGAAAGAACTGCCAGATTCTCTTATCTATACTAGCCTACAGAGGACAAAAACAAAAACAAAACACTCTGCAAAGCAAGTGATTTAATTTCAGAGGAAAACTTTTCAATAGATAGGTGTGTAAAATATAAGGACTGACAGTACAATTCTGAGGCAAAATGCAAATCAATTAATTAGCAGCTTAATTCATTTTGTTAGACAAGAGAAGTGTCAATCATAAGGAAGAGCTGCCTGGGCTCACCTTCTTATGCTCTCTTAAGAGAACTGGAGTGGGGGGGGGGGGGGTAGGGAGGGGAAGGGTTTATTGCTGCTCAGCACTCTATTCCCCTTTCAAGGCATCCTCTGATGAAGATATTACATTACAGTATAAGATGGTTATCATGAGTTGTCACGGAAGACAGTGGAATACGAAAGCTCTACTCTGTGTTTAGGACTAACTCACTATCATTTTTCTTCTTTCCCGGGTGAAATACTATGAAAACTACGCCTATTAATTTTTTGAAGTCACCTCAATTTTGAGTCTTCTCAACCTGTTCTCAGAAACTGGTACCGTTTAGTTAAGCTTAATGAATGTTAACTGTTTGCTCTATAGAAAACAGCCTATACTATGGAGGTTCCAGGAAATATTATTCTTAAAACAGTGTAACAAAAATAGGAATCATTAAGTTTTTTTTTCTAATCAAGGATGCTAGGAATTATGAAGAAATAGCCAAAAATAATTAAATTATAATTCACTGTAAAATGCAATTATCTGTAACCAGGGTGGTACCAGATATATTTTGCATGAATTTTCTAAGTTGAACATTTACTATAAACAAGCACCTGTTTCCTGTTTTCAGAAATTTTCGAAGCATTTCTAAGCATATGCCAAAGGGTCATATTTTAAAGATAATTATTTGTGCCTTTGTCTTCATTAAAATTCTATGTACTTAATTAATAAACTTTGGAAGTGCACTAGAAAAGTCATCAATGTGGTTATAGAGAATGTAAATAGTTTTCATGAAATCATCTGTATGGAATGGCTTTTCTTTTAGAAGTTTTTCCAAAGCTCCTCTGAAACACACCACTAGAGGGTAGACAGAAAATATTTCCATACTGGAAAAGCAGAAAAACAAAGACACGCTATTATCCCTTTTGTGTGGGGGTGGTGTGTTGAGGGTAGTTCTGGGGGCTGAAATACAGCCACATAGCTACATTGATGTTTTTAGGTAAAATTCATCACAATCTAACAATTGCCCCCACCTGAACCATCTCCACTCCCATGAGAGACAGACAGACAGACACACAATATACATCCTAATGGTTTAAATTAAATCCTTTCCTCTCAAATTTGAAAGAATCACATTATGATTTTATTTAATTTCCTTCATCAAAAAAAAAGGGGTCATTTCTATAGTGCCACTTCCCAACAGACTCCCAAAGTCTCTCTTACAGAAGACATTCTTTCTAAAATGTAAACCAGAGGGCTGAAAACAGTAGAACAAAATCAGTAAGGGAATTATAGCAGACTCAGAGGAAGTAAGGGAATAGAGATGAGGGCACACAGCTCATAGGTGATACACATAACCAGAAACAAAGGGCAGAAAACCACTTGTTAGTACTTAGAATAATGTGGTATTAATAAATGCTTATTGATTTATTGATTCTAGCTTTAAAGTCCTTTAATGGCTTGAAAATATAGCCTGTATACAGGTGGACAAGGGCAAGTAGGAATGGCACAATTTGTCAGCAAAGGAATGGACACAAATGGATACCACCAGGACCTTTCCCTCCCTGCTAGGAAGTACACTCTTCTTTACTCCCTCTTCTGCCTTGTCTCATCTCTTGTCTACTGTGTTTTGCAGGCAGGTCCACAATCTGACTATTTGGCCTTTCAGTCTGCAAGAGCAGGCTCAGGAGAACAAATGCCCCTTGAGACCTAAGACTTTTTTTTCTCTTCACATATTTAGTGCCTAAATTTGTAGATGGAGTTTAAGAAATGCTTGTTATGATCCATGGTTTCTCTTCTGACATGCCAGTAGAGAGAGACCCTGAAGATATATGAAAACTAATATGAACCCATAAATCACTGACTTTACCCTCCAAAAATCATAGCTTGGAGCCCAGGCCATATACACTGAAAATGCTGTCCAGGCTCCTAATCTCCCACTCCATACTGTAGCTTCTAGGTCCAGAATTTGACCTTGAACATTTTGAAAATCAAGTGAGGTACAGTAGATATTGTTTCATTTCTGATCACAGGACTGGGGTTTTAATCCGAATGCTGCCATTTCTTTAGGGAAGTCAGGCCTGGAGTCAGGAATACTCATCTTCCTGCATTCAAATCTAGTTTTAGAAAGTTATTAGCTGTATGACCCTGGGCAAGTCACCTAACCCTGTTTGCCTCAGTTTCCTCATCTGTAAAATGAGCTGGAGAAGGAGATGGCAAACCACTCCAATCTCTTTGCCAAGAAAACCCAAAATGGGGTCACAAAGAGTCTGACAGGACTAACAATAACAAAAGGAAGTCAGTTTACTTCTTGGGGACTCATCAAATTAGTGGATTGGGCTAGATGCCTGATAACATCCCTCCCAGATTTAAATCTATTATCCTAAGGCGGCAGATCCCCATCAACAAGAACAGCCAACACTCAAACTGGTCTGGTGGTCTGACCCCTGACCCTAATATGGTTAATACTTAATCCTTCCCACCAGAGAAGCAAAAAATGCATTGGACAGAACACACAGGAAGGGAAAGAATGTATGGCTCCAAGATCTAGAGAAAGAATCCAGGGCAGATCTAGAGAGAAACACTACTTCCCCAGTAGGGGAAATTTTGTTGCCTTCTGAATGAAAACACTGTGCATTTGTGAGCCAAAAAGACATCCCTAATCACAGCTGATAAGCATAAACATTGATAAGGCCAAAGATTTCCACCATTCTATTCATTTAACAAAAACTGTTACACAGTAGCTATGGATAAACCAGACCCAAACAAATGCAGAATTATCAGGGAACCCAAGAGGCCCCTGGATTCAGTGAAAAAGGCCACTGGATTCTGAGTCAGAAGACCTGGCTTTAGATCCCCACTCTGCTGCCCATTAGTTACCTGTGCAAGTCACGTTGGCATGTTTTTGTTTCTGTTCTTGCCTCAGCTTCCTCCTTGGAAAATGAGGTGTTGTGGACTAAGGACCTGTGCAGTCCCTTCTTTGTCTTGAATCTGTGATCCTGCAATGTAGCCCAGCCAGTAAGATAATGAGACTCTCTTCTGCGCCATACCTAAATAAGTTTCCAGTGAGAGAGCTCTAGACATAGCCCCATTCTATTTCAGAAAGCTCAAATGCTTAGGACATTTTTCGAAACTTAACTCTTGAAAACTTTTACTCTGCTCCTAATTTTATCCTCTGGGGCCAAGCATAATCAGACCAATGTGACAGTCACTCATGTTCTCTTAGAAGGCTCTTGTGACCTCATTATGCCCAAATCAAAATCGGTTCTCCAATCTAAGCATTCTTGGTTTCATGATGAGGATTTCATATGATATCATTTTTATTACTATCCTGGTTACTCCTCTTAGAATGGAAAAGAAAATTGCAAACAGTTTTCAAAAACCATATCACAGATATTGGGATCACAGATTTAGAGTTGGAAAACACCTTAGAGGTCATCTAATCCAACTACCTCATAGAGATTAAGAAACTAACTGATGTAGTCGAGATGCCAGGATTTAAAACTATTTCTTCTGGCTTAGTAGAGTCCATGACATACAGAAGGTGCTTAATAAGTATTGATTGATTGACTCCAAATACAGCTTTCCTTCCCTTGCACTACATACCATGCTCCCCTACATCTGCAAACTGCACACCTTTCAAAGGCACCATACTGTGAGCAATGAACAGGAAAATGAGATATGGTCCTTATCCTCAGGTTCCTTACAGTCAAGTACTACAGCGGTCTGGCCATTTGCTAGTCTCTGAAGCTAGTTGACCACCAGTTACTACAACCTCTGGCCAGGAAAAAAGATTCATTGTATTTGGTGCACATTTTCTCTTCAAAGTAGTAGGAGAAAAAAATGAGTTGTTAATTACATTCATTTTCTCAGGTCTTTACAACTTCCAGACCATAACAAGAACTGAAAAGATACAGAGAGGACTTATACTGGTAATCTAGCAGGAAACAATTCTGCTCTGTAACAATCAATTTAAAAACATCTGTTAAGTGACTACTATGTGGCAGGCACCTGGCTAAGCATTGGAGATACAAAAAGAGGCAAAAAAAGTTTTTGCCTATCTAATATCTAACAATCTGATGAGGGAGACGTGCAAACAAATACATACAAAGCAAGCTATACAACAAACAGCAGATGACATAACAGAGGGAAGGCACTGGAATTAAAAAGGGGTTGGGAAAGCCTTCTTGTAGAACATGAGATTTTAGTTGGGATTTCACTGAAAAACAATGAATATTTTTTTTAATCTTTGAAAAACATATCTCACAAACCAGTTTCCTATGTATCAAATGTATAATTATATATTTTTAAAATGAAATGATAGTAATTTTAATTTTTTATTTTTAAAAGTTTAAAAGGTAGGGAAACATTCTGTAAATTTAAAAGTTGTGAATTTGATTTTTATTCAGCTATTAATCTGCAAGTTCTCCACTTGTACTGAAAAGTTTGAGGACTAAGTTTACATTTTTTAAAAAGAAATCTAGCACCCCATCATTGTGCACCTTCTTTGCAACTTATAGTCTAATATTTGCCCAGAGTCACATAGCTAAGATCTAATAGAGACTTGAACTCAGATCCTTTCAACACAGATGCCACTTCTCTATCCTCCCTGCCTTTCTCTGTCTGTCTCTCTCTCAGTAGTCACCTAGCAGACAAGTTTTTAGTCACAAAATTCCAAAAGAAATCAGCAGTGCTTTTTTTTTAGCTCATGTGACATGATCGCTCACAGGAGAACCCCAGCTCCATTTCAAAGCTGAAAAGATTCTTAGGTGTAACATCTGCAGTAGGATTTCTAGGAGGAAGCTTGTCCCTTGTACAAAATGGTCAAGAGTAGTCTACCATTTCTTCTGATAGCTTATTCTACTAACTTTGAAGGTGAGGTTTTCTTCCTCATCATCTAAATTTTCCTTGTAACAGCCCAAACCCATTCCTACGTGGGCTATTAGTTCTCTCAGTTAGAGTTAAGATAAGTGAGAACTTAATGACTTAGTCTGAGGG
The DNA here is from genome assembly GCA_028646515.1 of Pseudochirops corinnae. NCBI lineage: Eukaryota > Metazoa > Chordata > Mammalia > Diprotodontia > Pseudocheiridae > Pseudochirops > Pseudochirops corinnae. Next base: position 102,048,815 of record CM053589.1, read on the forward strand.
ATTTCAAGAATTTCTCCTCAGTGGTAACATTCCTCAGGGAGGATTATCATCCCCAAACAGGTAAGCAGTTTTAAACATCTTACTTCAGAGTTAAGGTTGGCAGTTCTTACCCTTTCCCCTACCATTGTCAACCGTGGTAAGAGACAAACTTCTAAAACTATGTAGAGTGAAGTTCATAATTTCAGGGAGAAAGTGCCCTGAGAGTTTCTTCTTCTTATTGTCAAATCTCTTAGAATCTACTTCAACTTAAGAATTGTAAATTTTAACTAATATCTTAGAATATTAAAAAAAATAATAATTTAATAACATTTTAACCTTCTAGTCTATCATTTCTTTGAAATTTTATATGGGGCTCCCAAAGATTTACAAAGTAAGAAAGCTAAAGTGGAAAATTTTTTAACAACTCAAACTTAGCATTGCATGATAAACAAAGTCCTCATTTATCTGTGAATACATTATGATAAAAATGACATGAAATATCACCCACAACAAAAAATAAAAGTCCACAAGAAAAACAAACACTGAGACTTGCAAATTGTAAACTCCCCCTGCCCCCAAAGAATTTAAGAAAGTGAAGACGGAAGAAAAGTCCATACAACACTGGTATAGTAATAATAATACTAGTAACAATCCCTGTGCACTGAGTAACTTAAATGTATATTACACAGCACTGATTCATGCAAACAGAAATGATCTGCATATTCAAAATGGCTTGGGAATATATGATTAAGTAGTTATGTGGAAAAATATAAATAAATGGTTCTCCAACAGTAAAGAGGTCAGCATGTTAGCTCAGTTATTATAATCCATATTACTGGTATTAATTTCGGTAGCAGGGTAGAATGGTGAGTAGAGTCCTGGATTAGGAATTAACAAAATGTGAATTCAAACCCTCCCTCCAGCATTTATTGGCTGAGTGAACCTAAGCAAATAATCTCTCAGCCTCCATTTCCACTAAGATACTAATTAGCAGTTACCTTATAGGGCTGTAAAAGATAATGTATATAAAGCACTTTGCAAAAACTGCTATGTAAATGCTAGCTATGATTGGCAATGTCTCATATTATGAAAATAATAATCATGACCATATAGATAGAAAAAATATTGACAATTGCTACAAAATATAAAATCAAATCATTGATCAAGAAATGATAAAACATAAGCTGTATTTTAAAAAATAAAACAATCAATTGACCCAAATAGCTTTCAACTATTCAAAATTTTCACATTTGTAAGAATATCCCTTCCCCTATCAAATGTCATGTTATATAATGAATTTAAACATCTTTCACAGAAGATATTCAATAGAGAAATTACATCTTTAAATGGAGCAAAATTGTTCCCCATTCCTAGAATGAAGTCTAACCATATTCCTTTCTCTCTGCCTCCTGACCTCCCTCCTTCCCTTCCATTAAAACTCCATTTGGCCTGCCAAAACAAACCCAGTACCTTTATGAACACAACTACAAAACACTTTTCACACAAATAAAATCAGATCTAACTAAATGGGAAAACATCAATTGCTCATGGCTGGGTCGAGCTAATATAATAAAAATGACAATTTTACCC